>JAILYB010000262.1:0-343694 GCA_021437785.1 Rhodomyrtus psidioides | reverse complement strand
CGTGACGAACTTGCGAGAGATAAAAGAAAATCTTCCACTAAGAGCATGTTTGGCAACGATTCCGTTTCAAAAAATGTGATTCAGGTTAGAATCATATTATTCAATTCTCTTTTTTAGATGATTTTTAGAGAATCGGTACTTCTTTGGTAACTGCAACTATTCTATTCCAAAAAAGTAATTCTGATTAGAATCATATTATTCAATTATGTTCTTTAGATGATTTTTAGAGAATCGAAACTTCTTTGGTAAGTGCAACGATTCGTTCCAAAAAAAGTGATTCTGATTAGAATTATATTTTTTCAATTCTATTCTTTAGATTATTTTTAGAAAATCAAAACGGCATTTGGTAATTGCACAAATTTTTGTTCCCCAACAAAAACGAGTTTCAACTTCTTCTTTTTTAGCATTTTAAATTTTTTTAACTACCCCATTTTTATTTTTATTTTTATTTTTTTGAAATTTTTAAAAAATTTAATTTCCCTTTTTGTAAATAATTATTTTTTTTTGTTAAATTTTAAAGCTTATTTTAAAATTCAATTTTAAAAAATTAGTTGTTAGTAAATTTTCAAATCTCATTTTAATTTTCTTTAAAGATTAAAAATCCACGAGAAACTTAATCTTTTTAAAAGAATTAAGACTTTAGGATCCGGATCCCCTTGCCCATAGGGCAGGGGAGACCTTCAATTTGGGCCGTCGGATCGCCCTCTTTTGTATAGAGGAAAAAGTTGGGGTGATCCGACAGTGGGGATCCTTACCCGAGTCTTTGTGCTTTTTTTATTATCAAAAGTGATTTTTTTTTTCAAAATTAACTTTTTTTATTCTTATTTTTACTTCAAAACTGTTTCGAAAATATAAACAGAATCGTTTACGTTATTAAATATATTTATTATTATTATTTATTTTGAAAAAGAGAATCGAAATCGTTGCGACACAGAATCTCGACGTACCAACATCTTTGGGGCATAATGCCAATTTCGCGTCGTCATCTGTTGGGAATCACACGAGTCTCGTGCCGGTCCCATGTTGTTCGATCCTAGATGAAACGGGGGCCCTTGTAACTCCCACGTGGCTACGCGGAGGCCCTGACGGAAGTGGGGCCCGATCAAAGGGAATGGTTAAAGCCGTTTGACGTGGTTCCGACTTTGGGTGCACGGCTTTGCACGAGATTATGAGCTGGATTCCTGCAGTCTCGTGGGGGCTTCTTTTTCTTGCTTTTCTTCCCCCTCTTTTTTTGGGGGTACTTTTTTTTTTTTTTTTGCTGAAATTTCTGTTTTGAAATAATTATACAAATAATCCATAAATACTATCGCAATATATATTGAGATATTTAAACTTTTAATTTATTTAATATGACGCTTAATTTTTCGATTTGTCCACTGTAATACTTAAATTCCTGATAAATATTTAATCTAATCCCTTAAACTACATAAAAATATTCGATGTTATCTTTCGTTTAATTCATATTCAAGGACAATGTCATGTACTCATGAACTAAATTGAACATATGTCAAACTTTCAGAGATCATATTAAATAAATTAAAATTTTATGGGCGACATTGCACATTGTGCTAATGTTCGAAAGCCACATTAAAAAAATTTAGAATTTTAAGGACAGTGTTACAGGTTGAGTCAAAATTTATGGACCATTTTTATTATTTTTCCTTTTGTTTTTTAGGTAGTATGCAATGGTAGAGATATCAATATTTTTCTCCCTTAAAAAAATCTTTGGTCTTTAGCATAAGATTTCGAAATTCAACCTACTGTAAATATTAGGGGAGAGGATGATTTCAAACCGCTAGGATTCGGCATAATCTCCTTTTCTCGTATTCGTAAATTTCCAACTTCTTTGCCCTTTCACTCTCGACTCTATTTGTTTCGAGGAAAACATTTTATGGAAAGATATTTTCCTAATTTTTCAGAATTTGGATCACTTAGGAAAATGAGTTAACGAAAAATCCATACTTAAATTCAGAAAAATGATTTTTTTTATTTTTTTGAAAATCAATTTTCCAAAATATGACTAGATGATCAAAAACTCTACATTTTGGCACATGAACCCTAACCCTTGTTGCGACAACGAGTCGGGGACCACGTCCACTCGGGTCCATCGAGGCCGAGGTTGAGTCCAGCGAGGCCGTATTTGAGTTAACATAGGTTGGATTGGGACACCGACGCCTGTGGCAAGGCCTAGGACTTCGTACTATTGCCCTGCTCCTTGGTGCTTTCGCCCGGGTTCATAGAAGCCAAGCTCGAAATCCCGGTGCTCGTGCCTAGATCCCTAACGCCCGAGCTTGGGTCCATTAAGGCTAGGCTCAAGTCCATAACGCCCGAGACCTATGCACGGGACCAGGTCCATCAAGGATGTGCTTGTCACCCCAGTGCTGGTATCTAAGTTCCTGGTGCCCGAGCTCGAGGACTCAACACCAAGGCCAAAGACACCGTGTCCGGATCCCCTACTTGTATGGCAGGGGATCATAGCATTTATGGCCATTAGATCTTTCCCCCCTATAAAAAGGGGGAAGATCTAATGGCCAAGGTAATAATGATCCCCTGCCATACAAGCAGGGGATCCGGATCCACACCGCGTCCCATGCTTGGGTCCCCAACTCCAAGGGCTAGGTCCAGCGAGTAGGTTTCAAGACCCCAGTAGTCGCGCCCGATTCAGTCAAGGCTACATATGAGACCCTGTCACCCACCTAGGTCCATTGAAGCCGAACCTAGGTACATCAAGGTCGCGCTCAGGATATTGATGTCGGAACCCTAATTCACGGCATCTGTACTTGAGGCCTGTGCCCCAGTCCTCCGCCCCGAGTCCATCGAGGCTGGACTGGGGTCCGCTGCTGAGTCCATCGAGGTCGACCTTGGGGCCCTAGAGCCCTTGCATCGATCCCCAACGCAAGGGTCCATTGAGGTCAGACCCAGGATCAATGACTATGCCCAAGTCTTTGGCGCTCGGATCAAGGTCCATCTAGGCCGATCCCGAGACTCTCATACCCATACTTGGTTCTCTAGCTGGGCAAGTGCAAGTCAGTAGCACCCTAGTAATAGTTGTCTATTTAGGAAAATCAATTTTCTTTCCCAAACGACGAAAAGTGCTTTCAAATTCAATTTCAAGTTTCGGCCAAATACCGAAAAATATGATCATTTTCCTGAAAATAAATTTCTAAAAATTACTTTCCAGAAATATGACATTTTCTGTCAAACAAACTGAGCCTTCGTGTCATCATATTTCCTGAATTGCTTGGGTTTACTGGATACAGTTGTTTTCCCAACACTACTAAAATACCAATACAACATTGTTGACGGGCAAATTTTTGACACCATGGTCAAGAAAAGAAAGAATGAGAGAGACAGCACGACGTTAATCAATCCTACGAACCTCGCATAGATACTTTAGCGATAAAAAATCGTTTTCAATATAAAGAGTGGGCTTAGGTGGGCCTAAACAAGTCCAGGCCCAAGAAAAACTCCGATTGTTTGGACCCATCGAAATTATGCCTTGGGCCTTAGGGGACTTGGATGGGCCGAGAGGGTCGACCCGTCCAAGTTCATGTCCACGGGAAAATGTCGCTGAAAAAATGAAGGTAGCGTTGTCACCGAAGGAAAGATGGTTCATTCATGACCGGGTTTCAGCATGGTTAGATAGACCGCTATAACTTGCGGGAGGAGTCCTCAAAACGGAACACAAGATGAAAGTGAAACGACGCAACAGATTGCATCGAAATGAGATGCCAAGTTGACATTGCCAACGAAGGCAGGATTAAGCCTAACGCCGGTGCATTTCCAATCCCAATTTCATACTAGATTACCAACTCATTGTGATTGGCGAATGGCGATGCTTACACCCTAATAAGGGCAATTTACATTTTGTTCAATAAGAATCGATCAGCCTTCAGCTCCAATTTTGACTTCGATTGCTCTGTTCCGATCCTTTACTTTGACCTTGATCAGTCCATGTTTTGTCTCTGTACATTCGAAACATTGATACACGCGCACAAACATGCTTCCGTGTATAGTTTTAGGAAGCTTTTGTAATTAGCCTTAACCTTCTAGGAATTAAGCTCTATAATCCAGGAGAACCGGATCCTCCTTTCTCACCATCGCTTTTCTTGTTTCCCTAGGAAACCGTCCGGGCAAAATCGTACAAGCTTTATATAGCCAGTCAAAAGATCGACTGCACTTTACTAATGGGGCTAGAGAAGCATTCATCAGAACCATAGCCAATTTGTCAATCAAGAGATTTGCTCACCACAAATGTTGTCTCGACGCCGACGTCAGATCCATTAGTATGTCTAAGGTTCTGATCCCAGGAAATTCAGCTTTGTCAAATTAGGTTTCTAGATTCCCCGAAACATAGACCAGTGCGCAGTTGAGGACTTGTCATGTTTTGATTTCATTTGCATCATCATTCAAATATATGACAAAGCAGAGAAGCGGTCGGCAAATGCACAACAGCGGATAGAAGTGGCGCACGAAATCATTCAAATATATGATTCTCCACCACAACAGCATTCAGACTTTTGTCAAAAAGAAAGAGACTAGGAAGACAGTAAAAGTTAACCTTTAATGCTTAAGCAATTTCCTTATCGAATGAATTGGGTTTTTGGGGGGTCAACAAAATTACTGAAGCGAAGCAGAACTAAAAGTCAAATTCCAAATGGAAGCGCCACATCCAAAATTACCAGAATACAAATCTAGAGTGTCGGGGAAGCGATTACCGAACTGCAGATCCTGAAACCGAGCTCTTGATTGTCATCATAATTGGTTCCTGTACCAGAATATGCCTTCGTTCTGGTCGCCTTCATCGGGCGCGACATAAATACACTCCTTAGCCTCCCTCCACGCGGCCTTGTAAACTGGAGTCCTATCAAAGTGATAATAATCTCCCAAAATCGGCTTTATCGCCTTGGTGGCCTCCATTGCGTGGTAGTGAGGCATTGTAGAGAACAAGTGATGCGCTACGTGAGTGTCTGTAATATTGTGGAGGACCTTGTTCAAGATGCCATAGTCCCGATCAACAGTTGCTAAAGCTCCTCTGAGCCAATCCCACTCGGAAGAATCGTAATGAGGAAGTGATGCGTGAGTATGCTGCAAATAAGTGATCAACACTAGAAACCCGTTCACGACAAGCAAGGGTCCTCCATAGACGCACAGAACCCATGCAAGTCCTTTGGCTGCAGCAAGATGGTAAAGCCCATAAAAGACCGCCAGAACACCAGCATCAGATATGTAAATCTGCAGCCGCTCACGGTCAGAGTAGATGGGCCCGTAGGGATCATAGTGACAGGCAAATCGATTATAAGGCCTACCGGAAACGTTAAACAACAAGTACAAGGGCCAACCAAGGGTGAGTGTGAAGGTGAGCGTCATCACTCGGCCTGGTGGGTTGTTTAGGTACTTTGAGAACCATCGGATCTGAGACTTCTGCTTCGGAACAAAGACTTCATCGCGCTCAAGGGAGCCTGTATTGGAATGGTGGCGCCGATGACTATATTTCCAAGAAAAGTAAGGAACGAGGAGGCATGAGTGCAGAACGAGGCCAACCAGGTCATCCAGCCATTGGTAATCGCTGAAGGCGTGGTGGCCACATTCGTGGGCTATGACCCAGAGACCGGTCAGAATGCAGCCTTGCACGAACCCATAGATGGGCCAAGCTAGGTACGAATAAGGGGAGGGAAGGAGATGGAAGTAAGTGGTAGCAATGTAGAACAAGATGTAGGCTATGGTTAAATCAAAGACCACGTACGAAAATGAGCGAAGAACAGATCGCTGGAAACAATAAGGCGGAATGGCTTTTTTGAGCTGACTCAACGTGAATGGAGGTTTTGAAGAAGGAACTCGGTTGCGAAGCTTGGTTTCTGACTTCTTCACCGCCGGGCGAACAGACATATTGCCACCTGCACCCATCGTTCCACGACCTGCATATACAAAGTACCAAACAAAAAAAGAGAGTAAATAAACCTAAATATAAACGTCTTCAAATCTACTGGAGCTTCTTTTAATAGCCACAAACTGTCCGATCAAGAGAAATTGCTACCTGTTTGCACTATCAAGCAATGATGCAGCTGTAATTTCTCGAACGACATATAATAATTTAATGCAACAATACTTTAAAAAGTGCAAAATGCGATCACACCAGAGGCACCCATTTTTGGGGCTAATCAATGTAAGCATTTGATAATTTTTTATTTCTCACAGTTCATCTCCTTTGTTCCCTCACACCAAGAGAAAACAAAGAAGCACTGCCAACACAAAGGCGTGCAGAGGCCCAACAGCTAAGCAAGTCCTTGCCTTTGCGCAAGAAGATTCATGCATTATCATCTGTTCTCCAATTGAGAAGGAAAAAAGCCAAAGCAGCTCTTAAGCTTCTATTAAACAATCTTTCTATGCTAAACCATCGTATATTTGCCTAGTAGCACATTCTTGCCCTCCATGCCAGAACAATGTGGGGAGAAGCACCATTTAAAAACGCTAGAATCCAAGACCTTTACCTCATCTAACTACTACCCATGAGGAAAACTATTTTTCACTTACAACTCGCGTACCCACACACAAACCCCCGGGCCAAACCACCTAAAGCATAAGAATCTCAACCACAGCTACCATGTGATGTGTCCGACCTCAAAGAAAGAACGATAATTGGAAAGATATGCCCTAGGAAATGGACTTGGCCTACGCTCAGGACATGAAATGAGCCAATCCTTGCTTTGGAATGCGGCAACTAGTTTCATTTCCTTCGTAAGATGGGATAAAGCTTCCTTCTGGTGTAAACTCGCACTAAGCAAATAAGGTGTTCAACATAATACAAAATCCAGGTTACCATATTTTCCTGTTCAAGAGACCCTGCGCTCTTCATCCACCGACTTCGGAAAGGGACTTGGATCGCCTGCCCTAATGGAATCAGGGCAGGCCAATCTGGGCCGTCCACTTCAAAAATGGACGATCCAGATCAATTTTTTTTTTAAAAAACTCTTTTAATTCCCCTATCAAAGGATCTAGACCATTCAATTCAAAATGGACATTTCAGATGAAACAAGAGCATCCCTGCTCCTGATGGAATCAGGGCAAGGGATCCGGATTTGAAAGGAAAGCAGCACTTACAGGTGGGAGACGCAAGTGCCGTCGACTGCTGGCCACTATCACAGAATACCAACACTTTACCTAACTTGACAAAATCAGCATTGACGTTCATCACGCCAATAAAGAACGGCAGTTAGAAGTTAGAACAGGAACATGCCGTACAGACGTTGGACACCCCAAGTAGGAAAACAAGCGTGCTATTTAGCCTTTGGGCGAGCCGACTCCACTTGACTACGCAGACATGTCACAAATCAAGATCCTCTCATCTCAGCTAACCGAAAATTTGAAATCAGTCAACTAAATGACGCCCGGAGTTCTAGGCACATTGATTAACCCCCTCGAGAGGAAAATACCACTTCATCCCCTCAAAAGAATGAATACATGATAGAAAAAACAAAACATGCTGCGACTCAGAGCCAAAAATCTTGACCGTCGTCTCATCAGCAATAGTAACAATACCTACCCACTTAAGCACGACAAATTAGAATCAAAGCAGACGCTTGACCTTTTCAAATACAAGGTTAAGTCGCGATCTAACTTCCCTCGGGATTGGAGGTGGACTATAAATAGTAAAAAGATTAAAAAAAATATATTGATGTTGTGACCAACCCCATTTTTCGGGGAAAAGAAAATATCAGTGCGAGCGAACCATTAAAATCCGGGGAAAAAACCAAAAAGCCAGCCAGGAAATTTGGCGTCTCCTTGCAGGAAAACTTTGAACCGCCTAATCTGACTTCGCCCATCCAAAGCTTCAAGATATTTTTCTTTTCCTCCCAACAAAAGCAAAATTTTAAAAAAAGGCCCATTTCTCTTTTTGAGCGAAAAGACAGGCTAAACGAAAGACCCGACACCCGCATTAACAAAGAGACGAGATGGAATCAGGTAGCTGAACTTGAATCGAAGCAGAGAATAAACAAGTGAAAACAGGGAATTAAACAAAACAGAAAAAAGTACCATAAAGGCAACATACCGTCACGTAATTTGATTTATTTAGTATCAGACAGGATTAATTTAAAAAAAATAGTGCACGATGATGCAAATATGCGAAGTAATGTCTGTAGCGACTGGGAGAGACTCACATGAACGTACGCACCGGACGAAGATGTTCGATCAAAACGAATATAAATGAATAGAACCGACAAAGAACGTGCGTTCCGATGCGACAAAAGCAATCCGAGCCTCGTAAAATATCTCAACCTTTTTCGCAATAAATAAAAGAGAAAACCACCACCTCAGGAATAGACTAATGCTGGGCGCTTCAGAAAAGAGACGGATGAGTTGAGTTCACGTGAAGACGCACAAAGAAAAGATGAAAGAGGACCTTAAGATATTAAAGGTCTTCATCGGAAAAGCATGAGATCCGGAAAAACAGCCTCGAAATCAATGATTTAAAGCTCCAAGACACGAAGACCGAAACAAAAGAAATTGCAAATGGAGAGCTGATGCATTCACAGAAGTTCAGTCGCGATTCCTGAAAATCGGGAAACTGCATCGGACACTCGCAGGCTGAAAATCACGCCATCGGCTTCAAGTACAACACGAGCGTCTATAATCACACGGAAAAAGGAAGCTCGGAGCGGTAAAGCTGGAAATCCACGTTCATCGATCCGAAGGACACCGCAATGCGACCTAGATCTCGCCTAACCAGCGCCATTGGAGCTCTCGTCTGCTCAGCTCTCGACGATGGCGAGTCGCATCGCATTCATGCCAAAAAAAAAAAACACCGAAATGCAAAAGCGTAGCGAAAAGAGATCAAGCCGATTCGGAGAGCGAAGAAGACGAAGTACCTGAACAGACGAAGCTCTTCGCCCCCCAACGATCCCTCTCCCCCTCTCTCTATCGGCCGTTCAAAAAAAGCCGGCCTCTCTCTCTCTCTCTCTCTGTTTTTGTGAGGGAATGGCTCTGCTGCAGCGGCGACGCCCCGTTTTTATGGTGGCCTTTGGAGAAAATATTGGGTACAGACTGGGTTTGGGGTCCGCAAAAAAGACTCTGAGGGCCCCGATCGCCTGCACCCACTTACAACGATTGGGTGGCGTACGGCTACGCTTTGTTGGCTCTGCGCGACACGTGGCGGGTATCCGTTGAGCGAACACCGCAAATCTGATCTTGGCTAGCCAATCACCAGCGCCCCTTTCGCTGGGCCTAGTCCCACGCGCTCGTCACGTGAGTGGGGATGTGGGTTGACGTAAATGCCCTCGACGGCGAGAGACTAGGGGTAAGCATAGCCTGGTTCCAAACCTAGACCCTGTACCCGACCCTATTATAACTAGTTCCCACTTTTTAGAACCGATACCTGACCATGTTTATCTTGAAACCTGTTTTGAAATTGATCCTATTTTTTGGTCCGATTTTTGAGTTCACCCTGTTTTCCTTTCCATAAAAGGAGCAATAAAAATTACGGTGAACAAAACGACAAAATCTGACAAAATTTGCACCAACCAAATGAGAAATTTCACAACTAAAATTGCGTCAATACCAACACTAATACAATAAAGAGTGAAGCACACAAAAACTAAAATCATACTGCTCTGATAAGCATCTCTTTCAGCCTAATTTTTCCGACTTGTATGAGAAATATGTAGCATGTTGCTGGGCTGTTAACTTGCTGGAAGATAACCTGGACAGCGAGCTTTTCCCATTCTGAGTATTGCCAGTTGCTGTGTAATCAAATTTTGAGACTCGAGGGACTTCAATTCATAGGCGAAGTTGTTAGCCTCGATTCCAAGCATCTTACAAAACTCGCTCTGTGTGATTCCGTCCGTTCTGAAGATATACAAGGTCAGCGAGTTATCATCTTAAATCCGCAGCTTTCTATATCTAGCCGATTAATGACCTAGCTAGGAACATGAAATTTCGATAGTCAAGTGACATGATTCCATCTTAAATCAAGATGAGGCCTGCTTGCTACCACGGAACTTCCCTAAACCAAGAAAAGACGCAGAATTAGAGTGAACCTAGCGAGGGCGAGGTGCTCGAGAGCTTTCCGCTGAGACTCGGAGACCTCTGAGTCCGCGAGGTGATCATCGTAGAGGCCAAGGAAGTATCCTATTAGACCATCGCTGCCTACGATCTTCAAACCCAGCTCCTCGGCATGGCCGACGTGCTGGATCGATTGATTGGCCGAAGAGCAGAACGCGTCTTTCTCGCCTCTGCGGTACTGGAATCGGAGCTCCAGAACGTCGAGGAGATTAAGCCACATGGCGCTCTTGAACCCCGGCTCGAGCTCGAGGCCTGCGGAGGCGAGATTTGACACGAGATCGGGTTCCGATACGGAAGGGGAAACGGATCACGACCGATCTGGAGCGTCCGGAGATCGAAGAACTATCACCGCGGCGTCGATGATGGTGAGATATGAAGAAGAAGAGAACGAGAGGTGAGAAGGTGAGGTGTATCGTGAGATAGTCAGAGACTGAGAGGAGGGGGAGGTCGTGAGCACTGAGCAACGAAAGGGAGTCGGGACTGGGAGATGGAGTAGACTAGGGTTTCTTTTTTTTTTAATAGTAATTAAAAAACCTGTTCTAAAAATCGGTCCGGGTGGGTATTTACTTAGACCCGGTACCCGGACGGGTTTCAATCGGTTCCCAAAAATTGAAATCGGTACCCGGACCGGTTTGAGTAGGAACCGATTCCCGACCCTGTTTTTCGGGTGGGGCGATCCGGATTCCGGGTCAACCTGGTCAGATTGCACACCCCTACGAGAGACGCATAAAGGGAGACTCCTGTGGATTCGCAAGGGTCGGGTCCATGCACTAAGAGTGATCAATTTCAGAATAGTTGGTTTCTACCCTAGAATCAATAACCGTCCGTTAGGGATTGATTTCACAAAATATAAATCGTGAATCATCTGTTCGTTTCATGAATCTATCGGGTCACCAAACTATCGGTCTGATTTGGTTTTCGATTGGATCAATGAAACCGATCCTACCGAGTATCAACATCAATTGAAAAATATTTGGTATAATATTATGTACTCTACATAGCAACTAGTACTTTCATATTCGTCTCATGTAAAATGAAACTGTTTGACAATTGTTAGTTCCATTGGCATTAGTTTCATATCGGTCTCTTCATGATTCCTGCTGAGCTGGCCTGGGCCTAGGAGTGATGAAAATTTGAGGGAGATAGTTTTAATTTTATATATATATATATATATTAAATAAACAGGTTCAGTTCAGTTGGTTCGGTTGGATGGTTCCTATTGAAATCGGGAACCGAATCAGTATTACCTAGTTCCAAAAATGGATTTGGGAACTGGACCGGTACCCGCCGGTTACCATCTAAAATCAGTCGATTGGGTATGGTTCGTTTCGATTTGGTTGGATACCGATTTTTTTTTTTTTTGCTCACCCTTGCCAGGCACAATAGTCGACGGTCGAGTCAAAGCATGTTGCGCAGTTGCGGCTTGCAATGCAAGTGGAAACGAAATTTTAGGAAAATTTACATATTATCTTTTCATTTTCATAAAAAAGAGATAATGATGAGACTATGGCTCTGCTATGTCATGAAAAATGAAAGAAATAATAAATTATTTTTATGAAAATGATCGCTCGTATAGCTTGCAAAACTAAATAAACGAAAAATACATTTATTATTCGCGTAAATATTTAGACATGAGTTGTCGTCGATAGCGACAATACATTTTATGGACGAGTTATTTAAAGCCACGCGAGCAATTATTTTTAGGAAAAAGAAGTTTTCAAATTAGTCGTTCTTTGCCAAACAAACTGAACCTATAAGTGGAGAATTCGAAAGTAAAAATAAAAATAAAAATAAAAATTCCCAGATAGAATCTAACTCTCGAGTAATTGAATAACCAAGTACGCTTTTAACGTTTATTCATGTACCAACTTCAAATGTCACGTGATGTCGCTATCTTAATTTCCTCCACTGAAAAACAATGGACGACCGATGTTGGAGCCTTGGGGGTGGGCGGCGGAGATGGATCGTGCACGGTCCAAGAGCGCACGAACAGTTGGACAGCGGTCAACGTCCACATAAGTACACCTCGTTTGACCAATATAATTCTAACGACGTGTGAGGGGGTTTCACATTAGCGGGTAGGTACTACGTACTAGGTATCAAGTTGATGGTATCGACCGATGCCTAAGTCCAAGGCATATGCCGACCGAGCAACCGGTCGCTTTCCTAATTAATTAATCATTTCCAACTAAAGGTTAGTTTAATTCGTCGACTCAATTGACACCGGTTCCGCGCTTCCTGGCGAGATATTTTTTTGTTGCCCCACGTCTTAATTAATCTTCCACAATCGGAGTCATCCTCAGCTGTCAACCAAGCAACATGGACGCTTTTGGATTTCGCTTTCGAATGTTTCCGCAAGAAATTCCCAATTCACACGATTGGTCGCCATCTTCCGCGACGATCGAAGGCATCGCAACCGCTGGCTATAATAAGCACGGTACTTTCTTTACGTGTTTTGGGTAAATGCCGGATGTCAAATCAGGCACGGCGGATTGCATACACGAAAAAAGGATACGACGCTCTCTTGCACGTAACGGAGCTTAAAGCTGGACAATATGTAAGCGCGTAAAATCCAAAATATAGGAACGCGGCTCTTTTCGTCGAGCTCATATGACTCGGTAGTTTGAAAACGATTGAAACGACCGAACTTATGACTATCATAATTCCATCGAACGAGGACCTTTTTCGTAACTATATATATATATAGTTATCGATATATACGGAAAATACATTATTTTTTCGTTAATTCCACGGTAGATGCCATCTAGTGCACATTCCGTAACTAGCATACAAAATGCTTTCAAGCATCAGAGAAGGGGATGTACCATTTTGGGCCCATACAAGCTGTCTTTCAAAAGAGAGTGGCAATAGAGTGAAAGACCAGTCCATCTGATTTGGGGAAAATTACCCCAAAAAAATCCTTAATTTCCCAATATTTTAATTATTTTTTGAATTATATATTTTTTCCTTTTCTTTTTATTTTCTTTTTTTCCCTTCCCCCCCTCCCCTCCCCACCTCCATCCGGTTGCCATAATCCGGCTACCTAGGTCGAGCCTCGCCCGACTGTGGCGGGGCTTAACCTTGCCGTCGTTGCCTTACCCAACAACGGCGAGGTTGACCCCCGCCGTGACAGGGCGAGTCGGCCTCCCCGGCTATCCCTCTGGCCAGTCATCGGATTATGGCAACCGGCTGGAAGTAGGGAGGGGAGGAGAGGAGAGGGGAAGGAGAAGGAAAAAAAAAAGAAAAACATAATTTTTTTTAAAAAATATATATTAAAATATTCGATCGCGGGTCGGTCGGCGTCCACATCAACGCTGGCTGGCTAAAATTTGTCGGATAGACTGAAATAACACAATTGCAAAAGATTTAAGACTAAATCGGCAAAAAAAGGGGCCATGATTGAATTAACATAATTACAATAAGTTTATGACTTTGGTAATTTCTCCTATGATTTGTGTCATGTTGAATGTGCTCCTTAGTTTCCCGCAAAGGCCAGACGTTTTGTTCGGTATGAACGAAGTGTCACAGCTGGTTCATGCATGTACATGGACAAACCATCGTTTTTGACCAAGCTGTGTCAAATTGGCCAACCTCGTGCAACTTGTCCCCTCCTCTTTTAACACCGCCGTGCGCAAATTCAAACCGCCTAATAAATTGATCTCGCGCTGCAAAAGGCTTTTGGAGCAATTTACAATTTACCATATGAAAATATGTGGGTCCCGCTCCACGTTGAGCGGCGCGGGGGTCTCAAGGGGGGCAGCGCTCCCTGTACACTAAATGGCTTTTACGATTTAAGCCCGTAATTTTTCATTAGTAATTTGAGCTTAGTCTCATGAATAATTATTGCTATATATAATCTTTTTCTCTTGTAATTGAGTGATGCAACGAGAGGTGCGGACTGTTAATTATATAGATGAATCCTATGTTAGACGTAACACTATTTCTAGGGTGAACCAAGATAAAAATCAAGAGTTTTGATTTTCTCTTTTTCGCTTTACGTTTTACTTCGATTTGATTGTGTGTCGAGTCCTAACGGGGTAGAGATCATATCGCTCGTCAATTTTCACAGGCCGATTAATCTTTAGCTTAACCGCGTGGTTAATCACGATTTAGGTGAAAACAATAGCCAATGGTTAGGAGAACAATATAACTCCAGTTGGGACAGGGGTAGAATTTTTTTTTTCTATGATCTTCGGAAAAATATCAATAGAGCCACCAGTTAAACTCGGCTGCTGGCTAGCAGATCAAAGAATTAATCGCCGTCTTTCTGAAATCACGTGGAATCTGCGGTGACTTCTTTGAGGTTTTTTTCGTTGTTGTTAGTAAAGGGTTAACTTGTAATCTACTAATCTGTCGCGACTCTCTTATTTTGAATAGAAAGTCCGGCAGCCTTTATAGAATTACCCCTGACCCCTTCAGCTTGAGACAATATTTGATTTGTCACGACTGTTTGAAATGGGAAATGATCAAAATCACCTGTCTGAAAAAGATGCTGCGATGCATCAAAGTCAATGAAAAGATGTATCGGCCGGACGAATTCAATTGAGTAGGATACCGTATTTTCAATGGTCATCTTTGACAAAAGTGCCCACGAGGAGCAGACTTGGTCCACATCAACATGCTCCAACAGAGATCACTGTATGACTTCAAATCTCACTTGGCTCAGTATTACCCGACCCACGAGGGGCTAGCAGGGCCTCTGGTGGGGCCCGAAATATACTTCCACAAAATGATTTCCTTGTCACAGAAAGTAGGTAAGCGGTTGTTTTCAATATAATTGTCAAAAACAAAAAAAGTCTTAGATCTATTGTAATTATGTCAATTCAATCATAAATATTTTTTTCGTGTCAATTGAGATCTAAATATTTTACAAGTGTGCTAATTTAGTCCTTCTAGTCAATTTTGGCAGATAATAACTGACGTGGCCATTTATGATAATAAATTTAATATTTTTTGAATTTATTTATTTAATTTTTCTTTTCGTTTTCATTTCTTTTTCTTTTCTTCTCTTCTCCCTTAGCCGGTTTTTGGCCATAGGTATGGGCCAGCAAGGTCTGGCCTCACTATCGCTTGGGCGAGGCTCGCCCTTGCTGCCCCGTGTGAGTTTAACCTCGTCGTGGGTGGCTCAGTCTCATTCCAGTCAAACGACTGGCTGGGGGCGCAAAATTTGCTTGTCTTGCTCTTGTTGAGGATCAGACTCAATAAAGAACTCTCTTGGACCTCTAAGAGGTCGAGGATAGTCGGAGGAGGAGGCTGGCCAAGAAGTTCGATTGCAAGAGGTTGTTGCAAAGGAGGTGGAACTTGAGTTTGGTGGGCGGGTCGGTCTTAATAGAGAGCGAATCTGCCTGTGGCCAGTGACCGGCAAGGCTTACCTCGCCAGTCTACACCTCTGACCGAGCTTTGGTCGGCGACCGGCTAAGGAAGAAGAAAAGAAGATAAAATAATGAGAAAGAAAAAAAAATAAAAAATAAAAGAAAAAAACATATAAAATTTAAAAATTTAAAAAAATTATTAAAAACTGCAACGTCATCGTCGGCCATGCCACATTAGCAGCTTCAGGTAAAAATTGATCGGAAGGACTGAATTAGCACACATGCAAAAGGTTTAGAACTGAATTGATAAAAAAAAATTAGGACTAAATTGGCAGATTACAAAAGATTTAGGATTTTTTTTTTGACAATTTTTCCATTGTCGTTCATTAATGTTCAAACCAGATTTCTAGCACAGCTCTACGTGTGACCTATAAAGTATTTTACGTCGCCAAAGAAAGTAGTGGTGTAGGTATTAACTCTTTAATTAGCATCCCACACTTACTTTCCTACGCAAGGGTGTCGATCTTGGTACGTTTCTAAAGGTTCTTGGAGAACAGATCCCTATTCCATCTCGTTGCTAGCCGTCGGAGCAGAAAAAGAGTAAAATATTACTCGTGATCGTAAAGCTTTTAAGTTTTGTACGTGTTGTACAATGAGTTGCGACACGTTATGATCCAAGAATCTGTCTATCCGAACATCATGGGACTGCCGTTTCATCTTAATGCATGAAGAGCGAAAGGCATGAAGAGCGAAAGGCAAACGTGGGCAAAAAGCTTAAGTGGAATAAGGTTCTTTTGTGGATAAGCTTTGGATCGCAACAATTTCGCTTTGGAACAACAAGAATCTCAAATTTGGTGGGTCGTCAAAAGCCATCTCATGCGCAGAGAAAAACACTTTCCGTAAAATGGAGGGGATGAAGTGAAGCTTTCGACATGTTTTAGCATCACTTTTTTGGACACTACTTTAACCCATTTACTTTCTCTAAATCCTTAGACAGTGATTGGGAGAATCTGGTCCTGCATCACTCTTCCCTTGTTTATGGACTCGAGTATTGGAAAATTCTCTCCATGTCAAGCCTAAAAGAGGGCCTTACCGAAAAATTTCTAATTTATTGCAATTTAACGATTCAGCTCTAAATCTTTTTTTTTTTTTACCTTTTTTCCCAATTGAGTCGTAAATTTTTTGCATTTATGTCAATTTAGTCATTCCGATCAATTTTGGCTGGCCGATGCTAACATGAATAATTTTTAGTAATTAAAATTTTTATTTTCTTCTCCTTCTTAGCTCCAGCCAATCGCCGAATTGGCGATTAGCCATTGGGGATGGAGATATCGACCTCGCTCAGCCATGGCGAGGCTCGACCTCACTAGACCTCATCTCAACGAGAGGAAGAAGGAGAAGAAAAAAAAAACTAAACTTTTTAAACAAGTTAAGTACTATGAAAAATTTTCTTGTCAGCACTGGTCGGTCAAAGTTGGTCGGATGGATAAAATTGGCAAGTACAAAAGATTTAAAACGCAACCGGTAAAAAGAGATTTAGGACTGAATTGTAATAATTGCAATAAATTTGTAAAATTTTTGCTAATTTTCCCTTTTATTTGTAACACATGATTCTCTATATATAGTCCATCGAAGGCTCCAGCTGACTTAGAGGAGCTCGGGGAAAAATCAAGCATGCCATGGATCGGTGAAAGAAGCCCATCAGAATTCGTGATTTTCTCGGTCATAATTTTCCTTTCGAGATCATTAGATGCTAGGACAAAACTAGAAAAAGATACACCTATTAATCTATGACGAAGAAATGTCGTCGCATTATAAAACAATGAACTGAATTTAGATACATTGTAAAATATATGGGTGATCGATTTTCGATCTGATCTAGTCTCATCCCGCTCGAGAATTGAGAACCATATCGGATGATCTTAGGATCAGATTGTCCAATCCGGTTCCTAGGTGGTCAAATGGAACCATTAGTTTATTAGTAGAGGCAAGCAACATGATCGAGTTAATTTACCTACTAAAATCCCAAAATAAATTTTAATATATCAATTAAAAATAAAAAAATATCGATCATTTGCGCATAATTCGGTTCCCCATTGAATCAGGAACCAGACCAAAAATCACTAGTTCTAATTTTATGGATCCAAGAATCGGACCGAACCAAACCAAAAATCACTCAGTTCTGATTTTATGGTCCAAGAATCCGGTCTAGGCGGTTTTCGATTCGATCGATCCGTCTTGGTCATCCCTAGCAATACCGACAGAATCATAAGGAAACTAAAAAAGGGCTGCAAAGTATATTCGCCAGTGGACCTAAGAGGCTCAAATGAGGCCGTATGAAATCTCTGGGCCCAAGTAATTGGGCTAAACCCAAGAGCGAACCATATAACATCAAACAATTTTGACATTGTCGAGCCAGTAAAGTGGGGATGCGTGAGCTGTTCGACTGCTCAAATATTTGGAACGAAAGAGCTCAAACGAAAGAATCCATCTAAAACGAAAGAGGGTCGTCGAGTCGAGACCGAAACCCGTCTTCGACTAAATCCATGAATTCCCACGAAGCGTTCGGTCGATGGTTGTCGAGTTGGGCTCCATTTACATGCGACAGACATTTTCTAGAAATTACTTTTGAGGGAAAGCACTGTTAAGTCCGAAGTACTTTACACTTGATCCGACAACTTGATCGGTCTGATTGACACGAGAAAGCTTGCGAACCGAACGAATCAACTATCCAATGGGTCGAAATAGAACCATGCGAGATAAGCGAGACATCTGGTTGACATAGGAGTCGACCCCTGAGGCTCGATGGAGGGAGGACCGGAAGAGGGGTTAACCAAATTACCTATACCTCAACCTGGAGGATGAGCAGAGGGAGACTTTGAAAATTCAGAACCGCCCCCACCCCCCCCCCCCCCCCCCCCCCCCCTTTTTTTTTTCTTTCTCTTTCTTCTTTTTGTTTTAGTGTTTGCAAAACCACCTCCTAAGTAGACATAGTACTTCTCAATTTTTTGGAGAAATTTCAAAAAAAGGGCTCAAGTGCCCTCATTTTCTCAAATAAGAGCCTAAAGTAAACTTTGTTTCAAATAAGGGCCTCAAGTGCCCTCATTATGTCAAAAAAGACCTTGAAATACATATTATTTTAAATAAGGGTCTGAAGTGACTATATTAATCTAAAATAATGGCATGAATCACTTTAGTGAAGGACATTTTGGTCTTTTATTATTTTAACTTTTTTTTTAGAGATTTTGAAAAAAAAAGTAAAAAGAAAAAAGAAACACATGGGCGTGGAGGAATGACCACCCACTTGTGGCCCGCCCCCCACCATAGGTGGGGTGGCGACTACCACCGTTAGGGTTGCCGATGCCTCAACGAGGACCGGCGACCCTTGCCTGAGCCGAAAGAGGGCCGCGGCCATTGGCCAGGACCGGACAAGAGTAGATGGCGTCACCATCAGTCACGACCGACAGCCGCGGCCATCGGCCCAACCTAGGCGAGGGCCAACAGGCCCTCGTCTCTGGTCGGCGGGGTCATGGGTCATCGTCGGGGCACCGGCGACCCCGACGACAGTAGTCGCTGCCCTATTGGTGGTGGAGCGGCGGCCAGAGGCGGGAGGTCAGTCCGCCTTTGTTTTTTTCTTTTTTTTTTGTTTTAATTTAATTTAACAAAAAATAAGCTTAAATTTATTTTTTTTTACAAAAATGTTCTTGATCGATCGAAAAAATTTGGTCAGGCGCGAGGTGAGACCCTTATTTAAAACAACCATAGCCACTTCAAGTCGTTTTTTGAGACAATGACGACTATTATTTGAAATGAAGTCTACTCTAGTCATTTAAAGTTTTTTTTTTTTTGGGAGTTGGGGGGGGTTTCCTAATTATTTTCGTTTAGGTATTTCTAAGGACTCTGTTTTCTCTTTGCCTTTCGGCAATTACAAAGTTTCCCAACAGACGCGAACCACCGGCCAAAAAAGCCCAGCTTCGATTTCATCGAAACCTCTTCGCTCTCCCTCTATTTACTCCCCGTCGCAGGCCGACCCGCCTTTTCCACCTCTCTCTCGGACATTGTTCTCTCCGGCTCTGATCTCGCCATCGCTCAGGGGAGTCTCCCATCTCCCAATCGAAGCTCCGGCTGCTCACTGATTTTCGGGTCTGATCCGTTGTGTCTTCGCACGGGCACTGGTGAGATGCGATGGCTTTGCGTGCGTCTTGAACTTGTAACTTAGGGCGTTGTGTAGTGCGTGTCTCGTGTTGGTCTAGACGATGTTGGGATTTCTGCACTGCATGCCAGGTGCTTGTGTTTTTCACGCAACTAACTGGTGGAAAGATGTCATTTTGAATGAATCTCGCGAAATGTACGCAGGAAATTTGCTCGATTTGTTGTGAATTTGATTTGCCGGAGATATGGCCGCGACTGCGACTCCTAGGACGCACATGGCTTCGCTGAAGCAGGACGTCGCTCTCAGTAGATCATCGGTCAAGCCATGTGTAGCATTTTTGGCTGCAGAACAGAGAGAAGCGTCTTGGGCGAAGCTCACAAGCTCTGCTCGCATCTCCTCCAGGGACTCGTTCTTGCAGAAGCACGCGTCGAAGGCTGTAACGGTCAGGGGGGTCGTTACTAGAGCAATGTCCCGTGCAAATGAAAGCACCCCTTTACCGGGATTGCCTATTGACTTAAGAGGTCTTGCATCTTTTTCCCCGCTCCTTTTCGTTTTTATGTGAAAAAAGACCTGAGACCAGCTGAATTATTGGCTTAGTACAAACAGACAACCATCAACTTCGAGTGCTTGGCTTCTGGCCACAAAAAATAAAAAAAAAATAAAAAGGAGCGTAGGTACCAGAGTTTTTCCTAATGGCATCATTACTTTTGCAGGCAAGAGAGCTTTCATTGCTGGTGTTGCCGATGACAATGGATATGGTTGGGCAATAGCAAAATCTCTTGCCGCTGCTGGTGCCGAAATTCTTCTTGGTACATGGGTTCCGGTATGTGGATTTTATACGTAGATCAAGTTTCCATGCCATCAGTCCCTGTTTTGTTCCAAACTCTTTTAGTACCCGAACATGATGATGCGTATTTGCAGGCACTTAATATTTTTGAGAGCAGTCTAAGGCGTGGGAAATTTGATGAATCACGAGTGTAAGCGACCCTTTTGTGCTTTCAGTATTAGTTTGTCTTCAGTCGTATCTGATTAAGCTTATTTGTTGTATTGTTACTTTTAGATTGCCAGATGGTTCCTTAATGGAAATCACCAAAGTTTATCCACTGGATGCGGTTTTTGACAATCCTGAGGATGTTCCTGAAGATGTAATTGCTCATTTGGAGTTCCCACAAATTGTTCACGTATGTGAAATTGTGCCATTAATACGCTCTTTTTTGTGGTGATCCCCAGATTAGGACAAATAAGCGCTACGCAGGTTCTGCAAAATGGACTGTCCAGGTATATCCTCTTCCAAATTCCAGTTCTAGTTGGAACCTTGAACATAAAGCTGTTGAGTATTTTTCTGCTTGTTGACATGCTATTTGAGGAAAAAAAACATTCTAGTGCTTTGAGATAGGGAAGAATTGAACTGCTTTAACTGATAACAGATTCTGGAGATAACTCCAGGAACGATTTAGATTATGACCTTCTCTTCTCTCCTAAAGAGTAGGATGTCTCCCTTAATTTTTTTTTTGGGTAAGGAAAAATAGAAGAAGAAATAGTATCTCCCTTAATTTTTTTTTTTTTGGGTAAGAATATCTCCCTTAATTTTTTTCTCTTGTTTCGTCAATATTTTAGAAGTTGAGTGATTCCTCGGCGGGAAACTTCTTGGAGACTGAACTGGTTATGGCTTTCTTGGTAAACAGGAACTTTTCCCAATCACCCCATCTAACGACCATGCTGAGGCTTTTCTCCGAGTGTCTAGCTATATGCTGATTTATCTAATTTTTTCAGGGTTATGGACCTTCAATTTGAAATTAATACGAGGCTTATTTTGCTTTTAGTACTCCCATGAACATCTTTCCTGTTCACGTATCAACAAACGGATCGTCTTTCATGTTAACTTCAGATCTAGTTGCATTCCGGCATTAACCATTCCAACTCATTTGGTAACGTTCTTTCAGGAAGTTGCTGAATCTGTCAAGCAGGATTTTGGAAGTATTGACATCCTTGTGCACTCACTTGCTAATGGGCCTGAGGTTAAGCATTTTTAATCTCATTTTTTCCTATTCCCTGCTACTGCTTACTGATAACTATGGTTTAAATGCTATGTTCCTCTATTGCAGGTCAGTAAACCTCTGCTGCAAACAACAAGACATGGTTATGTTTCTGCTATTTCTGCATCGAGCTACTCTTTTGTATCTTTGCTCCAGCACTTTGTTCCAATTATGAATCCAGGCAACTTTCTAACCTTACTTTTGTACTGTTTTGCTCCTTTAAATTTTGGACCTGCTTTCCTGATAAGACCACCAGTCATCACTGTCATATCTCCTAGAGATGCACCAGTCAGTCTTGCTAACTGGTATGTTTATCTTACAGGTGGTTCTTCCATCTCTTTGACATACATTGCATCAGAGAGGATCATCCCTGGGTATATGTTCTTCTTATGCTTCATTTAGGTGCAGTCCTGTCAATGAGATTTCTAGCTGACTTATTTACTATTGCAGTTATGGAGGAGGCATGAGTTCAGCAAAAGCTGCTCTAGAGAGTGACACGCGAGTAGGTCCTTTTTCTCCTTTTGTCCTTTTCCCACATGACGTGCTTCTTCTCCTTGCCCTCCTCAATGGATCTATACTGGGATCTGCGGATTTTGGATCAATAGCTTATCATATGACTCTAATGCCCGCTTCTCATCCCGCTTGATTACTGCAGGTGCTGGCATTTGAAGCGGGGAGAAAACATAAAGTAAGAGTGAACACAATTTCTGCAGGTACAGTTTGTAGCTTTTCCAGCAGATCTCACTTTCTTTGTTCCCGGTAATATTATCTCAATGATGATCGCGGTGCAAAATATCAACAGGTCCATTGAGAAGTCGTGCTGCAAAAGCAATTGGTTTTATTGAGATGATGATCAACTACTCTATAGAAAATGCACCCTTGCAGAAAGAACTAGCTGCTGGTGAGTCATGCACTGCTACCACAGTTGGTACTTTTTGTTTGTGCTACACTGATGTTAACAATGTTCATGAAGCAATCAAGCATTTTATTAATTTTTTAATTAAAAATTCTTAAATGCAAGTATGGCCTGGAAAACCGGTCTGACTGCAATTTCTAATTCCTGTTCCTCGGCTTCTTTTCAATCAACACAGAGGAGGTGGGAAATGCTGCTGCATTCCTGGCATCGCCTTTGGCATCTGCCATCACCGGCACTATCCTTTATGTGGATAACGGTCTGCACGAGATGGGAGTCGGAGTTGACAGCCCAATATTCAAGGATCTTGATATTCCAAAAGCTAAGTAAGGATGGCGTTTGAAACGTGCATTGTCTGGTGGGTTCTGCTGCAAATTTCGGAGTAGCAAAAATAAGAGCTTCTAGTTTATTTTCCTTTCTTTCTTTCCCCTCCTGCGGCTCCAATTCCGGCACCATTTCTCAAGACCAGGATCATCTGCATGTTTCGAGTGGTCCATTCTGTTGTAGTTGGTTTTAGCATACTAAAACCAAGAAAATATCATTCGACAGAGAGGATGTTTTAAGACCCTTTTCTCCAGGCATGTATCCTTGCGACCTTTCGCTCTTTCTTTTGGAATGGATCCATCCATTTGGTCTCAAAGTTTGTCCAAGATCTCGGTTGAAACGGGCTGCTTGTGATCAGTCTGGGCGAGACTGCTCTGTGGTCATCCAACATTTGTTGTTTTTGTGGAAGTATAAGCCAAGTACGTGCTCTATTGGCAAGAAGCTAAAATAGTGTGGTCCTAGGTGAGACAGGAAACACGTAGTGAAGCATGTGGGCGAGGAAAACTAGAACCACCACCGTCCGTCGAGAAGGTGCTGGTAGCTGCCACACTGCTACGTGTCACATTGACTGTCCCTGATTGCACGTAGCTAACTATTGTAGGGTCAAGCTTTCCTAGATCTTACTCGGAAAAAAGAAATATTGTGCATGCATCATGATTCCGACAATCGAGTAAACTCGGAGCATCTGCTTGAACATGGTGGTCGGAAGCAGGCTTTCACGAAAGTTTAAGTACCATTTGAGCTTGAGGAGCAATGCGCTTCCAGTATGCGAAAACCATGCTTCCAGTATGAGAAAACCATACTTTCTTCGTCGTGCTTTTGGATCCGGTGGGCATCGATAACAGCTGTGGGCGAGTAACATTTCATCAACGCTTTCTTAACAAACGTAAGGTGAAATTATAGAGTACGAAGACGACTTTTGTTCACGCGCGATTCTTTGTACATCAGAATCAGATTGATTTGGTGAAGACGATAAACGGATGGACCCTATAGTCGCCACTCGCAATGGTATTGTATCTTGAACAGTGAACCGTTGTATGCGCTGTTGCAAATTATGGGTATTCAAATTTGTGATCTCGGAGACTTTTTTCAGGAATTTCAGAAGAGATGTTCAGAAATCTCTGAAAGCGGAAGAGATTTGTTTTCGAAGGAGAGTTTCGTTGTTAAATATTCGAGGGAATTTATATAAAAAAATTTGTAAATTTAGTGTAATTATGCCACTTTAATTCTAAACTTTTTTTATACCAATTCAATCCTAAACGTTTTGCATTTGTATCAATTGAGTCCGTCCGGCCAATTTTGGCCGAAAATCGCTAACATGAATGCCGGCTGTCTTACGTGGTACGATACTGATGTAGACAAATTTAATAATATTATGAGTATTCTTGTATTTTTTTTCATTTTTTTAATCCTTGGCTTAGGGCTCGGATGCCCTCGTCGGCTTCGCTCGCCAATGTCCACGTCAGTGATTTTCGATCAAAATTAGACAGGCAGACTGAATTGAGAAAAAGTTCTATGACTGCATTAGCACAATTGCAAAATAGTTTTAGGATTTTTTGGTAATTTTTTCTAATTATTCGAGATAATGGCAAAATAGTTCTCAAATTTTGGCTCGACATGCAATGTGATCTCTAAACTTTTATTTTCCTCAATTTTAGTGCAATATGCAATGTCGTCCCTGAACTTTTCATTTGCTTGATGTAGTTTCTTAACTTTTGGTGCATGTTCAATATAGTCTATGAACTATATAAAAATGTTAAATGTTGTCATTTTATTAATTCAAGTTCATGGACAATATTGAACGTTTTCACATAGTCCAATAATTAAAATTGAACATGTACAAAAAATTCACGGGCCATATTGAAATATTTTCATTTAATCCAATAACCATATTGAACATGTACTAAGAATTAATAAAAGGGTTAATACCACGAAAAATTTCAAACTGGTACACATATGACAAATTTACCTAAAATTATTTTTTTTACTACCAAAAACCCTAAATTGGTACGAATGTAATAAATTTACCTCAAACTATTTTTTTGCCACAAAAATCCCAAACTGGTATACATATGAAAAATTTACCCTCTGTTGGTTTCCGTTAAATTGAGTTAATACCACAAAAATTTCAAATTGATACACATGTAGCAAATATAGGGTAACGTGTACACTCAACATTTGCCACTTGTCATTAAACTCAGCGATTTGACAGTAAAATTTAACGAAAATTAACAGATGGTAAATTTATCGCAGTTGTACCACTTTGGTATAAATTTATCATAGATGTACCGATTTGGAATTTTTCATGGTAAAAAAAATAGTTTGGGGCAAATTTGTCATAGATGTACCAATTTGAGATTTTTGGTGGTATTACCCACCCATGAGTAGCTCAGTTGGTTAGGGCGTACTTGGAATTGTGTGATTATGCGCACTGGTCCCAGGTTCGATTCCCCAGATGAGCACTTGTGATTTAAGTCGGGGGCCATGGCGGTGGGTTACTGTGCTAGTCTCCCCCGAGAAATAGTCGAGGTGCGTGCAAGCTGGCCCGGACACCTTGGTTATAAAAAAAAACTATTGACACTTGATTTTTAATCATCTTTTATTTAGATTTTAGTTTCAAAATTAATTTAAAAATAGCCAAAAAATCATAAAAATTGCGAGATCAGCTTTGGAGGACTTGGCCTAGCCTTAGGAACCAATTTTGGACATTTTTTTTTGCAATTTTTAATATTTTTTTTTTGAATTTATTTAATTATAAAAATACCCAAAAAATCATAAAAATACCATTCATGGTTTTAAAAATACAAAAAATCAATACATATTTTTATTTTAATTCCCTATTTAATTTGGTCACTTAAAATCTTGAAAATTGACTTGGGTCACTACGTTTCTTCACGAACATAAACCCGAATTGAGCATAAAAATTCCTTTTCGACTCTTTTAATTTTCAATTCTCACTTTTCATAAGCTATGACATTGATATCTAGGGCCTTGAAATGCAATTGGATCAATTTACCCTCCAATTTCTTCAATTTTGACATAAAGGGCTTAATTGCACAATTTTCTTTCAATTTAGTCCCCGATTTCGCTAATATTGAAATTAAAATTTTTCAAGGGACACCCATGAAAGTAAAGACCTTTTGTCCTATACTTTTCGTCACCTCGGATCCATTGGTGACCTCAATTTGGACTGATTTGATCTTTTGAGCCTTCGATTAAGCAAAAATTATTTTCGGATCCTATGCACAATTTGGGATTTTCACTAAATTCTAATTCATTTGTTCGCGAAAATATCAATTTTAGATGGAAAACATTTTGAGGAGTCCGGTTTTGACATCAAGTTCATGAAAAATGATCAATTAGAGGCTCAATCTGACAAAAAATAAGGAACAAGATCAACCGGGTTGGACCCGACTCAATCCTGCTGAACCGGGTCTACACTCAAGAGACAGAACCTGCTCACGTACCAAAGAAGCAGAAACAGAGCAGGAGCAGTACAAAAAAACGCAAATGGTGCTCACGACAAAAACTGGAGGAGATGACCTCCTTTTAAGAGGAGATGGAGAGCATGAGCATCCTCTCCGACCCAGGGATGCTCCAGGGATAAAGAGGACAGAGGAGAGCTCTTGCGAGGAGAAGGAGGCGTGCTCGCAAAAGGGAGAGGGAGAGAGAGCAGTCGGCCATGAATTCTCACAGGGGCCATTCTCTTCGTCGAGGGAAACACACAGAGACACACACAGAGAGCGAGAAGAAGAGAGCTGGAGAAAAAGAGTGAACTCGGCCATGGGCGTGTGAAAAACAGGGGAACTCGCCTGGAGCTTTGGTTGCTCGAAAACGAAGCATACCCGGTTGAGATTGAAGGTGAGCTGGGAGAGGCGTGTTCGGCTGCCATTTGCACTCAAGCCGTCAATTCAAAGCTTCAAGACACAAGTTTATCATCACTGAATCCACACTCATCGTCGAGGAAAAAAAAAACGATGAGTACATCCCCGACCTTAGCTTCCTCTACCTTCCTCTGTTCTCGGTTTAGTCTGTAAGGGTAGGCTCCGTTTGGTTTTTGCCAAACGGGACCAAAACAAATCCATGTCGACGTTTGTCTAAGTCCTTATAGTCGTCCTCGGGTCTTGGTTTGCTTCGATTTTGCAAGTTGAGCCATCATCTCCGATTAGAGTACTGTTTTTTCGCACGCCTACGACATGCTCGACGAAATGCCGTGTGAACCATTTACAAGTTCTAGCTCCCGGTCGTGTGCTATCCAAGCCATTCTTGCGTGCTACTTATCTTAAACTCTCCTTATAATCAATGCTAAGCCTCCTTATGTCTTTGTTTTGCATTGGATTGAGCCGAAAACCTTCACCAGATCTCCCATGGTGTCCGGCTCGAGTCGAGCGTTCGTGTGGGCTTCACCGGTGGATATCAAGCTCTAAGCGAGCTCATGTAAGTCTTCTCAACCCATTTGGGTGTGATTTGACTGATTGAAATCGATTTTAGTTAAAAAAAAATTCGTAGTGAAAATCCTCGCCGAAACCGTCACTGTTGCCAATCGGTTCCGACATTTTTGTTGTCTTTTTTTGGCTGAAAAATGCACGTATGTTGATGTGGGAGTCGAGGGGGTTGATTTAGTATCGACATCGCGAAACTTTGGCGATGTTTCTATGTCGGAACCTAAGTTCCGGCGAGGCGCCGGCGTGTCGTCTTGCCCGGCCAAGGAGTTGACCGGTTAGCACCAACGTGGCACGCCATGTAGGCGGCCACGTCGGCAAGGTGGGGCCGACTCCTTAAAAAATCTAGCTCCGTCAGTGTAGATTGAGCCATGTGTCGTGACCTAGATTAAAAAGATTTTCAGAATTTAAAGTATAATTTTCGGATAATAATAAAAAATAATCGGACGGTCGACGGGTTGCCAAGTGGCTCCTTATGGACCGTTCGATTTCCCTTTTATATTCAGATTAATAAATAGAGAATCGGACGCACCAGGGGATGCCACGTGGCACATCCTCGAGCGTCCGATGCGAGATTTTCGGGTAATTCAGAAAAATGATTAAAAAATAGAAAAATTTTCGGAAAATCCAAAACGGTGTCGTTTTAGACCCGTTTCCGACCATTACGGTCGGCCCGGGCACTCGAGAGGCGCGAGCTGGGTTTGACCCAGTCCGGAAAATATTTTTAATAATTTTAAAAATAAAAAAATCAATAAAAAAATGGAAAAATCATAAAAAAAAATCACAAAAATTGGAAAAATTCATAAAAATTGCAGAAAATAGGAAATGGCCACAATCAATTAGCCATGACATGTTTTGGGTCTTTCGACTCCCCATCTTTCCAAAAATGGTGATTTTTCCATTTTGGCAAATCGTTTCCCAAAAATTCCAGAAAATAAGAAATGGTCACAATCAACTGGCCAAGACCTATTTCAGGTGTCTTGATCCCCGATCATCCCAAAAAAATGACGATTTCTCCCTTTTTGCGAATCGTCTTCCAAAAATCGTAAAAATTCAGAAAATTTCAAGAAATTCCCAAAAATAGAAAAATGACCACAATCAAATAGCCATGGATTATTTTGGGTAATTAGACCTCCAAATCCTTCAGAAAATGATGATTTCGTCCTTCGGGTGAATCGTCCCCAAATCTTTCCATTTTACCCCTAACCTTTAATCTCACATTCTCTAAGCCCTTAGGACTAAACTAGAAGGCCATTGATTTGAATTGATGTGCGTTGACTGATTCATTTGAGCACCTGATTGGATTTATTGAATGTGACTGATATGATTATTCTTCCGATCTGCATGAAACCCCAAATTAGACTTACCTCACCCGAATTCGCGCCTGTATGAAATCTAAGTTAGGAAAATCACTCATATTAGATACCAAAAGGATGTTGATAATGACACCAACGTAACCAAGTCTCCGAACCCAAAATCTCTGGTTTCGCAAAACTGATCGATCTCTCCCAATCGATCAGCAAGGTTTCCGATCTACCTTCCAAGAAGTACTGATGGGGACTCCAAATGCATGCACACATAGCACATGCCACCACGACTGCACCAAAGTCGAAAGCGATCGACTCTTATCGTCGAAAAATCCTCAAAATTACTCCCGTTGTGATTTGGTATGGGCTTAGGAGGGCCCGCGTCGAGAAGGCCCGCGATCCACATTTCAGAGTGGGGGCTCGATCGACAATCCATTAGCCCGTTCATCATTCGTTCACAAAAAAAAGGGGTCGCGATAATAACCCTTAATAAAATAAATTGAACTAATCGAAAAATTTAGAGACCATGTGTGAAAAGTCAAATATCATTAATCTCATTTTTTTCCTTATATATATTCGAGAAAATTTCAAATAAGGGCCCCTAGTGCTCTTATTTTTTCAAATAAGGGTCTGAAGTAGTCTATGTTTCAAATAATGGTCTAAAGTGCCTTAATTATCTCAAAAAGGGCATAAAATGGCCATAACTGTTTCAAACAAGGGCCTCACCTCTCTGACTGGCTAAATATTCTGGCCGATCAGGAGTATTTTCGTTAAAATACAAAATTGACCTAATTTTTAGTTAAATTAAATTAAAAATAAAAAAGTAGAAAAAAAGAACAAAACAAGAAAACACAGGCGGGAGGGGGGTACCCTCCTGCCTGTGGTCGTCGCCTCGATGCTGATGGGGCAGAGGCTCGATCCGGCGGGGTCACCGACGCCTCGCCCAAGAGCCGGCGCCGGCGCTGCCCAGAGTCAAGGGCCCTGACCCTCTCCCAGACCTGGGCGAGGGTTGCCGGCCCTCGCCAAGGTCCGTGATGCCAATAAATCTCGTGATCTCCGAAATATTGCGAAGATTGCGTAATATTGCATATTTTTTCTTTTGGGCATTTTTGCAATTTTATTTTTTTGTTACTTTAATTTATTCTAGTGGGCGTTTTCGTAATTTCGTGTTTCCTAGGTCAATTAGGTTTAGCACTTTATATAAGGGTGTTTAGGGTTCGTGGAAGGGAAGTTTATGGCAGACATTGATATTTTCGTTGATTTTTGATAAAATCACACCTGAGTGAACGATGGTTCCTCATTATCGTTTTGATTCTTCTGTTTAGCCTTGCTTTCTATCATGTTTCGGCATCATTTGGTATCAGAGCACATGTTGCTTGAAATCAATGGCTGAACGGAATCGAGGTGGTCAAAGACAGCGTGCTCGTGGAGGCCGGGATCGTGGAGTCGTTCTTGATGCAGATGAACAGCCGCGTCTGAGAAACCTGCGAGACAAAGAAAACGAAGAGCTGAGAAGACAACTTTAGGATTTGAAGCGACAACTTGCGCGGGTGCAAAAAAGGCGAATGTATATGGAGTGACGACTTGCGCTGCCGGGGTTGTACTTTCCATCCAAAAAAGATCCGATCGCTGATGAATATCCGATCGTTGATGAATATCCGATCGTCGATGAATATCCGATCGTCGATGAAAATCCGATTGTCGATGAATATCCGATCGTTGATCAAGAACCGATCTTTGATCAAGATCTGATTTTTGATAAAAATCCGATTTGTTATGAAAATCCAAATTTTGATACAGATCCGGCCTATGAAGATTCAGTCTATGATGAAGATAGACTTCCAGTTTACGATCAATCCTATGGAGAACAAGAAGATGCGGATTCAGGCACGACGGTAGAAGCCATCGTGTCGGCAATGGGCGACGAGTTTCCCCTGGCGACGTTCCCCAGGCGATGGCGTGGATGCCAGCGTACTAGGTGAAGGATTGGGATTTCGCCGCGTTCAAGGAAATAGTCGATTTGGTTCATGAAGATACGCAGAAGGCCGATGTTTCGAGGAGTACTGAGGATCGAGGTAATTTTGTTTCTGAAACTGTTCCTGAAACTGAATATTTTGGTGGCGATGAGTTTGTCGCTATGGATGAGGTCGATCATAATGTGTTAGGCACTGGGCGCATTTATGTGCAAGGTGAAAAACTCATTGACCGAGGCGTAGCATCTAGAAAGATTTATGAAGATATTAGGTTGGATGTGAATTTGTCTGTGGCCAAGTTTGAGAAGAAGATCCTTGGTGGGTTCTGGTTTCATGAAGACAAGGTATATTTGTCATCTAGTTCTTTCAAGAATAGTGCGTCTAATTTACGCAGATCATCTTCTTCAGATGATGCATGCCTCTACGTTACTGAATCTGAAGATGATAATGATATCGACCCTTCTATAAGATCAGTCGGGACGAGTTTTCCATATGTGAAGCGACGTAAGAAATTGCCTGGCTCCGTTGAGACAAAGAAGCTTGATCCTGTCGATATTTTGACTTTGCAATTTAATGACGGTGAAGTTTTCCAGTGGAGTAAGGTAACAACATCCACATACGATCTCAGATTGGGAAAAGTTTATTGTGATCATTGGGGAACTATGCGCATACAAGGCAATCGTGATCTTTCGTGTGATGCAGATATTGGTGGAGATCTTGAGAAACTTGTGTATGAATTGTATGTGCTTTGTGGTTGTGTCAAGAATAGTGGTTTGGGAGGAGATTACTTTGATAGAGCAAATCCCATCCGGAAGATATCCTTATATCGTTATATCTTTTGATGTGGATATTTTGGGTTTGTCACAAAATTTGCTGGTACCTACCTCTGTGGTCAGTTTAATGGAGGAGTATAATAGGCATTCTGAAGGTCCTAATTATAGTTACCCAGAAGTAAGTAGAGAGAGGTTCTAGGATTCTCCTCCTAGATCAAAGAGAAAGCGTAAAAAGAAAATTCGCAGAATACGCGGTTATGTCGAGATGAGGAGATTGTTGTCAATGATGAAGAAGTAGATTCGAGGACGAATCTTTTTCCTAGCAGGGAAAAATAATGCAAATAAATCTCGCGATCTCCGAAATATTGCGAAGATTGCGTAATATTGCAAATTTTTTGTTTTAGGCATTTTTTGCAATTTTATTTTTTTGTTACTTTAATTTATTCTAGTGGCGTTTTCGTAATTTCGTGTTTCCTAGGTCAATTAGGTTTAGCACTTTATATAAGGGTGTTTAGGGTTCGTGGAAGGAAAGTTTATGACAGACATTGATATTTTCGTTGATTTTGATAAAATCACATCTGAGTGAACGGTGGTTCCTCGTTATCGTTTCGATTCTTCTGTTTAGCCTTACTTTCTATCACGCTTTGGCATCAGTCCGGGGGAGGGCCGCCACCCTCGACCAATCTAGGTTGACGGTTGCCGAACCTCCATCGACCATCGCCCTCGATTAGCCGCCGCCCCCAAATCGCCTGTGTTTTTTTTTTTTGTTTACTTTTTTAAATTTTTTGAAAAAAAATCAAAAAAGAAAATAATAAATAATAAAAAATACTATAAGACTAATATACCCATAGTAACAAGTGAGTGAGGCCTTTTAAAAAAAAAACTAATAAATCACTTCAAGCCCTTATTTGAGATAATATTCACTTCAGGTCCTTGTTTGAGACAATGAAGACACTTCAGACTCTTATTTGAAATAATGTCAACTTCAGATATTTATTTGAGAAAATAAAGATTGACCCTTTTTTTAAATTTTCCTAATATATTCATATGCTCCAAAAGCACGTTTGAAGAAAAGGATTCAAAATTCGAGAGTATATTTTTAGAAAGAGAGAAGGAAGGGGAGAAAATCTCTCAGATCCCAAACTATAAGGCCCCCTCTCCGTATTCCCGAATGGTTATCAACGGGTGAAAATGTGCCACGTTTCCCATCCTGCCTTATCCAACCGTTCCTTCTCTCCATGTCAAATAGAATTCGTAACGAAGCTAGAACAGTAAAAAGGAAACACTCAGATAGTGGAACCGTGGGACCCACAAAGCAGCCCCCAGTGAGCTGAGTCGCTCACACTCAGCGCCCAAAATTTGGCGGATCCGCCTCCGCGCTAATCCCTCTCCTTCTTCTTCTTCTTCTTCTTCTTCATCCTAATTCAACCCCCCCGTAAAAATCAAATCTTTTCCCGATTCGAATTTGAAATCGAACCTCTTTTAAGTCTGAAACCGAATTCCCAATTGCAGAACTGCCACCATTTGGTCTTCTTCCTCTTCCGCTTCCTCTTCCGCGAAACCCTAAAACGATGAAGGCTTCCCTCAAGTTCCGGGAGGACCAGAAGCCTTTGATCCGGGCCAAAGTCCCCCTCAACATCCTCGGCCTCCCCTTCCAGTCCGGCATCGTCGCTGGCGAGACCAAGGAGCTTACCCTCAACCTCGGCACCTTCTTCGACTCCGGACCCGCCCTCCGCGTCTCCTACCGCCCCAACGACTCCTTCAACCCCTTCTCGCTCGTCGTCAAGACCGGCACCGGGCCGTTCGGCTCCCCGGTCGGCAGCTCCATGGCCATGTCCGCTGAATTCGACCTCGTCCACCGAGGAAACCCCCGGTTCATGCTCCACTTCAGGCCCGCCTTCGGGGACTTCTCCATCAAGAAGTTGCAGTCCTCGGATAGGATCGCGAAGTCGGGGTTCGGGAACGTCGCGGCCACGGAGGACGATTCGACGATCGAGGTCGTGGAGGCGCCGGCTGCGGCAAATGGCAGTTTTGTGCCGGAGAACGTCACGTTCTTCGGGAAGAGGATAACGGCTTTGACGCCGGGCTACCCAGCGGGCATCTTATCGAGCGTGCTGTCCGGAATGGAGGTGGCGGCCAGGACTGCGGTGCCGGTGAGGAGGAACGCCGCTGTCAGCTTCCGCTGGGGTGTTAGGGTTCCGATGGAGATGGAGGGCGGAGACGTTCGTCCGGAGTCGGGTATTAAGCTGATGAAGATTCCGTTCCTGGTGATGAACAAGATCGGGATTGAGCACGTGGAGAGTACAGATTCGAAGGAGGCTGCTAAGGTGGCCCCGGAGCTGAAATTCGCCAGCAGGGTGGACGTAGCAGAGGCTTGCTTCTCGATGAAGCACCAGCTGGAGATGTTGCAAGCCGAGAATGGGACCCTGAAGGAGGCCATTGAGGATCTCCGTCAGGAGTTCTTGGCGAGGAAGTCGAATTCACCAGCTGCTGGGTCGGATTCAAGGAAGTACAGAGAGTTTGAAAGGAATGGAAACAAGCATTCCAGCGGTAAAGTTGATAGTAGAGGCAATGGGAAGAAACCATCAGTGGATTCAAGTGCTTATTCTGGGAAATCAATGGAAGCGGACGTGGGTGAGGAATTGAAGAAGGCAGTCAAGGGAGCTTCTGGCGCTTGAATTCGTCGACATGTTTGGGAGATTCGTAGTGTAAATCGCATTATGGCTGGCATGGAAAAGATTAGGCTTAGTGACTATATATCTGCAGCTTTCAGGATTTTGTTCTTTTTGAAGATTTCTTTGAATTAGCTTTTGGCATTTCGGTTTTGCGGGGAGTGTCTATTGTAAATAGGTTTGGAATAATGTTCTTTTTGGCTATTGAATGGGATAGATGTTTTCTGGTTCTTCAGGTTGCTTCTTTCATGGTTCGCTCATGGGGAATAAGCTGCAATCACCCTTTTTCTTTACTGTAAGGAGTGGGGACGTATACAGATGATGCACAATCGCTTCTTTAGTAAATTAGTGTTTCCGTTGGGTCTATCTGAGCCATTTCTGCCTATTTAATCTGAATAGTTGCCGTACATGCTATGCTGTACATATATTGTTAAGAAGCAACACTATTTGCTATGTTGGTAATTCAAACATTATGATATCCAGCACTAGGATGAAACTTTTAAGGATTCTAAGTTAGTGCATATCAGATGCCCTTCTAGTTTGGCTGCCTGCTCCTTGCTCGTGCTGCATTATTTGCTTTCTTTCCTGTTAATTTGCGTTCATAGTAGATTATGTCGCAGGAGACTGAAAGCAATCTGCATCCCAAACATTGTTGCTGATTTCTTTTAGTGTCTTGTCCTCTGTTACGATTATAGAACCAACATCTTTAGCTGCAGTTCTTGGTACAGCAGTATTTTGAGATGGAGGGGCTTAAGCTAATTCTTGAGACAGATTCTCTCGTGATGGTTAAATCTGCTGTGTTCCTTGGCTCCTCCCAAGTTCTTCATGCTGGCCACTCTGTACCTTGTTTGTCATGTGCAGAGTGTCCATCCTTCTTGAGATCCTGTGAAGTATGATCTGCATAACTGAAGATGATGAGGCCGATTCATTTAATGTATTGGCACAAGGAATGTGACTGCCGTCGTTTGTTTCATCGTGGTTACTGATTGGGACCCTGGTCTCCTATGCAAGGGCTGATGCAAGGCAAGGCAAGGCAAGCCTATAGGATTCAATTCTCAAAATGGCAGCCGAATCCCCTCTCTTCCCCTTTCCTGGTAATATTGTTCTTTAAACTGTTCTCCGTTGTGCTTCCTTCTTTCAAAGCAAGTTTAGACACGGTTTTGTGCTGTTCCATAAGAAAAAGCTCCTGCATGTATGTATGGTCAAAATACATAGATGAAATATTGGCCAAACCCTTGGGCTTCATACTTGTGCTCTGCAAATCACTCTAGCCTTTGACATTCATGGTTTTAAACGTCTAAGATGTTCATTTTTAGAGTTGCTGATACAGTCGCTATCTCTGCCTATCTGCTTGCTGCCATCCGGTTTTAAGTTGTAAGAAACTTACAAAGGAAAACCTTTTTCATTTCTGAAACTCGTTTGTGGAGGCTTTAGGATTATACCATCGTGAGTCATCGTAGATCTGGTGATTTTTCTGGAATCAAAAGCCATGATTGTTCAACTTGGACTCCAGTTGTTTGTACAAGTTCGGCTCAAGTGCAAACTTAGCATTGCCAATTTAGGTTTATTTCCTGTCGCTGTTGATGGAAGTGCTGCTTATGGATTGAGGCCTGAAGGTAGAAGGAAGTCGTCCTTCTCCTATAGGCTTCCTCAGAGCAGAATACTCGGAACGAAGTGAGAGCAAATAGACGCGTGCAGATTAGATCATTTCGCCAATACATGTGGAAGCCGATCATGTTTTCATCTCTAGTCTCTACTAGATTAGACTCTCAAGTCATATATAGCTGAAAATGAAGATGCTGATATGACACTGGTTGGCAATTAGAAACATTATTGCAGTTTGCAAGGCTAGGACTCTTCCAGTGACTGGACTGGCTACGCCCACTAGGCGACCAGCCTGGACTGCTGAATCAGCATACGGTTAAATCGGCTTGAACTGGCCAAAGCCGAATCGATCCAGAAAAAAAAAGGGGGGGCCAAAGAACCATACTGGTGGGGAGCAAGATGAATTTGGTTGAATCGGCGGGTTCCGTATGTTTCCCCCAAAACATCTTGCAAGTTGCAATGACATGTCTTGTGACATCACTTCATCGTCCCGAGCGACATTTCTCTTGAACTCGCGATTAAAAATACTGCCTGTATCTGCGGTTGGGGGGATCTTGACATTGTCAGTATCTCTTGGCAATGAAAATTCAACAATATGCCCCAAAATTCAATATCTTTTTCACTGACGTCCAGCTATCAGTCCAGGGAAAACAAATCAGGGCATCCGAGGAAGTGGTCAGTTTTTAGAAAGTACGTCACGCGAAGAATGAGGTTCAAATTTTAGCTGACAAAGCCAGCTAACATTAGCTGGGCAACTATAATCACAAATATGCGAAGTTAGATTTGAAACGATTTTAGCTGGGCAACTATAATCACTCGATTCTCATTAGCTTAGCCTTAGGTCCATCTAATGTTTAGCTGGTTTCATAATGAGAATCGAGCACGTCACGCGAAGAATGAGGTTCAAATTTTAGCTGACAAAGCCAGCTAACATTAGCTGGGCAACTATAATCACAAATATGCGAAGTTAGATTTGAAACGATTTTAGCTGGGGAACTATAATCACTCGATTCTCATTAGCTTAGCCTTAGGTCCATCTAATGTTTAGCTGGTTTCATAATGAGAATCGAGCGCGACCCAACCCCCCCCCCCCCCCACAAAAAAAAAAAAAAAAAACTCGTTCAAGACCCAATGAGATTGAGATAGGTAGAGAAGGCTATTAAGACAAGGCTTGCGCTATATTTGACAGAAGAAGCGGCGGGGCAATCGACTTTAGTAACTCCTAAGGATAAGCTATCACACAAGAGTTCCGAATGCATTGTACATGTTTGATGTGCTCCATAGGCATTCAAAGCTTGTCCGTGACTTTCTCATTGAGCTCGTCTCCCTTACGAGATTAAAGCTTTGCTTTCATGGAAGCCAGAAGAATGTATGAGAAGTTGAACTAATCTCACTTAATTTTTTTTTTCTATAAGTATAACGAGCGAAGAGGGCAGACCCACGCTGGCGATCCCTTTTGAGTGTAGCGTAGTTTGGGAAAGGCACCCACTGTGGAATGTTCATATTGATTCACAACCGACCCGGTTGCCCCATGAGTCGTAGGTTTCAGTTTGGCACGTCCGTTGCCGTGGCTCTGCCAAGATGCTCGCAGCCATAAGTCTCTTTGCATGAAATACGTCTCAGCTAGGCAACGCCGCACTAAACTGTTCGGAGATTCGCACACGACGACATGAATTGTACTTTGTGATCGGGGGAAGAACAAAACTCCATTTTATCAACGATTAACCACCTCAGTGGTGAATCCCCTTTGAGGGTTAATCCTACAGTGGCAAGAGGGATCAGAGGTATCAGGTAGATGCAGACCCCAAAGGTGCTTCGACTGACGAGAACAATAAGAAGATGATACAAAAGGTGCTTCGCCTTTCTACATTCGAATTGTAAAATATGGAGTGTCATGTGCTAGGTCACATGCTGCTGGTAAGTTCGGTCCAACCTTGACCATGGCATTCAATTCGGGATCAGAAAAAAAAAAGCACTAGCAGTGCCAATTTGGCAATAGTCAATTCGGCCCCGTCACGTGATCAGCGGCGTCCTCGCCTCCAATCTGATCGAGAAAGTCGTGGTACGAAATGAAATAATAATTTAAAAAATGCATTTCAAATGGAGAGAAAACTGGAGGAGACTTCCATTAATTCCCAGTTGCTAATCAAAGATTAGAAGCACACTGATTTTGAATTAATTAAGCCCTGGCTTATGGTTAATCACGTGAAGCCACTACTAAGCACTGCCCTATTGCCTCCCCATTCTTTGATATATAAAATGCAAAACCCCATCACCGTCCCACTTTTCAGCCATCTTTGAATTCTCCTTCCTTCGCTCACTCACTCCAACGCTTTTGCTAACGATGAAGTTCGGCCGCGGAGCTCATCTCCTTCTGCCTCTCCTCGCCTTGCTCTTCGTCTGCATTCTCATCTCGTGCTTCGCATCGCCCGCTCGCCGTGGGGAGGGAAGCGGTTCCGGCGCCTCGGAGAAGGGCTCGTACATGGTGAGCTCGAGGAAGCTCGTGGCCGTGAGGGACTCCGTGTCGACGGGCTCGGCGACGACCCGCGAGAGCATTCAGCCCAAGAAAGCTGTGGAGCCGAGCCTCAGGCGGGCGCCGAACAGCGGGCCGAACCCTACGCAGAACAAGTAAACCGGTAGCTCCTCCCTCCTTCCTCAGAGGGATTCTTTGCTCCTTTTTCTTTCTTTCAGATCAATTTTGGGCTCTCCTGTAATCTTCCTTTCTTATTCCTCGTGTATATACATCACATCTGTTGCAAATTTCCATGCTTGATAAGAGAAACTTATCTACTTTCCAAGATTTTTTTTTATAGATTTGGAATCCTACGGTCAGCTTTAGGACGAAGGCGTTTCTTTTGCTTAACGGGGAGAAAAAAAATTATTGTATGGTCTATAGATCATGTAGATCTTTATTATTATTATTATTATTATTATTTTTTATGTGGGGGGGGAATATAGATAATGTAGATCAAGCTCATTATTAGTTCACATACATTATAAAACATGCCAATCAATTTTAAACCTTTCAGCTATTTCAATTTATTTCTAAACCTTTCGATAATTCGTCAATTATCAATAAATTTCTTTCTGCCAATCACCCAAATAATGGATTTAATATTAAATTGGAAAAACTCCAGGAGGTCTATAAAAAAAATTGCAAATCGTCAAAGGTTTTAGGATTAAATTGGCACAATAAATATGTTTAAGACTGCATCGACATATGTCGTACCATAAGTCTAAAACCTTTTGGATGATATATTCCAAAAGTGGCCTTACCCAACAACAGCTCCCATCAAGAAAAAAAGTTTCAAATCAGCTTTGGGCTCAAACAAATGAAGACGTGGCAATTTGCAAGTCTCCATCTTCCAGGCCCATGGATCCGACACGATGAGCATGAGCCCTCGCGAGCAATTTGCATGAGGACAATCATGATTCACGAGCAAGCCGGCTCAATCAGATTAGGTTTTTGCGTAATGTTACGTCAGTGGTACATCGACCATCGAACAGAAGTGACATCTGCAGCAGTTATTGATTAAGGATACGTGAATCAATCGAATTAATTTTGGTCTCAACTTTTGCTTATTAGCCCACCTTCCCCTCGATTGGGCACTCTCGTCTTCGGTCTACGTCGGCACAGTTCTCCGGAAGGCTACTACTTCGTCCTTTTGTCTTTGGTAGTTTTCCAATCTGTTTGATTTAGACAAGAAATTGGGGACAAAAGTCGAAGACTACATGGCATAACGCGATCGGTTGGTTTCGTCCGACATCTGATTTTATAAAATTGAAACTGGTGATGGTCGTCGGGTTCCCAATTCTAGGGGGAACCAGATCAGACCAAATTTTAAAAAAAAATCTTAAATTTAAACCTAAGCCTACATTTAAACCTATATATCCTTAAGATGCTCGGTACCACTTTCAGGTTTAGCAACAACGCGATGCAATTAACAAAAAGTTGGTCTGGTGAATATGTTGTTAACGAGAAAAATTTAACAAAAAATCACAAAAAAGAAGAAGATGCGACCAATCCAATGATTAGACCTCCCAATAACTTGATCGGACCGGTCCGGTCCCAAAACCATCCGATCAGGTCATGTTCGTGGTCCTTGAAACTGAAAACCGATTCTCTCAGTCCGGTTCCCAATTCTAGGGTGAGACTGGAACAGATCAGAAACCGATAACCCCTACTACATAGGGAAGAAGATAGAACAGACTGAACAGTTTGGGGAGCATGGATTTCGTGCAAGTTATAGAGTCCTCAGCACTCAGGTAGTGTTGGCCCACACAGTAAGATCCTACGTTAATTTGTTAACTGTGCAGCTCTAGGAGCCGACATCATGTTTGGATATTGGAAAAGAGGGAATCGGATCTCCTACCAAGGTAGGGGTGCCTTAATTGATTTGGGCTGTCCAACTGAAAATGGATGGCCCATATCAGTGCACACCATTTTCCCGAAAAAAATTATGGACTGATCTGAGCTGTCCATTTTGAATTGAACGACTCAGATTTCAAGGCACCCCTACCATTAAGGTAGGGGATCCAAATCCCGAAAAGAGTCCATACCAGCAAACATGGAATCCACTGGAGATGTCATGTCTCGCGCCGTCTGGAACAGTAGCTACCATTCTCCCGTTCATACGTACCGAGGTTACCATGTTCCGTTCCCACGCACCAGATCAAAATAGTACACGAGATGTTGACTGGAAGGATGACTGATGACACGATCCATTCATTTTAGCAACTTAAGCGGAAAATCTTTTACCCAATAGCGACAGTTGATTCTCCCTTCACAGCGTTCAGTATTCTTTATCTTGAAAGTTTGAAATGGTGGGGGACTTTGCTTTATATCACAGTTTTTCTGGGTTGATTTTTACGGCATAAGTGCCATTTTTTTTGGAAAGTTTTATACTCAGGTTGCCAAAATCTCCCACACTTCAGTTGTCTGGTCGGAGGTCTCCGTCGCTCTACCGTTACCTTAGCTCCCGTCTATCTTCTTTCTATGCCCGGTTCTCTGCTGGACAGTGGAGTTCTATGAGCTTGTCGTACTGCGAGAGCACCTCAAAACATGTCTCAGATCGAAGGTCGGAGAGGTGAACTCGGTTCGAATGTGACTCGAAGATACCGTTTGACATGATACCGAAGAACAGAAGAGAACAACAATAAGGATGGGAGACTAAGTACCTAATCGCCCCATCTTTACATTCGGTCTACACTGAGGATCAAACCTGTGTTGTAAGGTTTACATCATGACATTTGTATAAGCTCTCTCAATTTACAAAGACAGTTTAGAGGCTCCTAACCATCATTTCTTTGAAACTCCTATCAGACTCTTGCTTCTCCAATATGAACTTCTCGTGGCCCATCTCGATGAACCTCTCAGCTAGTTTATCAATATTGTTGATGCTATTATCGTTACCATCGCCAGGATCCTCGAAAACCTTCTCTTCTAGCCACCGAAGGTACCACGACAACTGCGTCTCTCCGGTAATTTCCTCGTCGCATTGATGGAGACCTCCGCACGAGGCCCTCGAACTGGTCCTCGCCAGATCGTGGTACAAACGCCGGCTCGAGTAACACCCGGCCAGAACAGGAGCCGGCACGGGCAAGACGTGCGACCTCGAAGACCAGTTGAAGTAGAACCTGTACGAACCGCCGTAGCCGTAGAGGCTTTTCTTGTTGTCGCGCTTGAGCCACGGAAACCTGAGGGAGGGAACAACAAGGTGTCTCTTAACCCTAACAACACTGACCGCCAAGGACTTGGCCGTCGGCACCAGACTGCGAACGACTCTCGTCAAGTATGGGAAGATGAGAGTGCGTACGAGGGCGTTGATGTCGATCAAGGCTTTGGAGAGCGAAGCTTGCATCCTCATCACCATGTGCAGATAAAACTCTTTCCTCGGGAAGATCTGCAGAAGCGTAGGCTTCGGTACGACGAGCCTCGCGAGGTGACGGAGGAGAGTGTGGACGAGGGTTTTCAACTTCATGGAGCTGGAAAGAGAAGGGGGGAGCTTCAGGGAGAAACTGTGAAGACGAAGAGGATGAAAAGCTCGGCGTCTCGGCGAAGCAGACATCTTCAGCCTGGGAATCATGGGCTTCTTTGGGCTCTTGACGTGCATTTTTTGAGGCAAAAGCTTGTGTTTTTCTGATCGTGAGTAGGTACAGATGTCTCTGAGTCGGGAGTTGATGCATATATAGAGCAAGTTCTTTTTCTTTAAATGTGATTAATAAATTATTTAATACTGTAGGGGGAGTGAATTTAGTATCTAGATCTTAAGCTGGCCCGTGACGAGAAACAAATAAAGGGAAGAAGACAATGCAAGATGTTTCTAACCAAAATAATTAGGATTGTCAAGACAAAGGGAACTATTGCCTGTTGAATAACGGGAAATGCTTCATGAACAGTACTGTCAGGAACGGTAGAATCTCAATCGTAAATCCACACACCATCAGCTCGTGTTTTGCATAAAACATACATTGATTAAGATATCGTGTAGTCAAAAATAACTCATAGTCCTCTCTCAGGCTAGCAGCTTCTTTTTCAAATTGTTGGCACTAGTATAATAAAATCGTATATTAATGGATTAAGTACATCTCAAGTGCCATAAACTGTGTACGACGCTTACTTTAGTGTCGAAACTTTCAAATCGATCACTTTAGTGCTAAGTTTTTGTAACTTTGATCACTTAAATGCCCATTTTTTTTTTGAAATGATCACTTCAGTGGCAAGTCTGATGAGCCACGCCAGCTCAAATACTAATAAAAAATACACGTGTCGGATTTTCGGCGAGTCACGTCAGCTTAAATCGGAGTTGGCACTAAAGTGACCGTTTCTAAAAAAAAGTTGGTACTTAAGTGGTCGAAATTACAAAAACTTGGCACTAAAGTGATCGATTTGAAAGTTTTGGCACTAAAGTGAGCGTCGTACACAATTTATGGTACTTGAGATGTAATTAAGCTGTATATTAATGTATCGTTTATTATTTTGGTTCTTGGATATGCGAGTGATTTGGATAAGTTAAATTGATTCACTCTCCAATCCTTCATTGAGACCCTATCTCGTATATAAGTGGAATTATATGTGAAAAGCCCACATCAAACGGAAAACCAAAGAGCAACAATATGTTAACATAATCACTGCCAAAAATATTTTAGCAAAAGATTTGAAAAAGAAGAAGGAAATTCAAAAGTAGGAATATCGACATTTGAAGCTTTGAACTCTCCACCTGTATTGTCATATCAACATCAAACGACCTTTATCCCAGAAATTTAAGTCGCCAGAAAATGTTTTTACGATATAATTGCTTCATATAAAAGACGTGATAAGAAATCTCTCATTCTTTAAAATCTCATCTAGAACGAATTATGGAGTACGTAGGCACATGTTACCGTTGACGTAAGGATGTTGAAGTCATGCGAAGTGTCCCTAATGTTTGTTTTGGTATCTCCCCATCCAAGTCACACGTAATTTCCCAAATTAATTATGTTGATTACGTAGGCACAGTTGATTTAACCCCATAACCCATGAAAATAGGAGAGAATCGTCGATTGAACCAAATCAGACAACGAGAAAGGAGGGAAAAGTTAATGACAGGATTTCCCGGCACAAAACCTACGGATTGCCTCCATAATATTGTATATCAAGTTAACAAAACAGGAAAGGGTTCAATTTTATTTGTTTATTTTTTTGTCGGCCAGACATTTTGGATGTTTGTGCGGTAAAATTATATATCCAAAAAATCCTATATTTTTGCTAGTTCAGTCTAAACCCTTTAATTTTGCAAATTAAGTTCATCCGGCCAATTTTAGTTGAAAATCACTGAAGTGCACGTCGGCTATCCTACGTGGCATGACTAACATTGACAAGACTCTTGTTCTGATACCATGAAAGATTTTGTAAGACCACTTACCAACTGCTCTAAAAGCTTAAGCCGTTAGAAGAATGTGTGATTTAATATTTATATATTTCAATAGGAAGAAAAAAAGAATTAAATAAGATAATTTATAAAAATATTAGAATACGATTAAAAATTATTGACGATTGTGCTTGCCATGCCGCGTAGGATAGCCGACGTCCACGTCCGCGATTTCCGACCAGTATCGATCAAGTGGACTCAATTGACAATACGTGAAAAAGTTCAGGACTCAATTGACAAAATTAAAAGAATTATAAAGGAACTGGCAAAATTGCAACGGATCTATGACTTTTGAGAAATTTTTCTTTTGTTTGTGCACTTATATGCTGGACCCTTGTATTGTAATATTCACATTAGACCACCTATATCCTAGAGGTTTACGGCGATATAATTGCTTAATATATCTGCTGCGACAAAAGAATCCCTACGCTTTAAAATCCGTTTAAAAGGAATTATCGAGTACATAGATACATGTTACCGTTGATGTCAGGATGTTGAAGTCACGCAAAGAGATCTCCAACGTTTTGTTTTAATATCCCGTCTAAGTCACCACGTAATTTCCCAAATTGATTATATTGATTTGGTAGACCCAATTGATGACCCATGAATAAAAGAGGATCGTCAGTTTTAGCAAATCAGACAACAAGAAAGGAGGGAAAAATTAATGATAGGATCTCCACGCTTAAAACCTACGGATTGCCCCTATAATTCCATATATCAAGACAAGAAACAGTGTTTAATTCTATTTTTAGTAATTTATAATTGGACATTTCTATTCCAAATTGCTTGTACAGAGTCTTTATTTGAATTTTTTTTTTCATTTGGCGGTAAGACAAATTGGTTGTTTGTGCACTTATACCCTAGACCCTCATATGGCACCCTGTATGAGTATTTAACTCAAGAAGGTTTGGGAGAACTCGAGCTCAAGCTAATTCGAGTCGAGCTCGAACTCGTGCATGCATGTTAAGCCTGACTCAAGCTTATAAAACGAGTTTACTTTCGAAGGTTGGGCCTAGTCGAGCTACAAGCATGAATACTCGATCTCAAGCCATCAGTCTTTAGTTGGAACATCAAATTGAGACCGCTCAAACTCGTCACATTCCTAATGTTTGGAGTATAATAGACCGAATCGCAAGTAACATAATCAAAATTCAACAATCAAATCGGAAACGATATGACTACGTACTTCGAAAACCAACGTTACTGCCAACCCAATGGAAATTTCAAGGAAATGTGTTCATTGACCCTCGCCTTCTCGAATACATCCCTCATCATCGGCCAAAACTTGCTTTGACTTTATGTAAACACTTGGCATCATTATCATAAACCCCGACTTATTCAAACTAAACTTGGCATCTTATAATGTTTGCAAGCTCAGCACCTATCTACATTGGCTCGTGGGGAAAAAAATTAGAAGGCTTGTCGAAGGAGACATGCATTGACCACGTCTCCAACGTCACAGTGATACCTATGGCATGATGATAATACCCACTGAACCCTAAAATGTACCCAACAAACCTCGTCTTAAAAATAATGTTAACAGACTTTGGGATTAGGAAAACATTTATTGACTCGAAGAAGTGGAAATTAATAAGAATGACGAGCCAATACGAGCACGAAGCTTTTAGGTCACGTCTATCTTCTTCTTCTTCTTTTTTTCTTTCTTTTTTAATGAATGAGACGGATTTGGCATATCTCGGAACATTTGCACCTTTTGCTCTTAGAATAACCGGCAAAACGACGGTGGCGTAAGTTAAATTCGATTGATTTAGCACTGAATAAAACTTCAAGAAAAGAAGAGATGACAAAGCGGACGATAGAGGGAACGCTATTGGTGTTGAGGTATACCAGCCGTCCGACAGGGAGGGTGTCCAAATTTTTCAGCATAGAACAAAGATGGGACTTGACCGAGGTTACTGATTTCTTCAAGAAATCTGTTGTTGACTCGTTGATCTTGTTGGGGTAAATAAGATTCGTGGATTCAAGCAATAAGTAAAATTAGTTCGTGGAGAAAATAGGTTTCGTTCATGAAACGAAAGACTCTTGGGGTTTTTTAAATTTAGGGCTTCGTTGTTTCGTGTAAAAAAGTAACATTACTGAAAGGTATTTTTTCGATAAATTATTTTTTTAAAGAAGTTTTTCTGATATTTGGCTGAGACTTGACAATGAATTGGAAAAGATTTTTCGTTGTTTGGTAAGTAAGATTTTCCAAAACAAACATTCACTATTTGGGTGCTAGTAACTTGCATACAGGTAGCTAAGGAACCCAGCATGGGCACTGGAGTGTCAAGTCCGGATCCTTGACTACCTGGCATGGCACGAGCACGGACACATGTCTTGGGTCCATCGAAACCAAGCCAGAGAGAACTCGGTGCTCGTGCTCGGGTCCCTAACACCCCATCCCCGCGGCCTGACCTGGGTTGATCAAGGTCGGGCCTCAAACCAACGCCCAAGACCAAGACCCCAAATAGCTTGGGCCAATCAAGATTGGGCATGGGAATCCGATACTGGTACTCACCCTTGAGTCAATAAAGGCTCGGCCCCAAACCTGGTGCCTAGTCCCCTGTGCCCAGACTCGGGTGTCCATCGAGGCTAAACCCTAGCCATGGCGCTAGACTCGACATAGATGGCTTGAAGTGCGGTTGCAAGGCAGCTAGGTATGGGCATGGGAGCCCTAGGCTCGGGCTCGGAAGTCGGGGCCAAGCATGCGCACTGAAGACCGGGCCCATCCTCGATATTACTCAGCCCGGCATATCGGGCTCGACCTTGATAGATGTGGGCGCGAAGACCGAGGTCTTTGTCCCAATCTCAACGGACCCGAACTCAAGAGCAAGCTTTAGGATTCTCGTGCTCAAGTGCAAAGTTTCTGACCCAAGCATCAATACCAAGTCATGTTTTTAAAAATCATTTTCAATTTTTTAAAAGGAAATCATTATTTTGAATTCAAGTTTTGGTAAAAAAAATATTTTTCATTGACTTTTTTTTAAACAATCCTAACTTCAAAAAATAAGAAAAATATTTTTTGAATTTTTTTCGCGAAATAAATAGAACATGTAAAGCAATTAACATCTCAAGTTTATTCTATAGACAAGAAGACGCATTAACAAGAAAGTAGTGTGGACGGTCTAGCTAACTTTTTCTTCAATTTGGCATGACATTACGTGGTTAAAATGTCGCCAACTACCCAAGATGGGATCCGATGAGACACACAACCCAAGAACTAGAAGTTTAGCTAGCAATGAATGCACTTGTGAATTTCTTCAAGCTAAAAAAAGGAGTTTCGCATATTTCTACAAGGTATTTGTCAATTTTCTTTGCGATATATAAATTGTTAGTGGTCTGCCCTAAAAACCGAGTAAGGTTGATACTCTAACATTAGTTGTGGATTAGGTTGTGTCGGAAAATTGACATTCACTATACTTAGGTAATTATAATGTTTTGTTAGAGACCGTTTATGACTTGTGGGCCAAAAGAGTTTTCGGCACATTACTAATGTCTAGTGAACCTACATGGTCGCACACAATAGTGAACTGATTTAATATTTTCTCTGCGTCTTGATCAACTTCAGAAGTAGAGTTTGATTTATTCTCCTATTATGAATATCTACGCGATTGTGTGAGTTACGAGATAATGATTAAACGCACGATTGAGTGGACGGTTTAGAGGACGTCATGGGCTCAGACCATTACGTCGTGGGGACTAAACCGTGAAATATAGGGTTACAAGTAATAACCCTAGAGATGCCTCAGAGTGTGCGTGAGCATTATCCCGAAGGAGAAAAACAGAGAACAATTCTCTGTTCAAGGCGATTGCGAGAGGCACTTCAAAATCTGAAAGCTAGCACTTGGATCGTTAGAGATTGTAGTTCGTGTGTGTGGATACCGGTAGAGGCACAACACTTGGGGCGCTAATCCAGACACAACCGACTATCAATTTGTCGCCGACCGCAAAAGGTACGTCTTGAACCTATTTTGATTTCGATATACACATGGATCCTGTTCTGGTGTTTTGTTCCGCTGCGTTTTATGAATCTAAGAAACCCTTAAGTGGTACCAGAGCTACTTGCGATGTATTGAAGTTGAATAGGAAACCCTAATTGTTGATACATATGATGTATGGCTGAATTGATTCTATGAAATTAGGGTTAGATGAATTAGGAACACGAATTGATATAATCAATTTGAGTATTTTCACACTGAGACGAACTTGAATTCCTGCAATGATGTGGATTATTGTGATTGATCCAGATGCGTTATGTTAAGTAAATAGAATTACGAATTCTATTTAGGGTTCTAAGAAGGAACGAAGCAAGGACAGCCTTAAGGATGATTTAGATGAAATCACCCACCCTAGCAGCGTCGATTAAAGGGGATGGACAGTTTCCTGAGAAAACAGAATTGAGAATTCTGCCCTCGAGCCCCTGTGAGGGGCGTTGCCCCTTCGAACCCCGCTCGCTGAACGGTCAGCGAGACCACCGCAAGGGGCTCTGCCCCTTGACCCCGCGAAGGGTGCTTCCCCTCGAACCCCGCGCCCCCTTAACCCCTGTATGAAATATTCGCTCCCAGTATGATTGATGTACCTTGTTATAATAAGTGATGTTTTGTTTATGTTCATAACATGCATACATTCATCACTAAATAAAAGGTAGAAGGACAGCAGGAGTGCCAATATTTGTGTACGACGCTCACTTTAGTGCCAATTTTTTTCGCCGACTCACTTAAGTGCCAAATCGGAGATAAATAGATCACATAAGTGCCAATTCCGGCAAAACAATACACGTGGAATTTTTTTTATTAATTTCTTTATATTATGTGGAATTTTTTTTTTAAAAAAGTATGCCCAATGGCGTCCCATGTGACAATCACGTGCACTTTTAAAATAAAAAAACTTATTTTTTTAAAATCAAAAGTAACCAAATGAAAAAACCACAGTCTTGTAGTTGAGCGGCAGCCGTCGCCGCCGCCCCCATCGCCAGCCGGCGATGGTTGGGGGGGTCGCTGAGCCCCGGCGACCCCCACCGAGGCCTCGGCAAGGGTCAGCGAGGCTTGGCCATGGCTGGCTGAGGCGTTGCAGACCCACGGCGAGGCCTGGCCATGGCTGGCCAAGGTATCGCAAACCCCACGGCGAGGCTCGACCCCGCCCAGATCTGGGCGTGGTCGAGCCTCGCTGTGGCTGGGCGAAGCCGGAATCGCCTAGCCACGACCACGCCGAGCGGTGGGGGAAAAAACTCTGAAGATCTCTCTCTCTCCAATCCGCAGAGCATCCATGGGTGCTCCTCTCTCCAAGCCGTCGTCCCTCTCCCTAGTCCTCCTCATCCACGCTTCTCACTCGGCCTTTAAGCTCTCTTTTTCTCTGGGGGTAGATTCTTCGCTAGTTGAGTGGCAAAGTTTGCAGATTTTGAGCTGAATTTTGTCTGATTTGTCGAGTGCGTCGAGTCTTGGGAGAAATGGGTTCCGAAGCTTCTCGCCAAATCGAGCCTGGATTCGTGGGTTCGAGACGGGTCCTTCCGTTTTTCTGTCGTGGCATACGATTTGTCTGCTTGAAGTTGTCTGATCGTGGCCGAATTGAGTCCAGCGCGGAAGCTGAAAGAATGCGTCCAACGGAAGTCATTGTTTTTCGCCCTGTTTTTTTTCTGCAGGGTTGTAGTCTTTCATCAGAGTGAACTAGGGCTGTTCGCCGACAGCCTCCTGCCGTCGGAGTCCATGGCGAAGCTCCTGGAGTCGACGACGATCGGCCATCAACCAGCAAGGCCCCGACGAGGATCGCTGAGACCCGGCACCACCCCCCACCCATCGTCGGTCGCTGATGGGGGCCCTTGTTGCTCAACTGCACATTTATGTTTTTTTTATTTATAATTTTTAGCATTTTTTTTACTTTTTTAGTTTACTTTTACGTTTTTTAATATTAAGTGGATTTTTTTTATTAATTTTTAATTTTTTTAACTGACGTGGAAGACTCCGGCGAGCCACGTATGCGCCACGCATGATTTTCGGCGAGCCACGTCGGACTTGGCACTGAAATAACCACTTTTAAAAAAAAATAGCACTTAAGTGATCCGAAAAAAAATATTAGCACTAAAGTGAGCGCCGTACACAAATATTGGCACTCCTGCTGTCCTTCTGCTCTAAATAAAACATTGAAAAGTCCCTAATAAAATTAAGTAATGATATGATGCCTTTCCAATAATACACCTATCAAGACATGAATCGTCAAAAGATGTGTTTGCCAAAGCAGGGTGTCTTTAACTATTTGAGTGAGATAGGATGGATAATGGTTATCCATATGTCAAGATTGGTTTGCTTAACGAGGCTATCAAAACGGTTTTGGGCCTTGAGGCATAGAGTTTGGGGATAAAACATAAGATATCAATTCCAACAACCAAGAATTGTATTCGATATAATTGACAAAGAGTTGTCTACCTAAATAATTGAGTCTTGAGCGGCAAGCCAAAGTTTACTTGAGTCTTGGTGAAATATGGATTTTGGTCCACTATACTTATAGGGACACATATTATAATAGTATAGTGGGAGTTGTTTATAAATAATATTAATGAACAATTCACTTTGCATATTTGTTGTAGATAATGGCAAATAGCTCTGCACCAAGCTTTTAACTGCGATCTGTCCTTGAGAAGGACAAGTTGAATGGTTCAAATTTCTTGGACTAGTATAGAAGCTTGAGAATTGTTCTCAAGCAGGAGAAAAAGGATTATGTCTTGGAGAAACCACTCCCCAAGAAGGCACCTGCTTCCAATGCTACCCATGCTGAAAGGAATGCTTACCAAAAGCATAAAGATGATGCATTGGATACATGATGTCTAATGTTAGCTACCATGAACTTAGACCTTCAAAAGCAGTTTGAGAACGTGGAAGCCTACGATATGATCGAGAACTTGAAAAATCTGTTTCAGGAGCAGGCACACATTGAAGGGTACCAGACGGTAAAGGCCTTAGTTGAGTGCAAGTTAGCAAGTGGGAGCTCAGTTAGCCCACATGTCATAAAGATAACAGGTCATATTGAAAACTGTCGCGACCCTCTTGAGGTTGTCGGGCTCTCGAGGGCTAATGGGCCGTCCTGTCTGGTCGGACGCGGGCCTCTCCCAAGGCCCATTACCCAAATCGCAACGGAGGTATGCGTGATCGACTTTCAGTGTGGTCTAGTGACATGTGCTAAGTGTGCATGCCATGGAGTCGCCACCAATCATTTTTTTAGGGTGTGATTGGACCACCCAATCGAATAGTTGGGAGTTTCTATTCAATTCTGCGAGAACCAGAGAAATGGTTTCGGGGACTTAATTACACCAACTGTCAGAGTTGACGCCCTTTCGGTACCTAAGTTGACTGAATTTTCTAGCCTGAGATTCATGCGGATGAGTAAGGTATGAACCCTAAATCTAGAAATTCATGCAGATAGGAGTGATTATCCTAGCAATCACAATCAGTAATAAAATGCGCAACTCAAGGAATCTAGATATGCAAATAAATCACATGGCATTCCTAGTAAGGCCCTATTTATCAATCACAGCTCAAGAATGATTTAGCTGTCCTAGCCATTCTACACATGATCTAACCTAAGAAAAGCATTAGGAAGCATCGAAGGAGTTCGAGAGTACTCACATGGGGTTCGCCGTGCCCTGGTTTGGTCTTGGACGAGCTATCGAGCTCATGCCGACCCGATTATATTTGGGGATCCACTCGGCGTTTTACACCATAAAATCATGTGAAACAAAAACGAAAATATTCAGCAAGGGGAATTTATTGTAGATGGTGGTCGATCTAATTGGACGTCAAGACTAAAAAATATGTAGAAATTTACAAATTAAAATACTCGAATGACATTTTTTTGCCAAATTCAACTCTATGCGTCGTGAAGAAACACATGCAATTGAACTTGAATTTTGACTATTTATGAGTTCAAAATGAAAAGGAAATTAAAATAAAAATATTGACTATTTTTCTATATTTTTACGACATCGAACGCTATTTTTCTTCATTTTTCATGTATTTTTCTATTTTTGGAAAATATTAAAAAATATTAAAAAATATGACAAATTATTTTTTTATCAAAAATGGTTCCTTTAGCTTGGTCAAGGCTACCAAAGATGATTTTTTAATTTTTTTAACTTTTTATAGATTTTTTATGAATTTTTTAAAAATAAACTATGAAAGACTGATCAAAAATCAGGTGTCAACAAAAACCTGGAGCAACTAGGCTCTCCCATTAGTCAAGAGTTGGCTATTGACATTATTCTTCAGTCACTGCCTTATGATTATTGTCGCGACCCGTTTCGATTTTCTCCTTTCGGAACGGGCTAATGGATTGCCGATCGGGCTCCCACTCACTCTGAAATGTGGATCGCGGGTTTTCTCGATCGGCGCGGCCCTCCCAGGCCCATACCATATCGCGACGGGAGTAAAATTTATGTGGGCTTTTCGACGATAAGAGTCGATCACTTTCGACCTTGGTGTGGTCGTGGTGGCATGTACTATGTGTGCATGCATTTGGAGTCGCCACCGGTCCTTCTTGGAAGGTGGACCGAAAACCTCACTAATCGATTGGGAGAGATCGATCAGTTATGCGGAACTAGAGATTTTGGGTTCGGGGACTTGATTACGTTGGTGTCATTACCAACGCCCTTTCGGTACCTAACGCGAGTAATTTTCCTAACTAAGATTTCATGCAGGAGCAATTTTGGGTGAGGTAAGTCTGATTCAGGCGTTTCATGCAGATTGGAAGACTAGTCATATCAAATCACAATCAACATAAGGAAAGTGCAATCAAGGTCATTTACGTCAATACAAATCAATTCAAATCAAGGGCCTCCTAATATAGCTTTAAGGGCTTAGGGAAGGTGTGATTTAGGACCAGTGGTAGATTGGGTAGATCTGGAGAAGATTCGTCCGAAGGGCGAAATCGTCATTTTTTGGAAGGTTTGGATGTTGAACTAGACAAAATAGGTCGTGACCAGTTGATCTTGGCCATTTCCTATTTTTGAGAATTTTTTTCGAATTTTTTCAAGATTTTTTGAGGAGCGATTTGCCAAAAGGGCGAAATCGCCATTTTTGAAAGGATCGGAGTTTGAAAGACCAAAAATAGGTCATGGCCAGTAGATTGTGGACATTTCCTATTTTTGAGAATTTTTTCGGATTTCTTGAGGAGCTGTCGCGACCCTCTCGAGCGCTGCCTCGCTAGCGAGGGTTAATGGGCCGCCCGATCGTTGCCTAATCGGACGCAGGCCTCTCCCAAGGTCCATTACCCAAATCACAACGGATGGATATACGTGGTCGACCTTCAGTGTGGTCTCGTGACATGTGATATGTGTACATGCCAATGAGTCGCCACCAATCGTTTCGGGGAGGGTACGATCGGAAACCCTATCGAATAGTTGGGAGCGATCTATTCGATTCTGCGGAAACCAGAGAAATGGGATCGGGGACTTAGTTACGCCAACTATCAGAGTTGACGCCATTTCGATACCTAAGCTGAATGGTTTATCTGATTCTAGGATTTCATACAGAGGAGTGGGGTTCAGATCCTAAATCTAGGAGTTCATACAGATGGGAATGACTACCCTATCACTCACAATCCATGAAAATAAATGCGCAAATCAAGGTTCCATAACATGCGGATAAATCACATGAAATCAGCATGGCATCCCTAATGAGGCCCATTAGCCTAGAGAAGTCTCAATCAAGGCTTAGGAATGATTTTGACATGATTTGCCCATGAGGGGCAGAATCGTAATTTTGAACAATTCAGGGACGATTCGCCTTAAAAGGGCATAATCGTCATTTGAGATAAATTGTATGGTCAGAAGGGCATGGAAATAGGATTGACAATCAACCCAGTCCATTTCCTATTTTTCGGGAATTTCCAGAATTTTTTTGAAATTTAAAAGTGATTTTACCCTTAGAGGGGTAAAATCGTCATTTTGGACAAAGACGAGGGTTGAAAATCTTAAACATTAGGGTTGGTCACCCACCTGACCCAAACCCTAACTTTAAGCAATTTTCAGGACTTGATTGGAACAAGAAAGACGATTTTTCCATTGAAGGGCAAAATCGTCATTTTAAGAGAAGGGACGAGACTCGAGAACCCAAGCTCAAGAATTGGTCGCCTACTCGATCCTAATTCTTTCCTTGGCATTATCGACTTTATCTCGCTCACACAGCAGATGCGACTTACCCATAAGGGTAATATCGTCGATTCTCGGAAGAACGGATAAGAAACCCCAAAAATAGGGTTGACCAGTTGTCTGTGGTCAATCCTCGATTTTTGGGGATTTCTGGAGTGTCTAGGATTCTCCTACAAATTTTCACATTTTTTTGGAATTTTCTGGGATTTTCTAGCATTTTTTAGGATTTTCTAAGATTTTCTGATTTTTTTTTTTAAAATGATTTTCTGATTTTTTATTTTAAAAAATGATTCGGACCGGGTCGACCCGAACCACTCGGGTCGGAACCCGGCCCTGACCCGGACCCGCGACCCGGATGCTTCGAAACGACGCCGTTTCATGCGTTTTTATTTTTTGGTTTAATCGGTTTTAATCCTACGGTCCCTGATGGACCATGTGGCTAACCCACGATCTTTGGATTGACTTACTGAAATCTACGGTTCAGATTGAAAGGAGACTCGATCACGGCCGTCTGATCAAACTACTTAAACCTACGGCCACGATTAGAACCTGAGACCTGATCTGAGCCGTTTGATCTTATCATCCTAAACGACGTCGCCTACTCATTAATCCATGCGACACCGTTTCGATTCTATTTGGTTTTCCAATTTTCAAATAATCTCAATTATTGATCGGATGGTCACCATTTGTTAGAATCGTTTAATCTAGGCCGTTCGATTTATGCTGACTCACCCTAACGGACTAACGGTCGAGCTGACTCGACATCCACGTGGACTAATCGCGACGTGACACATGGAATTTTGACTTGTTGCCCGTGCCATGTCAGCTTCATCTTCAACCTCTCGACCCCGGTGTTGACACCTGAATTTTGACTTTTCATTTAAGTGATTCATCATTACATAAAACTGAGAATTAGTCTCAATCCTCATAAAAATAATAATAATAATTAATCTCCATTCATGCACTGCATTTGCATATTGATCGGTGGCGGAGAATTGAGCTTAAATAAACAAGCAAGCACCAGACAAATTGTCGCATTTGAGACAAGATATTCTGCTGAATTGGCTGCGGGAGCCGCCATCTGATGGCATTCCACCATCCTTCTCATCCTCCACTCACCATTATCTTCCACCACTACCATCCCCTGCATGTTTCCGACATTAATGGCCATGGAGTGCACGATCAAAGGAGGCTAGTGGATCTCTTAGTGCTTGATTATCTGGAAAGTCATGGAAACAATAAAAAAATATTATGCAAGGGAGGGCTTGTGAGTGCAGGTGGAGAATAAAAAAATGGAAGACCACCTTGCCTTTCGAGGACCATATCCCTTTTTGATCCGGAGAGTTAGAGAAAAAGAGGAGGATGGTGGCAGAATGACAGCACGCGAGCAGATCCTGATGGCTACGACGAAGCACGCCAAACCTGTGGCGGAGCGAAGACCACAGTCCGACGAGATGGCGGTATGACAACAAGTGCAGCCCGTGCGGGCGGATCGCTTTGACAGGCTCACCTCGTTGTTTCAGTGTTCGTTGTCGTTCTTGGTGAACCATTGAGCGATAGTCCGATTAAGGATTTTGGAGCTCGCATAACCATACATACACCCCTCGTCCGGCGACCACCATCTGGCGGCAGGACTTGCACCAATGCAGCAGCGGAAGACGACCAAGAGAGCTTGGTTTTGAAGCTCGTTGGTATCAGAGCGACCTTGAATTTCTTTGTTTTTGCAGGTGGACGCCTCTGCTTCGGGCCAAGAATTTCGGTGTTGCTCTGATGATTGTACCTTCGCATCACCAAGAGCCTCTAATGAGTAACAGAGTCCGGTTCTCCTCTTTTAACTTTTCTGTGGAGTGTTGAACTTGTAGGTTTCAAACCCAGCTAAGCAATCCATGAAGGTTAGCCGTGGATGTCCATGCCAAGAAGCCAACTGGGAATCGATTACCCATCGTCGCACACCATCGTCGAACCCTCCTGTATCCGCCACACCCCCTGCAAAAGGGAAATCATCGAACCCATCCTGAACTCGAAAACTCTCTTCGAGCTCGAGAGCTCGCTTTCTGGCGAAACCGAACCTGTTGAAGTGCAGGAGTCAAGAATCGCCATGGAAACTTGAGAAGGCTGAGGACCGCCGATCACTCTTGGGACCTCTACCGGAGATATCAAAGTCGTCGATCCTCCATTCCAACCTCCTGAAGATCAGAGGAAGCTCGAAGACTCGACGGATTATCCCGCAAACTAAAAAAAAATAGTGAAACTCTCTCTCGAGTTCTAACTCGGCCTCCACTGGCAGCCCGAGCTTGAATCATTCATCTGATGTGCTATTTGTTGCAAACTGTTCCTTACACTTCCCTGCACATTTTTTTTTTTGTTTCATGTGATTCCATCGAGTAAATCCCTCGGTCGATCCCCACGAGTTTCGGATCCTGTCACGAACAAGGAACCTCTTTCCAAACGTACTGAGCTACGCGAACGCGTTGAAAAATGGCCGTCGCCGCTATGGCATTTCTGGAGAAGCTCCCTACACCAAATAAAGTAGTCCCCAACCCTTGCTCGAGCCGCGGGCGGTTGATACTTCCTTTCGATTTTCCGCTGTGACCGAGCCGAAGATCCGTGAGCCACCCCTCCAGTCGCAGATCTGGAGCTGCAAGGCCTACGAAGACCGAGAACCTCCCATCACCCCGTATCTCGAGCGAGTGGTCCGAATATGTGCACGAAAGCTAGATGGAGTTTTCGTCAGGATGCAGCTCAAGACCACCGCGGAATCTTAACTCGTCGCCGTCGACACCATCTCCGTAGCTGAATGTAGTGGTAATGCGAGCTCGCTCGAGCTTTTTTGCGCTCAGGCTTGTCAACGGCACGACGGACATCGCCAAATTGCAGCCCATGGTTAGAGGCCATTCTGGTAAGCTTCCCGATCTTCATTAATAGTTGTTGCGTGCTCGGAGTTGGAAAGCCGAGGAAGAAAACGAACAAAAATCAACGGTCAAGGTATTTGATGCGTGCGAGCGTGAATGGGTATTTCGGTAGGCTTCTGTGTTGTTGCGTGGAGAAGATGATGCAAATGACAAATCCATGGAATAATAAAAAAAATGAAAAGCTGAGGGCAGCTAAAAAGGGGGGGGCACGGCATTTTTTTGGCGTTGTCATGTGGGTTTCTTTCATGATTGGGCTAGCTAATGGAATTTTCGGTTTGGGCCTCTAATGGAAAGAATTGAAATAAATTGGGTCAAGCCTAAATTAAGTCAAGTTGATCTTGAGAATGGGCCTTTCTCATTTTAGGTTTTATTTGGGCTTTTGGTTGGCATGTGGTTATGAAAGGAGTTGGGTTTAGGGGTCCAAATCAGATTACTATTTTCGAAATTAAAAAAAATTAATTAAAAAAATTATTATTATTAGAAAAATCCCCAAAAAAATAGAAAATCATAAAAAATAAAAAAAATTCGAAAAATTCAGAAAAATTCTAAAAAATTCCAGAAAATAGGAAATGGCCACATTCAACTGGCCACGACCTGTTTCGGGTCATTTGACCCTCGGTCCATTCCAAAAATGACGGTTTTGCCCTTTCGGCAAGCCGCCTTCCAAAACAATTCTAAAAAAAATCCAGGAAAATCCCAAAAAAATAGGAAATGGCCACAAACAACTGGCCAAGACTCATTCTGGGTGTTTTGAACCCCGACCCTTCTTAAAATGACGATTTCGCCCTTTGGGCGAATCGTCTTCCAAAAATTGAAGAAAAATCAAGAAATTCCAAAAAAATTCTCAAAAATGGGAAATGACCACAATCAACTAGCCATGGAATATTTTGGGTAATTCGGTATCCAAGTCTTCCAAAAATTGACGATTTTGCCATTCGGGCTAAATCACCTCAAAATCTTCCCATTTTACCCCGGTCCGAAATCACACCTTCCCTAAGCCTTTATGGCTATGCTAGGAAGCCATTGATTTGAATTGATGTGCATCGATGAGATTTATTTATGCACTTGATTGCGCTTTCATTAAAATGGATTGTGATTGATAGGAACAGTCTTCCAATCTGCATGAAACCCTGAATCAAATCTACCCACCCAAAATTGCGCATGCATGAATTCTTAGCTAGGAAAATCACTCGCGTTAGGTACCGAAAGAGCGTTGGTAATTAACGCTGAAAACTAACCGCTCTGAGTGTCAACATTACCCTTTGAACGTCTTCGAGCCAAGGGCCATGGATTAATCACTTAATCCGTGGAGCAAATTCCATGAACGATGACTATCACCCGCGGAGCATAATGGGATCTACCCCCATTCAGCACGAAATACGTTTGGTCACGAAGCCTCCCATTTGGTAAAACGATGTATCGTTCCTAAACGATCTTCAACCGAATACCAAAGTAATGTCTCATTTCTTTCCCTTCTCAGGTGTTAAACGTGGATAAATCACCCAAGGAGCCATCTGTTCAAATAACAAAACAGACGTTGTCCAACCGGGGGCAGCTGAACCATTGATATTGCAAATATTCCAAGCATGGATAAGCGGATTTGATAGACGTGGTTCATATCAATACGCGACGTCAGAACGGGATGAGAACCAAGAGTAAAGTTGTATTGTCCCAATTTGTCTTCAATTTGGGAATATGAGTTAACACTTGCTATTTATCCTTGATAGGGACTCACCATCAAGGAGGACAAATTTTGACAACCTGTGTGCACTCGCAGGGGCACACGACCGAGGGTAAGATGTATCGTTCTAATTTTTTGAAAAATTCATGAACGAACAATAACATGTTTCTTCCGCATTTTCAGGGATCTCCAGCCGCGGGGGACAGGTAAGTATCCCTTTCCCCAATCCATTGAAAATGTTGAATAAAAAAATAGAGAAGAAAAGAAAAGCTTTTAGAATCTGATGTCTAGAAAAGACATAGGATTCTAACTTCATTGGCATTCATGTTTTGAAACATGAGGTTATCTGAACATGCATTGGGCATCATAAAATCCCATTGACGGGTAAAATTTTTGGAGAAAACGAAAGAGATTTTTCCAATCAAAAGTTGTTCAAAACTTTCAAAAGGACGTTTTCTCAAAAGACGAGAGGCAAAGCCTAGTCCAAACACGTCCTATACACACTTAAGAGAGAAATGGAGCGGATAAGACAGCAGAATCTGGACCTACGGAAGTAGGGACCATTCGCAGCGATTACATGGGTTGGGACGACGGAGGCATTCGTTTCATATCCCCCAAACACTACAGGTGACCGTTGATAACCCCTTTGAACGGCGGTTTTCATTCTTAACCCTGTCAAGAACCACCCCACATCGGGGCAAAATGGAGGTGAGTCCAGCAGCATCAGGAGAAAATGGTTAGAAATTTTCTTGCTCGGACTAACATTAATCTTTGTGTGTTGTTTATATGGTAATCCAAGTGCCATAGGATGATGAGAAGCATTCATTTCTCTATCCCACACACCGAATCCTTTGCATAGCCAAGTTGAGCCTGCAGAATCATTTCATAAACCCGTTGGTGATCATTGCACATTCCAAGACGGATGCAGCATCACTTCAGAAACGAAGAAGTTCAAGACTTAGGGTTTGCAAAAGAATTCCTAAGTTAATGTTTAACCTTGTTAGACCTTTGATCATAGGTCTAACGCGATCCTATGAAGATGAGAAAAAGTGGGATTTCAAAAATGAATGAGAAAAATCCACGGCATCGAGAAAAAGCAAAGTGCCTGGTAAAAGCAAGGCCGATGCTCATGAAAGCTGTTTGCTTGATCCCCAGTGAAACTTGGATGAAAAAAAAAAGAAAAAAAAAGAAAATTCTTAAAGGAGTCAAATAAAAAAAGCTGCTCCCCAAATGCTGCCAAGCACAGAACAAAGACATGGAGAGAGTCGGTCTCTGAATGCAACAAGGGACGCTCTCTAAAGAGCTGGTGCACACCTCAAAATCGGTTGTACACCTCAAAAACTAAAGATGCAGAAAGGAAAAGACAGGAGGTAAATCAGCAATGATCACCAATGTCAAACTCGTCATGAATTCTGGGCCAAAAACAAGCCTTTTTCGGTCCCCAATCCTACCAACATCATAACCCTGAAACAGTCTTCTCTGACTAAGACACTTGGGTTAACATACAGCTCAGCTCGAAGAAGTACGAGCAAGACTATTTCTTTCTCATTTTGCAGGGTTCTTGACTTGTAAACCCGGAGCAGATGGTGAAAACTTTCATTCAATGACCTTGACTCAAAAGTGAGTCCCCCTTGAAGACCAATATCCAAGCCCAACATTACGGTCCCGTGGAAGACCTCCCGACCGATCAAAATGTATGCGCTGCGAATGAGCCTAAAACCTAGGCACGGGTTAGTAGGGAATCGAGTGTATCCCCTATAAAAAAACACGATCGCAAAACAGGTGAGAAGACCTCATTGTCGAGAAATATTCCAATTGATGTTTTGAACAAACTCTTTTTGGAATTTTCAAACTGTTGATCCAGATTTTCCGTGCAAGGGATTTGTGATCACATTTGCATGTTGCAAGAATGCTTTGGATAACCCCCAGCATCAAAATGCACATTTCATGATTAAAACTTAAATCATACGGTTTTGTCAAAATGGACAGCCGTGGTCTTCCCAAAGATTACTAACGTTTTCTTGGTGAAGAAAAATCTTTCAGGCTCAAACTTATGCAGGATACTTGGAGAACCCAACTCCCAGAATGTCGCCTCAACAGACTCAAGTGAAGTTTTGTCAAAATAAAATCTTTCACTGCTTCAAAAAACTGAATTCCCGACAAACTTCGGGGTCTCAAAAAAAGGGGAAGAAAAATCCTTTTAAAAGAAAAAGTCCTATCAGACGTGGAGAACCCTCGTCCCAGGACCCATTTTCAAAATATCAAACAGTCTCATCGGACGTGGAGAACCCTCGTCATGAGACCCCTTTTCAAACATGGTAGATACCGCCTGAAGGGTCAACACAAGGTAGAAACCGCCTGAAGGGTCAACTCAAGGTAGAAACCGCCTGAAGGGTCAACTCATGGTAGAAACCGCCTGAAGGGTCAACTCATGGTAGATACCGCCTGAAGGGTCAACACAAGGTAGATACCGCCTGAAGGGTCAAATGAAGGTAGATACCGCCTGAAGGGTCAAAATATGGTAGATACCGCCTGAAGGGTCAAATCAAAGGTAGATACCGCCTGAAGGGTCAAAATCAAAGGTAGATACCGCTTGAAGGGTCAACACAAGGTAGATACCGCCTGAAGGGTCAGCACATGGTAGATACCGCCTGAAGGGTCAACACAAGGTAGAAACCGCCTGAAGGGTCAAATCAAAGGTAGAAACCGCCTGAAGGGTCAACTCAAGGTAGAAACCGCCTGAAGGGTCAAACCAAGGTAGAAACCGCCTGAGGGATCACATTAATGGTAGAAACCGCCTGAAGGGTCACATATGGTAGAAACCGCCATAAAGGTCAATTCATTGGTAGAAACCGCCATAAGGGTCAACTCATTGATAAATATCGCAGTAAGGATCAACACAAAGGTCTGATCCACCATACGGATCAAAATCCTTGGCAAATCCCAAAGCGTGGGATGCGCCTTCCTTAGGTTCCTACAAGTTAGGAATCTCATCATGGTATGACCTACCATACAGGTCAGAGCTTAATCTCCCTAGGATATTCTGAATGACGAGTCCTAGGCATCTTCTTGAAAGTCGTCGCAACCGGCAGCATCCGACAGGTGAGCTTCAGGTAAGCCTCTCTCACTCCGGCCCATGTTCAAATTGTTAGAGCAAACCGTGGATTGATTTGAGCTTTTATCAATAGGCTTAAGGATCCGATGTTATAACATTTCTTCTCTTATTTTCCCAGTTGAGTCGGTTAGGAATCAGGTGCCACCTTATCTTTGAGAGAAACCTCTAACGAGATTCCTCTCAAAGAGGGGCAGCTGTTGACACCTGATTTTTTTTACCATTTGTGATTTTTATTCTTTAAAATTAATTAAAAATATCAAAAAAGGTCATAAAATCACAAAATCAACTTTGGAAGCCTTGGTTTAACCTTAGGAACCAATTTTGAACAAAAAATATTTTTCGGTATTTTAAATATTTTTCGAGTTTATTTAATTATAAAAATACCCAAAAAATCAGAAAAATACCATTCGTGGTCAGAAAAATACCCAAAAATATTCGATAATTTTGTTTTAATTTCCTCTTCAAGTGTGTCACTTTAAATCTCAAAAATTCGGCTCGGGTCACTATGTTCCTTCACAAACATAAACCCGAACCGAGCCTAAAAAAAAAAAAAAATCATTTTCGAGTCTTTTAGTTTTCAATTCTCACTTTTTATAAGCTACGACATTGGATTCTAAAGTCTTAAAGTGCAATTAGGTCAATTTGCCCTCCAATTTAATCAATTTTTACCAAAAGGGCTTAATTGCACATTTTTCTTTCAATTAGTCCCCGGTTTCACGGATGTATACGTATGCTCTACGTATTTATACGTCATACGTATTTATACGTTATGCATATTTGTACTGTTTGGTAACCTCTTTAACTCTTGTAATAATAATAATGGTTATTATTTTTAACACCTTTGTTAGTGCCTTTTTTTTTAGCACTTTTGTATTGTGAGTGCTATTGCTAGTGCTATTTTTAAATAGCATTTTTTGTATTATAAATTGTGAGTGCTATTGTTAGTGCTATTTTTAAATGACATTTATTTATCATAAATTGTGAGTGCTATTGTTAGTGCTATTTTTAAATGGCATTTATTTATCATAAATTGTGAGTGCTATTATTAGATAGAATTTATAATTGTTAGTGCTATTTTTAAATAGCATTTTTGTATTATAAATTGTGAGTGCTATTGTTAGTGCTATTTTTAAATAGCATTTTTGTATTATAAATTGTGAGTGCTATTGTTAGTGCTATTTTTAAATGTCATTTATTTGTGAGTGCTATTTTTAGATAGAATTTATAATTGTTAGTGCTATTTTTAAATACAATTTATTGGAAGGTATTTTTGGCTATAAAAGGATGGCAATAGTTTTGAGGTTGAGGAGGGAGAGACATTTTGTAGAGTGTGCAAATTTTTGAGAGCTTAGAGAGAAGAACACAAACACTCTCTATATTCTCATAATCTTGAGTAAGCAAAATATACTAAGTTCGGAATATTGATTCCGCATATTGCTAGCACAATTGTTGTGGAGTTATTAGTCGTCTCCCCGTTCGTCAATTGGTGGTGCGTCCGAACTAGATGCCTAACACTTGTGGAGGCTGAGATCGAAGAACATCGAACCGACACCTCCGTTCAAGCACGCTACGAGAGGTAATCCATTTACTCCCTTTGAGGCTTTGTGATTTTTTTTCGATTGAAATGCACGAAGTACGCCTCTGGAGATACATGTATGGGTTGTTATTTATTTCCGCTACGTGTTACGTGGATCCCAACAGTGGTATCAGAGCCGATCCTTAGGTGTTTTCGTGCATTTAATTGATTTTTTGCAATACTATGGCCAATATGTATTAACGAATTGTTCGTCTTACATGGCTAATGGAGATTGATTATTTTATATGATAAATTAATCAACGTAGCAAAAATTGAGACTAAATCAATTTTGAATCGAAAATTTATGGCTATCTTATTTTACGTAAAAATTCTGAATATGATTCAACGTAGAATTTTTATTGTGCCTTCCTAAGTTTTAAATTGTGAATTTATTACTTACGTGGAAGGGTGGTGATCATGGAAAAATCCCTAATCAATGTGATTGATGTATGTATGAATGTATGGTGATTACTTATATATTTGGGGTTGTAATTATTAAATGGAGGCTGCGTACTCCTTTTATTTTTCATGTAATCTTTATTTTTAGCATACTCAATTGTTGATGTAAATGCTACGAGGATTACGTGGAGGAGCCTTTTAAGTCGGCGAGCTCTTTGGGGCCCGATTCTTGAAGAGTTCAAGAAACCAAGAAGAAGCGAAGAGCGGCTCTCCGTTATTAAAATATTAAAATGATTAAATGTGGTCTCATTGGCTCGAGACCCATTAAATCATAATTCCATGGTCACCACGTAGGATAGATGTTTATGTGATTGGCATCTATTTATTTATTATGATTACGTGAGCATGTTAAACTGGTTAATGTGCAAAGTCAGACTTACCTCACCCAAAATTGCGCCTGCATGAAATCCTAGTTAGGGAAAATTACTCGCGTTAGGTACCGAAAGGGCGTTGGTAATGACATCAACGTAACCAAGTCCCCGAACTCAAAATCTCTGGTTCCGCAGAATTGATCGATCTCTCCCAATCGGTCAATAAGGTTTCCGGTCTACCCTCCAAGAAAGACCGGTGGCGACTCCAAATGCATGCACAAGTTGCACATGCCACCACGACCACACTAAGGTCGAAAGCGATCGACTGTTATCGTCGAATCCCTTTGAAAAATACTCCCGCCGCGATTTGGTATGGGCCTGGGAGGGCCCGCGCCGATCCAAAGCCCGCGATCTGCACCCTTGTGCGGGGGAAGGCCCGCGATCGGTAATCCATTAGCCGCGTCCGCTTTCGGACGGGTCGCGACAGCTGGCGACTCCACTGGGGAATTGTTCTAGAAACTATGGTTCTAGACCTCAAGTGGACTTAGGCCGTAATAAAAATTGAGTGATTTTTCTAACCCTACAGGCGCTCTTGAAGGTGAGGTAAGTCCGCTCACGATAGGTGTTATATGTTTTTGCAGATTGGAGTAATAAGGGGTGTAGTCTGTGATTAACTTTATTTTACGCAGGTGTGGCGTAGGAATGTATGTTGTGTGGATGATTTGAAGTGCTGATTGATAAATTGTTGTGCATGACTTGCATTGTGATGATCACGACACATGGACACACACAACCGCGCCTTTAGGAACACAATAGAAGGAATTGAAAATGGAATCTCCGTGAGGAAAAACACGGGGTAATCCACTTCTCAATTCCGCTCGCTTCGAACTATGGATTGAGTCCCAATGCAACGATAGTTGTGCAATGGAATCGGCTCTTTCTAGAACTCGAGGTGGGAACCTTAACCTTAGGTGCCAAACCCTCTGATTTTTAGAAGTTCACCATCACTTGTCTCATGCGCATGTCTTTGGGCGGTTGGTACACCTAAAATCGCACATAAGTCGACGAGTTGGGTTGGTAAGACTCTCTATCCCTCAAAACTATTACAGTTCATATAAATATAGGCATTTCATTCATTGCATTCTGGTGATTAGATTAAATGCCATTTCAAGGATAGATGCATGTGTTTTTCCCAAACGTCCTTGATAGAAGACGAGGAGGATGATATCCCATGGCGAACACCGAGTGAGCAACAAAGGAGCCTACTATGGACATTATTGAGATATCGTCCAATGAAGATGACGAGTTGGGGCAAGTGATCCGGAAGTCACAGATCGAACTTGGGGCATCCTTAAACGTTAGGATCACATTCCTTGGTTTCATTTTCCATTACTAATCCTCTTGTATAGGGTTTATTTTTATCGAGGCTTTCTCTATCTCACCCCTTAGAGTGATTGTATTAGGGATCTATTGGTGTATACATTCAGATGGAACTCGGTTGTATTTCTTTTGACGGGTCATGGGAATGTGATAGTGGCATTTTCTCTAATCATCCGAATACTCCCAAGTCAAGTTTATAATTCCTTTAGAGGAAACTAAAGTTGAAAATCTTACACGACCTTTTTGGTCGTACAGGGTAATCCAACCCCAATTTCGCTAGAAGGAATTATACACTTGAATTGGTCCATGCATGTCATATGTCACTAAGTAATCCACGATAATTGATCAAGAGTATTGACGTTATTTCGAATTTAATGACGAGATAGATGTCCAAATTGCTCTCGTTCTTAACAAAACGGCCTTGATTTGGATGCCGTATCTTCAATTAAATTTAAAAACACGTCGTTATGCCTTGCATTTTTGACTAATTCGCTCTTCTGAATATTGGTCAAAAGCAATTATCGTGAATTACATTCCTTTCAATAGTATGCTTTCTTTCGAGGAATATTGATAAAAACTTTTCGCACAAGATTAAAACCCTTGTAAAAGTTCTTGTCATTATTAATTACGAGCAAGCATAAGATTGAAAGGGGTCTATGCTTTCTTTTTCAGATTATTCCTTTTGACTCGGTCTTTTCATTTGCAGGTGAAAAACAAGTAGCATAAAGAAATCTTTTCTTGGATAAGTCTGAGGCTATTCTTTCATCTGACCATGAGTGAGTTAGAAAATCAGAACACATCTACTCGACTTATTATGGATCGGCTCATCCAAGTCTAAGATGTCCGGATGCTCGAAGAAATGGATCATATAAAAGCTAAAACAAACACAGGGGCTTTCATTCATTCTTGCCCAAACCAGATCATACAATTCATTGGGGTGGAAAAGTAAAGCAGAAGTGAGCCCTAATCAACGACACAAAGGAGCCCAGCTGGCCCTCCAGGTTATGGATGCTTTGTTTATACGCACCACTCCGCGTATCATGGTCCGCAAGCCTGAGGTGGAGGCGTTTGCGTTCATCATTGACTGCAACAACCTGAGTCTCGTGATCTTCGGCGACTGCTTCCAAGTCCCGAACAAGTCCATTCTCACGAGTTATATCCTCGTTTATGCCGTTGAGCCTTTCTTCCAGCCACTCGCTCCGATTCCTTAGCAGGGCATTACGTCGATCGCGCTCATAGGTAGCCAGAGATAGAGCTAAGTCCTCCACCAGATTCCTCCTCTCGCGTAGCAATGTCGAAACCCGCTCTTTGGCGAACTCAACAGCCTTTTTGTGACTATCGGCCAGGTAGTCAGCCAACGCTAGGCGGTCGGACTGATCCTCATAACGGGCTCGCAAGACACGAGCCACGGTAACTCCCCGATGAGCAGCGCGGTAGACCTCCAAGGAGTTCGTAAAGAGCGTTGGAAAAATATTGTATTCCCTCCCCAACGCGGTACCCTCGAGGGAGGTGATGTCCAGGTCCCCGAACATGACTCTGATCTCATCCTCGGTTTCGGGATGATCGGCTATGTGAGCGTAGCCTCGACCCAAGAGGTTATAGAACTCTTTCCATCGAGTCAAAGCTTCGGCTGAGAAAGTGTGAACTTGGGAAGAAGCCATTTTCGACGGAGATGTGTGTAGTGGAGCGATTAGAGGATGGAAGCAAATTATATGAGAGCGTTAATCTCCCAAACACCAACTCCGCATTTTATAGCGTCTCGAGAGTGGAGAAAAGTTGCAGCAATAATGCTTGTGGAGCCGGGTTAATTAATGTAAAGCGAGGGCTGCTCCTCCCGTGAATCATCAGACATGTCCTGATCCGCAATTTCAGGCCTGACAAATTCGGTCTCGCCATTATTAAAGCTGGGAGGGAGGCGAGCGCAACTATCGAAGAAGCCGCGAAAGGATTGTGTTGTTCCATCACGCATGAAGCTGGGCGGCGAGTGAACAGGTCTGCCACTTAAAAAGAGAAGACAGTGCTGAACAGACATGACTATTGAGGAAAAGTGAAAGGCGAGCGTAACTATCGAAGAAGCCGCGAAAGGATTGTGTTGTTCCATTACGCATGAAGCTGGGCGGCGAGTGAACAGCTCTGCCACTTAAAAAGAGAAGACAGTGCTGAACAGGCATGACTATTGAGGAAAAGTGAAAGGCAAGCGCAACTATCGAAGAAGCCGCGAAAGGATTGTGTTGTTCCATCACGCATAAAGCTGGGCGGCGAGTGAACAGCTCTGCCACTTAAAAAGAGAAGACAGTGCTGAACAGGCATGACTATCGAGGAAAAGTGAAAGGCGAGCGCTACTATCGAAGAAGCCGCGGGAGGATTTGGTTACCCCTTAGTGTCGGAAAGCTGAGCAGGAGGTAAACAGTTCCGTCGTTTCAAAAACAGAACGCTGAACAGACCTAGCTTTCGAGGAAAAGGAGGCAACAAATCGAAAGAGCGAGTATACAAAAGAGAACAGAGAACCCCGAGTGACGAGTTCGTTGAAAGACCTCAAATTCTCTAGAATCAGATTCGACATCGAAGCCATGGAACTCAACATCGCCGGTGACGAACATCAAGATCGCAGTGGTGACGACGGCAGTGGCCACGACGCTCAACCCCGGAAAAGAAAAAGTCGCCAGCGCTACGCTCGGAAAGAAATCCAGGAGCTTGAAGCTTTCTTCGATGAATGCCCTTGCCCAAACGAGGAACAAAAGATTGAATTGGGCCAGAAGCTGGGAATGAATCCTATGAGAATCCATTTTTGGTTTCAGAATAGACGTTTCAGACTAGGTGTCCAACACAGGCGTAAGGAGATCACGGCCCTAAAAGAGCAGAACCAAAACCTTCAAATGGAAAACATGTGGTATGAGAAAATTCTCAGTACTATTACCTGCCCTGACTGCGGTGGCCCTACCACCCTCAGTAAATTGTTCCCCAGTAAGCCTTCTACGAAGATGGAAGGTGCTCATTTATCCCCCTGCTCCCTTGAGCCATCTCCGGTACAATCAGATCCTGCTAATGGCGCGCATGAGCAGATCGATCCTACAGAAATTATACCAGTGTCTTCGGAGGAAGAAGATACGTGTCGTTATGATCGGAGTCACCTCATCGAAGCCCATGAATCTCCTCCACAACAGCTTCCGGTAAGATCAGATACGGTTCAAGAGGAGTTAGAGGTTAGTCGGCAGGCTATCTACGCCACTCTGGACGACGAGAAGAAGAAATTCACTTGGCCCCCGGAGCTTCATCTCAAGTTCTTGGACGCAGTTCGACAGATAGGACTCGACTTCATAGGTCCGACAAGCATACTTAGGGTCATGAACGTACCGGGACTTACCAAGCAATTAGTCGCGAATCACCTTGGTTGCTACAGAAGGGCGTTAGGACAGCGTTATGCAGAACTGAATCCGAGCAATAGACTCGGCTGCGAACCCAGCACCCTTATGACAAATGAGGCCCGGTCGAATCTGGACGACTATTGGGGATTTGATCAGGATATCCTCGCGAGTCATTTCAATAATCCTCAAGAACACGCATCACAAGTGCAACGAGTAAGCACTCCTCCGTCCGAGCAGCAGCTAGTCAGTGTTCATCCTGTCGCAGATCAGCCCACCACGCCCAGTGCTCAAGGGTTTGCCCAATCAGAGCATATGGCTTCAGATGATCTAATGGGAGAAAGCTTGGAGCACTCTTATTTCCCTAATCCCCAAGTGGGAGATGCTTGTGGTAGTCAATCGATCAAATCTCCTCTTATAATCCCAGACAAAGATGGAGGTTCCAGTTCGAAGAACCCGTCGGGCGATGCAGCTCAACCTACACATCAATCGTTCGAGGGGTCGGGTGATTTCTTCGATGAAGGACTTGATACCTGGTTCGATCAGTTGGAAGCTATTAAAGGTTGGCAACCATGATCTGCACTTGGTAATGGCACACCTAAGCTGAGGCCAGACTGGTTAGTCATTGGACATGCCCCAAGAAAGAAGGGGATGTACGCGAGAAGGATGTATCTCCTATTGTAAAGTTCTCATCGGTGCATGCGTTTGTTTCTTCAATAGCTAGAGTTGATTCTGCATAATGTTTTTCGCAAACGTCATCTCGTGTGTATACGGTAATTCCTTGTTATTAAGTTCAAGGTAAAATCAGCCCCGACGCGTGAAGGCAGAATTGATAGCATGAGTTACTAGCAGAATGTGATCGAGCTCGAAAGTGAAAGATTACTAGCGGCCCCAAACGCAATGACCGCAAAATCAGGGGCAATCTTTAAGTTTCGAGCAACTACAAATCTATTTCTCACGAGGCATTCAGGTCAATCAAATATAAAGCGTCGGGCTGTGAGAATGATGCGTAGTCAATCTGTTGACACAGGCGAAAAAGGAGTCGCGTAGATCCGAAAGCAAAAACCTTTCTTGGCTAGTCAACAATGCAGAATGAAAGAGCATATATAAACAAACTCGCATTTATTTCATTCAGCAGGAAAGTTTACAAGTGGATCACTGAGGGGGAGCAGTAAACCCAAAATGAGTTCTGACAAGCATCACAAAAAAGCTTAACTGACTCTCCATGCTATCCATGCCTTGCTTACAACCCACACTCCGGGAATCGAGGTCTACAAGCTTGAAGAAAAGGAGACGACATTTCTCCTTAAGTTCGTTCACCTTGGTGTCATAGTACTCGAACTCAAGCTCTAAGTCATGAGCCAGCACCCTCCCGCGAGCTATATCCATGCTCAGGTCTTCAAGCCTTTCCTCCAACCAGGCACACTGGAACCTCAGCACGAAGTTGTGCTGGTCTTGCTCAAAGGCGGTGTCAAAAAGAGCCAGACGCTCCACCAAGTTGTCCCTCTCACGGACCAGCATCGAAACCTGGGCGTGGGCGTATTCAACAGCCCTTTTATGGTTATCGGCCGTCAGCATGGCCAACATCAGGGACTCAGTTCGGTCCTGATAACGGGCTCGCACGATACCAGCCAAAGTGACCTCCCGGCTAGCAACTTCGTAAGCCTGCATGAAATTGTTAAAGAGAGTTGGGAAGATCACAAACTCCCTTTGCAGTTTCGTACCTTCAATACACGCAGTATCCAGGGCCGGAATCAGAGTACGAACTTCAACCTCAGCTTCAGGATGATTGTTTATGTAGCCATAACCCCTACCCAAGAGGTGGTAAAATCTCTCCCATTGGGTCGAAGCTTCAGGTAAGGCAACAGGCATAGAGGAGGAATCCATATGCGATGGAATGACGGAGAAGATAGTGAGAATGTGAAGAGTGTTTGAGAGGCTGAGTCTGATAAGGCTAAAGTGTTAATCTTCTTGACATCAATCTATCACCTTATAAATGCTCGAGTACAGGGAGAAGTGGTAATAATATTTTATGTGCAGTAGAGCCAAGCGGGTTTCGTTAATGCATCCCCGATGAGTCACGAATCCACCACCGTCCTGTGATCTCGGGTTTTACGAAACATAATGGCGCCGAAAGGTGGGCAGGCTTGTTACTCTAGAGACTGGGCCAGGGGGACAAGCGTAGTGCTCGACAAAGCGAAATCAACGCAAGAGATCTTCAGGCTCCGTTCACGTAGAAAAGAGCAAAAAAGGACAAAGTGGGAATTACGAAGCCTTGAGAAAAACGCTCGTCAAGTAGCCATCACAAAAGGACGAAGTGGGAATCTCGAAACATTGAGAAGAGCGCTCGTCGGGTAGCCATCACCTTTGATCGAAGAACGGTGATCCGGCTCCTTTAACCTCTCAGAATTTGCAGAGAAAGTGAAGATCCAAGGAGGAACAAAGAAAGCTGAGTTAACGGAAAATCAAACAGTGATATCCCGGTCAAAATGTTCAAGGGATTCTGTCATTTACTGGAAGCGCCAGACTTGGAGGTCTCCGAGCTTGAGCTGCTGGAAGAGTTTGAAGATCTCAGGACCGAACCTGACACGAGGGCCATGGAGACCGATCCTTCTAATGATGAAACCCGCGGCTTGGTTAACGAGAACAGTACCCGCGACGGTTATCAGCGTCAGAAAGGGGAATATCTCAAACGCAACACTTCAGGTCAAGTCCATAAACTCGAATTGTTTTTCAGGGAATACCCTTATCCGGACATGGAACAGAAAATCAAAATGGGCCAGGAGATAGGGTGGGAGCCTCGGAAGGTCAAGTGCTGGTTTGAAAACAAACGAACCCGGCTGAAGCAGCAACGCGATCGGCACGAGTTAGCGGTTGTAAGGGAGGAAAATGAAAAGCTTCGAATAAAAAACACTCAGTACAAAAAAGCTCTAAGCATCGCTATTTGCCTGGAGTGCGGTAACCATGTTCCCACGGACGGAGTATTCACTGAAGAGCCAGATCTGGGGGTTTATAATGCTCATTTGTTGCAATGCCCTTCGCAACATCTTTCGGAACAGGCGGGTACCGCCGAGGATCTACAAGAGGAAACTAGTGCTATAAGGTCAAAGTCGACGCCCATTGTGGAAGGGAACATGCGTCATGACAAGTCGGGTCCGCTCGATGATGAACTCACCATCATGACCAGCCGATCTGAGACCACTAAATCCCCTCCAGAGCAACCTCCAACACGACCAGATTCCGAGAAGAGTAACCGCCAAGTTGCTGACACCACTTCGGCTAGCAAGAAAATAAGATTTCGTTGGACCCCGGAGTTTCATAGCAAATTTGTTGATGCAGTTCAACAGTTGGGGATCAGTTTTGCTTGCCCATTGCGCATACTCGAAATCATGAACGTGCCGGGACTGACTAAAAATATGGTCAAGAATCACCTTTGGCGCTACAAGAAACTACTGAGAGATGGACGAGCGTCGCTAGACCAAGATAGAGGCGGTTCAACACGACCAGATTCCACGAAGAGTAGCCGCCGAGTTGCCAACCCTACTTCGGCTAGCAAGAAAACAAGGTTTTATTGGACCTCGGAGCTTCATAGCAAATTTGTTGATGCAGTTCAACAGTTAGGGATCAGTTTGGCTCGCCCATCGCGCATACTCAAGATCATGAACATGCCGGAATTGGATAGAAATAAAGTCAGGAACCACCTTTGGTGCTACAAAAGACTACTGAGAGATGGACGAGTGGCGCTAGACCAAGAGAGAGGCAGTTCAAGTTTAAACGATGAGCATGGCTGTGATCGCAATCCTCATGAAGCAGGAAGCATCCAATCACCTCTTAACACCGATGGGACTGACAATTACACGGTCGATTGTTCAGGCATCAATCAGAGTACTCCCATGGGTTATCCCAGTACTCCTCAGGAGTATGTACCGCAATTTCAGCAAATCGGGACTCCCCAGTCTGAGCACCGACTGGCCGTTAATACTAGTCCTACAGCGGATCTAACACTGGCAGGAGATGCACATACAATCTTGCGAGACGATTACGGAGATTCCGGCTCGAAGAATCAGGTGGTCCATGACGAAAATGGCAAAAAGATTCCTTCTCCAGTAGTCGACAATACTCAACCTGAGTGTCAGTCGCTCGATGGTTCAGACGATCTCCTTGAAAACATCTATTCTTGGTTCGATCGGCTGAATTCCCCCCTGAGTTACCCTGGTACTCCCCAAGAGTATGTACAACAATTTCAGCAGGTATGGACTCCCCAATTTGAGCACCAACCGATCGTTAGTGTTATTCCTACGGCGAATCCAACATCGGGTACAAACCTACTGGACAACGATGAAAATACCAACTCGAGAAGTGAGGTTGTTCATGACGAAAGTAGTGTGAGGAACCCATCGCCAACGGTTGAGGATGCCCGACTTGGGCGTCAATGGCTTGAAATTTCAAGCGAGTCCCTCAGTGAGCAACTCGGCGTGTGGATCACGCATAAACCGAGAAACCAGGTTGTTCATGCCGAAAATGGGAGAAGTCCGTCACCAGCAATTAAGGATGCTCAACTTGGACGACTCGAGCGGTCGGACGATCTCCTGAATGAGCAACTCAGCCTATGGGTCAAGCATTTTGGAACAAGTGCATCTTCGCAGTCGTGACCGGTACCGGCGACCGGACATCTGGTTCGAAGCTCGTGTGCTAAATCATTAGAAGGCTCAGGAGAGTGAGAGGTGAATACATCGAATGAATGTGTTACGGATTTCGTTGTAAAGTTCCCGCGGGAACATTGTAATTAACGCTGAAAACTAACCGCTCTGAGTGTCAACATTACCCTTTGAACGTCTTCGAGCCAAGGGCCATGGATTAATCACTTAATCCGTGGAGCAAATTCCATGAACGATGACTATCACCCGCGGAGCATAATGGGATCTACCCCCATTCAGCACGAAATACGTTTGGTCACGAAGCCTCCCATTTGGTAAAACGATGTATCGTTCCTAAACGATCTTCAACCGAATACCAAAGTAATGTCTCATTTCTTTCCCTTCTCAGGTGTTAAACGTGGATAAATCACCCAAGGAGCCATCTGTTCAAATAACAAAACAGACGTTGTCCAACCGGGGGCAGCTGAACCATTGATATTGCAAATATTCCAAGCATGGATAAGCGGATTTGATAGACGTGGTTCATATCAATACGCGACGTCAGAACGGGATGAGAACCAAGAGTAAAGTTGTATTGTCCCAATTTGTCTTCAATTTGGGAATATGAGTTAACACTTGCTATTTATCCTTGATAGGGACTCACCATCAAGGAGGACAAATTTTGACAACCTGTGTGCACTCGCAGGGGCACACGACCGAGGGTAAGATGTATCGTTCTAATTTTTTGAAAAATTCATGAACGAACAATAACATGTTTCTTCCGCATTTTCAGGGATCTCCAGCCGCGGGGGACAGGTAAGTATCCCTTTCCCCAATCCATTGAAAATGTTGAATAAAAAAATAGAGAAGAAAAGAAAAGCTTTTAGAATCTGATGTCTAGAAAAGACATAGGATTCTAACTTCATTGGCATTCATGTTTTGAAACATGAGGTTATCTGAACATGCATTGGGCATCATAAAATCCCATTGACGGGTAAAATTTTTGGAGAAAACGAAAGAGATTTTTCCAATCAAAAGTTGTTCAAAACTTTCAAAAGGACGTTTTCTCAAAAGACGAGAGGCAAAGCCTAGTCCAAACACGTCCTATACACACTTAAGAGAGAAATGGAGCGGATAAGACAGCAGAATCTGGACCTACGGAAGTAGGGACCATTCGCAGCGATTACATGGGTTGGGACGACGGAGGCATTCGTTTCATATCCCCCAAACACTACAGGTGACCGTTGATAACCCCTTTGAACGGCGGTTTTCATTCTTAACCCTGTCAAGAACCACCCCACATCGGGGCAAAATGGAGGTGAGTCCAGCAGCATCAGGAGAAAATGGTTAGAAATTTTCTTGCTCGGACTAACATTAATCTTTGTGTGTTGTTTATATGGTAATCCAAGTGCCATAGGATGATGAGAAGCATTCATTTCTCTATCCCACACACCGAATCCTTTGCATAGCCAAGTTGAGCCTGCAGAATCATTTCATAAACCCGTTGGTGATCATTGCACATTCCAAGACGGATGCAGCATCACTTCAGAAACGAAGAAGTTCAAGACTTAGGGTTTGCAAAAGAATTCCTAAGTTAATGTTTAACCTTGTTAGACCTTTGATCATAGGTCTAACGCGATCCTATGAAGATGAGAAAAAGTGGGATTTCAAAAATGAATGAGAAAAATCCACGGCATCGAGAAAAAGCAAAGTGCCTGGTAAAAGCAAGGCCGATGCTCATGAAAGCTGTTTGCTTGATCCCCAGTGAAACTTGGATGAAAAAAAAAAGAAAAAAAAAGAAAATTCTTAAAGGAGTCAAATAAAAAAAGCTGCTCCCCAAATGCTGCCAAGCACAGAACAAAGACATGGAGAGAGTCGGTCTCTGAATGCAACAAGGGACGCTCTCTAAAGAGCTGGTGCACACCTCAAAATCGGTTGTACACCTCAAAAACTAAAGATGCAGAAAGGAAAAGACAGGAGGTAAATCAGCAATGATCACCAATGTCAAACTCGTCATGAATTCTGGGCCAAAAACAAGCCTTTTTCGGTCCCCAATCCTACCAACATCATAACCCTGAAACAGTCTTCTCTGACTAAGACACTTGGGTTAACATACAGCTCAGCTCGAAGAAGTACGAGCAAGACTATTTCTTTCTCATTTTGCAGGGTTCTTGACTTGTAAACCCGGAGCAGATGGTGAAAACTTTCATTCAATGACCTTGACTCAAAAGTGAGTCCCCCTTGAAGACCAATATCCAAGCCCAACATTACGGTCCCGTGGAAGACCTCCCGACCGATCAAAATGTATGCGCTGCGAATGAGCCTAAAACCTAGGCACGGGTTAGTAGGGAATCGAGTGTATCCCCTATAAAAAAACACGATCGCAAAACAGGTGAGAAGACCTCATTGTCGAGAAATATTCCAATTGATGTTTTGAACAAACTCTTTTTGGAATTTTCAAACTGTTGATCCAGATTTTCCGTGCAATGGATTTGTGATCACATTTGCATGTTGCAAGAATGCTTTGGATAACCCCCAGCATCAAAATGCACATTTCATGATTAAAACTTAAATCATACGGTTTTGTCAAAATGGACAGCCGTGGTCTTCCCAAAGATTACTAACGTTTTCTTGGTGAAGAAAAATCTTTCAGGCTCAAACTTATGCAGGATACTTGGAGAACCCAACTCCCAGAATGTCGCCTCAACAGACTCAAGTGAAGTTTTGTCAAAATAAAATCTTTCACTGCTTCAAAAAACTGAATTCCCGACAAACTTCGGGGTCTCAAAAAAAGGGGAAGAAAAATCCTTTTAAAAGAAAAAGTCCTATCAGACGTGGAGAACCCTCGTCCCAGGACCCATTTTCAAAATATCAAACAGTCTCATCGGACGTGGAGAACCCTCGTCATGAGACCCCTTTTCAAACATGGTAGATACCGCCTGAAGGGTCAACACAAGGTAGAAACCGCCTGAAGGGTCAACTCAAGGTAGAAACCGCCTGAAGGGTCAACTCATGGTAGAAACCGCCTGAAGGGTCAACTCATGGTAGATACCGCCTGAAGGGTCAACACAAGGTAGATACCGCCTGAAGGGTCAAATGAAGGTAGATACCGCCTGAAGGGTCAAAATATGGTAGATACCGCCTGAAGGGTCAAATCAAAGGTAGATACCGCCTGAAGGGTCAAAATCAAAGGTAGATACCGCTTGAAGGGTCAACACAAGGTAGATACCGCCTGAAGGGTCAGCACATGGTAGATACCGCCTGAAGGGTCAACACAAGGTAGAAACCGCCTGAAGGGTCAAATCAAAGGTAGAAACCGCCTGAAGGGTCAACTCAAGGTAGAAACCGCCTGAAGGGTCAAACCAAGGTAGAAACCGCCTGAGGGATCACATTAATGGTAGAAACCGCCTGAAGGGTCACATATGGTAGAAACCGCCATAAAGGTCAATTCATTGGTAGAAACCGCCATAAGGGTCAACTCATTGATAAATATCGCAGTAAGGATCAACACAAAGGTCTGATCCACCATACGGATCAAAATCCTTGGCAAATCCCAAAGCGTGAGATGCGCCTTCCTTAGGTTCCTACAAGTTAGGAATCTCATCATGGTATGACCTACCATACAGGTCAGAGCTTAATCTCCCTAGGATATTCTGAATGACGAGTCCTAGGCATCTTCTTGAAAGTCGTCGCAACCGGCAGCATCCGACAGGTGAGCTTCAGGTAAGCCTCTCTCACTCCGGCCCATGTTCAAATTGTTAGAGCAAACCATGGATTGATTTGAGCTTTTATCAATAGGCTTAAGGATCCGATGTTATAACATTTCTTCTCTTATTTTCCCAGTTGAGTCGGTTAGGAATCAGGTGCCACCTTATCTTTGAGAGAAACCTCTAACGAGATTCCTCTCAAAGAGGGGCAGCTGTTGACACCTGATTTTTTTTACCATTTGTGATTTTTATTCTTTAAAATTAATTAAAAATATCAAAAAAGGTCATAAAATCACAAAATCAACTTTGGAAGCCTTGGTTTAACCTTAGGAACCAATTTTGAACAAAAAATATTTTTCGGTATTTTTAATATTTTTCGAGTTTATTTAATTATAAAAATACCCAAAAAATCAGAAAAATACCATTCGTGGTCAGAAAAATACCCAAAAATATTCGATAATTTTGTTTTAATTTCCTCTTCAAGTGTGTCACTTTAAATCTCAAAAATTCGGCTCGGGTCACTATGTTCCTTCACAAACATAAACCCGAACCGAGCCTAAAAAAAAAAAAATCATTTTCGAGTCTTTTAGTTTTCAATTCTCACTTTTTATAAGCTACAACATTGGATTCTAAAGTCTTAAAGTGCAATTAGGTCAATTTGCCCTCCAATTTAATCAATTTTTTCCAAAAGGGCTTAATTGCACATTTTTCTTTCAATTAGTCCCCGGTTTCACGGATGTATACGTATGCTCTACGTATTTATACGTCATACGTATTTATACATTATGCATATTTGTACTGTTTGGTAACCTCTTTAACTCTTGTAATAATAATAATGGTTATTATTTTTAACACCTTTGTTAGTGCCTTTTTTTTAGCACTTTTGTATTGTGAGTGCTATTGCTAGTGCTATTTTTAAATAGCATTTTTTGTATTATAAATTGTGAGTGCTATTGTTAGTGCTATTTTTAAATGACATTTATTTATCATAAATTGTGAGTGCTATTGTTAGTGCTATTTTTAAATGGCATTTATTTATCATAAATTGTGAGTGCTATTATTAGATAGAATTTATAATTGTTAGTGCTATTTTTAAATAGCATTTTTGTATTATAAATTGTGAGTGCTATTGTTAGTGCTATTTTTAAATAGCATTTTTGTATTATAAATTGTGAGTGCTATTGTTAGTGCTATTTTTAAATGTCATTTATTTGTGAGTGCTATTTTTAGATAGAATTTATAATTGTTAGTGCTATTTTTAAATACAATTTATTGGAAGGTATTTTTGGCTATAAAAGGATGGCAAGAGTTTTGAGGTTGAGGAGGGAGAGACATTTTGTAGAGTGTGCAAATTTTTGAGAGCTTAGAGAGAAGAACACAAACACTCTCTATATTCTCATAATCTTGAGTAAGCAAAATATACTAAGTTCGGAATATTGATTCCGCATATTGCTAGCACAATTGTTGTGGAGTTATTAGTCGTCTCCCCGTTCGTCAATTGGTGGTGCGTCCGAACTAGATGCCTAACACTTGTGGAGGCTGAGATCGAAGAACATCGAACCGACACCTCCGTTCAAGCACGCTACGAGAGGTAATCCATTTACTCCCTTTGAGGCTTTGTGATTTTTTTCGATTGAAATGCACGAAGTACGCCTCTGGAGATACATGTATGGGTTGTTATTTATTTCCGCTACGTGTTACGTGGATCCCAACAGTGGTATCAGAGCCGATCCTTAGGTGTTTTCGTGCATTTAATTGATTTTTTGCAATACTATGGCCAATATGTATTAACGAATTGTTCGTCTTACATGGCTAATGGAGATTGATTATTTTATATGATAAATTAATCAACGTAGCAAAAATTGAGACTAAATCAATTTTGAATCGAAAATTTATGGCTATCTTATTTTACGTAAAAATTCTGAATATGATTCAACGTAGAATTTTTATTGTGCCTTCCTAAGTTTTAAATTGTGAATTTATTACTTACGTGGAAGGGTGGTGATCATGGAAAAATCCCTAATCAATGTGATTGATGTATGTATGAATGTATGGTGATTACTTATATATTTGGGGTTGTAATTATTAAATGGAGGCTGCGTACTCCTTTTATTTTTCATGTAATCTTTATTTTTAGCATACTCAATTGTTGATGTAAATGCTACGAGGATTACGTGGAGGAGCCTTTTAAGTCGGCGAGCTCTTTGGGGCCCGATTCTTGAAGAGTTCAAGAAACCAAGAAGAAGCGAAGAGCGGCTCTCCGTTATTAAAATATTAAAATGATTAAATGTGGTCTCATTGGCTCGAGACCCATTAAATCATAATTCCATGGTCACCACGTAGGATAGATGTTTATGTGATTGGCATCTATTTATTTATTATGATTACGTGAGCATGTTAAACTGGTTAATGTGCAAAGTCAGACTTACCTCACCCAAAATTGCGCCTGCATGAAATCCTAGTTAGGGAAAATCACTCGCGTTAGGTACCGAAAGGGCGTTGGTAATGACATCAACGTAACCAAGTCCCCGAACTCAAAATCTCTGGTTCCGCAGAATTGATCGATCTCTCCCAATCGGTCAATAAGGTTTCCGGTCTACCCTCCAAGAAAGACCGGTGGCGACTCCAAATGCATGCACAAGTTGCACATGCCACCACGACCACACTAAGGTCGAAAGCGATCGACTGTTATCGTCGAATCCCTTTGAAAAATACTCCCGCCGCGATTTGGTATGGGCCTGGGAGGGCCCGCGCCGATCCAAAGCCCGCGATCTGCACCCTTGTGCGGGGGAAGGCCCGCGATCGGTAATCCATTAGCCACGTCCGCTTTCGGACGGGTCGCGACATCCGTGATTAACATTATCTTATGCAGGTTGGCGTAGGAATGTATGTTGTGTGGATGATTTGAAGCGCTGATTGATAAACTGTTGTGCATGACTTACATTGTGATGATCACGACACATGGACACACACAACCGCGCCTAAAACCCCGGGCGCCGCCTATAGGAAAACAATAGAAGGAATTGAAAATGGAATCTCCGTGAGGAAAAACACGGGGTAATCCACTTTTCAATTCCGCTCATTTTGAACTATGGATCGAGCCCCAATGCAACGATAGTTGTGCAATGGAATCTGCTCTTTCTAGAACTCGAGATGGGAGCCTTGGCCTTAGGTTCCAAACCCTTTTGATTTTTAGAGTCAAGCCTCACTTGTCTCATGCGCATGTATTTGGATGGTTGGTATACCTAAAACCAAAAAAAAGTCATTAAGCGCCACTCATGGTAAGGTCCTGCCGTTTCTATTTAAATTCACTTGTAGCCTTTTATTTTGCACAACATGCTGCATTCATCAAATCCGAGGGTTGAGTTCAATTCCATTTTAGAGTATGGATAGAATAGAGATGATCTCTCCAAGTCGGTCCCACATCCCGGACATATTCAAGTATGAGCAACACGTCATCCGCCATCGGACTGTCGGGACATTCAATGGAGTTTACCCTTTTCAAGCTGTCCAAGGAATGATCCAGTAACCATACCGGAAGTTGAAGGACATGCGATAACAGCAAATCCGAGACACCTGCCGGACATTATCAAAAGGGCATCTGATGAAAACGAAGACCCGAAATAGCCGGACCGAAGACATCAAGCGTCGTCCCCCAAAGACCCGACTTGGGGCATCTCTTTAGGTTATTAAGGGCCACGTTCCAGTCGTCCCTTTTCTTTTATCAGGATCATCGAGTCTGTAAGGAACACCCGCCTGTGGGTCTCCCATCTATCTTCTGCACCTCGATTTCTAATTCTTGTCTAAGTGTCTTGACATTGGAGCGTGACACTGGAATTTCTCTCAACCATTCGGATTTTTCGGTTCAATTGCATGTCTTACCCAGATGAAATTTTCGTTAGAACTCACACTTGGCATGTCTAAGCCAAGTACGAGAATCTAACATTCATTTCATGGTACGCCGGACATGGAATTGAACCGGTCTATAGCATGCATCATTGGTAATCCTTGGTAATTAACTAAAGTCGTCCATGTTTCCTGAATTCAAGAGGAGACATGATATCCAAATTACCTTCGGGAAATCATTTCAATTTGGATGTCCTATCTCTCACCGAATTTAGGACACATTGGAATTGCATTTTTATCTCCTTGGAAATTCCACAGATTTTCTGGGGATTTGCCAAAAGTGATAACCATGGATTACGCTCCTTTTAGTTTTATGTTTTCTCTTGAAAAACATCGATAAGAATTTTTCACATGAGGTTAAGGCTTGTGTAAAAGTCCTTATCTTCGTTAATCATAAGAAAGCATAAAATTGAAAGGATTTATGCTTTACTTCCCTTTTTGACATATTCCTGTCATTCGAACAGGTAATTTCCAGAATCAAAATCCAAAGACTTGTGTGAAAAACCAGTCGCAAGTTAAAAGCGCTGGACCATCCTAGAGAGTCAACTGATGAGGGAAGACCAGGGAATCCTAAAAAAAAAAAGTCAACTGATGAGGGCATTTTGCCATATTTCAAGACGTGGAACAGCATGCAATCAAAGGAGCCACATGCGGAAGAGAATTAGCTGTAATCTAATCTCTTTAAATTTGAAAATTTGCTGATTGTGTTTTATTGATCCTCGAGAGTGGTCCTTCAAGAAGATCGAAGCTGGTCGACAACTCAAGCCACAGGGATGGATATTTGAAGTCAGACAAAGAAGTCGACTTCTCACCAAGACAGCATACTGGGGCAAAGCCCACCAAGATGAAAAGGGACGGGAAACTCCAAACAGCAGATATTCCCAAATTGAAAAGAGAATCGCAAAAATTGTAAAGTGGATCAAAGCAGTCAACTGGGGCAAATCCCACTTACTAGAGCAAACGCCACCTAACCGGGGTAGCCGGGTCCAGTGTAAAAACGTGTCATTCCTAATTGATTTTCAATTAGATACCGGCATAATATTTCCTATCTTTTCCTCTCATGTGAAAAATAGGTAAATCCATCAGTGGATAGACACGAGGGACATGTTTTACACGGCATACATTTGTCGAAAAAATCCTCATCCGATCACATGCAAGATGATCATGGAACGATGGTGAAATTGTAATCGTTCCAATAAGCCCTTCGAATGTTATACTTGACGGGGACCTTTATGACTTTTGTCTACAGGATAAGATGGTCAAAGACAAACGAAGGAAAATTTGTCTTCCCTATAAGACGAAAAGAAATGTGCCTTCAGCAGATGTCACCCATTGGGATTGCAATGACAAAAGGAATCAAATTATGAAGAAGGAGCAACCTAATTAGGATTGGCTCTCCCTAAGTCGAAAAGGACGTATCGTTCCAAAATGATTATTTTCTTGATATGGGAATAATGCTTCCTTTCTTTTTCCTCTCAGGTGATGATCAAGAGCAGAGGACGCATGATGTAATGCTTTCAAATAACAAGCAGGGAGTGCCCATTTTCATGGCATCTCAGACATGCATTCTGGCTAAATATCTTCAAGAGCATTCTAATGGCTCAATTTGTGATCAAAACTTTTGAGAATACCTCAAGAAGTTTCTCATCATTTAGAAATTTCTGTGAAAAGAACACTTGAAAAGAAAATTTCAAGTTTTGCAGATTGACACATCTGATAAAAATGCCTTCTTTGAATAGAGTGAAAAGCACGAATTCATTTTTTTCGTTGCTAGCATACATAACATGCATCATGCATATCATGCACATATCCTGCATACAGAGAACCCAAAGGGAGAAATGCCGGTTCCCGCAGGATAAATTTCAAGGGTAAATTGTATCGACTCCAATAGTCAATTATACATGCCATTTACTCATGAGGTCTCTTCTTTTCAATAGGGGAACATCAAATACCTCAAATGGCGACTGTGATCGAGAGAATCACCAAACCGCAACATGAGAAATCCCAAGAATGTCAAGCTGTCCAAAGACAGATAAAAATGATCAAGGACTCTGGTAATCGAGATAGATGACCAGAATCGGCAAAATCCACGAGAGTGGGTTCCCTCCATTTGCTTCAAGGAACCAAGCCGGGGGGCAAACTCTCATGATCCCCCATGAAAGCGCATCAGACCAAGGTTATCAAACCCAGAGATGAAAAACATCAAGACAAGCCTCACTGGGGCAAAATACTTGAAGAATACCGTTCCTTCAAATGTTGGAAGGACAAAACCTCGAAGGAAGTATCTCCTTCCTGAAATTTCAAATGAAGTCAGAAAAGGACCTATGCCTATCTCTTCATGTGCAGGTGCACGGACTTCTTCAAATTGGATTAAAAATCGTCAACAAAGGCGAAAAGTGTTAAGGCATGTTGCCCAGACAGACGTCGCTCAACTGGGGCAAAGCAGTTGTGGAGGTAATCGAAAATCATCTCACGAACAACACCCACAAATGCAGACGAGATGAAGCAACATTCATCGTCCACATCAGTATACGATACTGAAATAACCCCCATCAAATGTGGCGCGCCAACAATCGGCAAAAGAGAGGGATACATCAGTAAGACGTCACCATGGGTCCCAGGAGAGAAGACATCCCCAAAGAGGATGATGATTGCAGAAAAATGCAAAAATGAAGTTAGCTGGGGCAAGTGTCACCTAGCTACGACAAATCACGCCCAACTGGGGCAAGTGAATCATTTGTACGCAAAGAATGACGTTTCTTCTCTGGCAAAACTAATGGACACAATTGCAGAGTCGTCCACATCAGAATTAAACCCTGGGATACCAACTTGGGTGAACGGTAATTTTGTATTGTTCCAATTTGATCTCCAAAGATCCCACATTTAACATGAGTGTTTCCTCATTTAACAGGAAGTCATTGGCGCCGAAAGCCACAAAAGAGAATAACTCGCCGACAGGGAGACGAATGTAATTATTGACCTTGGAAAACAGGACTCCAAGAAATGGTCTTTGATTATAAGACCCAGTGGATGGAACTATGAAGAGTGGCATTGGAATGCGTCCAAAAGCATGAAAGGATCTCCTCTAGTGCAAATCCTAAAGAATGTTCCATTGCCAACCAGATGGAGAGATCATGGCCACAAGATAGAGGGCCAAATTCTGCAAGCCGCGCGTTTGTGTTCAAATGGAAACACAAAGCAAGAACAAGACTGTATCGTTCCAATTTACCTTGAATTTCGGAACGCAAACTGACACCTAATTCCCGTCTTTGACAGGGGCTCGCCATCAAGGTGAAACAGGTTTTCACATTCCAAGTATTACCCGTTGGAATACATGACCAAGGGTAAGATGTATCGTTCCGATTTGTGCGAAATTCGTGAACATACAATGGCATGTTTGTTTTACACTTTTAGGGATCTCCAGCCGCGGCGGGTAGGTAAGTATCCATTTTCCCCAAGTCGTTGAAAAAAAAAGTGTTAGGACTCTTTCAATCATTATGTCTGAAAAGAGGCATCGAATTTTTAAACTCATAGACATCCACAGTTGAAGTTGGGAGGTTGTCTGAACATGAATGAAACATGCATGTGCATCATAAAGCCCCATTGGGATGAAATTTTTCGGAGAAAACAAAAAGAAGTTTTCCAATCAAAAGTTGTTCAAAACTTTCAAAAGGACGTTTTCTCAAAAGACGAGAGGCAAAGCCTAATCCAAACACGTCATATACACACTTGAGAGAAAAGTGGAGCGGATCAAATAGCGGAATCTGGACCTACGGAAGTAGGGACCATTCGCAGCAATTACATGGATTGGGACGACGGAGGCATTCGTTTCATATCCCCAAATACTACAGGTGACCATTGATAACCCCTTCGAACGGCGGTTTTCATTCTCAACCCTGTCAAGAACCACCCCACATCGGGGCAAAACGGGAGTAAGTCCAGCAGCATCAGAAGAAAATGGTTAGAAATTTTCTTGCTCGGACTAACATTAATCTTTGTGTGTTGTTTATATGGTAATCCAAGTGCCATAGGATAACGAGAAGCATTCATTTCTCTATCCCACATACCATATCCTTTGCACAGCCAAGTTGAGCCTGTAGATTCATTTCATAAACCCGTTGGGGATCATTGCAAATTCAAGACAAAGGCAGATCGCTTCAGGAATGGATGAATTCAAGACTTAGGGTTTGCGGAGAAATTCCTAAGTTAATGCTTAACCTTGTTAGACCTTTGATCATGGGTCTAACACGATCCCAAAAAAATGGGATTTCAAAAGTGAATGAGAAAAATCCACGGCATCGAGAAAAAGCAAAGTGCCTGGTAAAAGCAAGGCCGATGCTCGTGTAAGTTGTTTGACTGATCCGCAATGAAGCCGAATGGGAAAATAAGAAATCCCTTAAGGAGCCAAATCCAAAAGGGTTGCTCCCCAAATGATGCCGAGCGCAGAACAAAGACATAGAGAGAGTTATCGTTCCCTGAATGCGATAAGAGATCCTCTCTAAAGGATTTGTACACACCTCAAAGACTGAGGATGCGCAAAGAAGGACAGGTGGCAAATCGGCAATGATCACCAATGTCAAACCCCTCATGAATTCTGGGCCAAAAACAAGCCTTTTTCGGTCCCCAATCCTACCGATGTTAAGACCCTGAAACAGTTTTCTCTGACTAAGACACTTGGGTTAACATATAGCTTAGCTCGAAGAGGTACGAGCAAGACTATTTCTTTCTCATTTTGCAGGGTTCTCGACTTGTAAACCCGGAGCAGATGGTGAAGACTTTCATTTAATGGCCTCGACTCCAAAGCGGGTCCCCCTTGAAAACTAATATCCAAGCCTAACATTACGGTCCCGTGGAAGACCTCCCGACCGATCAAAATGTATGCGCTACGAATGAGCCTAAAACCTAGGCACAGGTTACTAGGGAATTGAGTGCATCCCCTATAAAAACCACTATCTCAAAACAGGTGAGAAGACCTCCTTGTCGAGAAATATTCCAATTGATGTTTTGAATAAACTCTTTTTGGAATTTCAAACTGTTGATCTAGATTTCCCGTGCAAGAGATTTGTGATCACATTTGCATGCTGCAAGAATGCTTTGGATAAACTCCAGCATCAAAATGCACATTTCACGATTAAAACTTAAGTCATACGGTTTTTGTCAAATAGACAGCCGTGGTCTTCACAAAGATTACTAACGTTTTCTTGGTGAAGAAAAATCTTTCAGGCTCAAACTTCTGCAGGATACCTGGAGAACCCAGCTCCCAGAATGTCGCCTCAACAGACCCAAGTGAAGCTTTGTTAAGATAAAATCTTTCACTGCCTCAAAACTGAATTCCCGACAAAATTTCGAGATCTTTCAAAAGAAGGGATGAGGATAGAACCCTTTTTCAAAATAAGTCGGCAAACTGTCCCAGCAGACGTGGAGAACCCTCGTCCTAGGACCTCTTTTCAAAATATCAAACAGTCCTAGCGGACGTGGAGAACCCTCGTCCCATGACCCATTTTCAAAAATATCAAATAGTCCCAACGGACGTGGAGAACCCTCGTCCAGGACCCATTTTCAAAATATCAAACAGTCCCAGCAGACGTGGAGAACCCTCGTCTTTGGACCCATTTTCAAAAATCAGGCAGTCTCATCGGACGTGGAGAACCCTCGTCATTGGACCCATTTTCAAAAATCAGGTAGTCTCATCGGACGTGGAGAACCCTCGTCATGAGACCCCTTTTCAAAAATCAAGCGGTCCTAGCATGACGTGGAGAACCCTCGTCCCAGGACCCCTTTTCAAAAATCAGGCAGTCCTAGCATGACGTGGAGAACCCTCGTCCCAGGACCCCTTTTCAAAAATCAGGCAGTCTCATCGGACGTGGAGAACCCTCGTCATGAGACCCCTTTTCAAAAATCAAGCGGTCCTAGCATGACGTGGAGAACCCTCGTCCCAGGACCCCTTTTAAAAAATCAGGCAGTCCTCGCATGACGTGGAGAACCTTCGTCCTATGACCCCTTTTCAAAAATCAGGCAGTCTCATCGGACGTGGAGAACCCTCGTCATGAGACCCCTTTTCAAAAATCAAGCGGTCCTAGCATGACGTGGAGAACCCTCGTCCCAGGACCCCTTTTCAAAAATCAGGCAGTCCTAGCATGACGTGGAGAACCTTCGTCCCAGGACCCCTTTTCAAAAATCAGGCAGTCTCATCGGACGTGGAGAACCCTCGTCATGAGACCCCTTTTCAAAAATCAAGCGATCCTAGCATGACGTGGAGAACCCTCGTCCCAGGACCCATTTTCAAAAATCAGGCAGTCCTAGCATGACGTGGAGAACCCTCGTCCCAAGACCCCTTTTCAAAGGAAGAAATGAACCCCTGGTATGGTGAGCCAGAAGCCACAAAGGGAGAAATGAAAACCTGGTATGGTGAGTCAGAAGCCACGAAGGAAAGAAATGAAAACCTGGTATGGTGAGCCAGAAGCCACGAAGGAAGAAAAGAAACCCCTGGTATGGTGAGTCAGAAGCCACAAAGGGAGAAATGAACCCCTGGTATGGTGAGTCAGAAGCCACAAAGGGAGAAATGAAAACCTGGTATGGTGAGTCAGAAGCCACGAAGGAAAGAAATGAAAACCTGGTATGGTGAGCCAGAAGCCACGAAGGAAGAAAAGAAACCCCTGGTATGGTGAGTCAGAAGCCACAAAGGTAGAAATGAACCCTTGGTATGGTGAGTCAGAAGCCACAAAGGGAGAAATGAAAACCTGGTATGGTGAGTCAGAAACCACGAAGGAAAGAAAAGAAACCCCTGGTGTGGTGAGTCAGAAGCCACGAAGGGAGAAATGAAAACCTGGTATGATGAGTCAGAAGCCACGAAGGAAAGAAAAGAAACCCCTGGTATGGTGAGTCAGAAGCCACGAAGGGAGAAATGAAAACCTGGTATGGTAAGTCAGAAGCCACGAAGGAAGAAATGAAAACCTGGTATGGTGAGTCAGAAGCCACGAAGGAAAGAAAAGAAACCTGGTATGGTGAGTCAGAAGCCACGAAGAGAGAAATGAAAACCTGGTATGGTGAGTCAGAAGCCACGAAGGAAGAAATGAAAACCTGGTATGGTGAGTCAGAAGCCACGAAGGAAAGAAAAGAAACCCCTGGTATGGTGAGTCAGAAGCCACGAAGGGAGAAATGAAAACCTGGTATGGTGAGTCAGAAGCCACGAAGGAAGAAATGAAAACCCTGGTATAGCGGATCAGAAGCTACGAAGGGAAAATTGAAGACCATGGTATAGCGGACCAGAAGCTACGAATGGAGAATTGAAACCCCTGGTATAGCAGATCAGAAGCTACGAAGGTGAATAAAAAAAAAAAAGGTCGACAAACAGTCCCAGCAGACGTGGAGAACCCTCGTCATGAGACCCCTTTTCAAAAATCAGGCAGTCTCATCGGACGTGGAGAACCCTCGTCATGAGACACCTTTTGAAACCAAAGGTAGAAACCGCCTAAAGGGTCAAATCCAAGGTAGAAACCGCCTAAAGGGTCAAATCATGGTATAAACCGCCTAAAGGGTCAAAATATGGTAGAAACCGCCACAAGGGTCAACTTATTGGTAAATACCGCTTTAAGGATCAACGCAAAGGTCCGATCCACCATACGGATCAAAATCCTTGGCAAATCCCCCAGCGTGGGATGCGCCCTTCTCAAGTTCCTACCAGTCAGGAACCCCATAATGGTATGACCTACCATACAGGTCAGAGCTTAATCTCCCCAGGATATTCTGAACGAGTCCTAGGTATCTTCTTGAAAGTCGTCACAACCGGCAGCATCTGACAGGTGAGCTTCAGGTAAGCCTCTCTCATCCCGGCCCATGTTCAAATTGTTTGAGTAAACTTGGGATTAATTTGAGCATTTATCAAAAGGTTTAAGGATTCAATGTCATAGCATTTCTTTGTACCAGTCAAGTCGGTCGAGATTCAGGTGTCATTTTATCTTTGAGAGAAACCTCTAACGAGATTCCTCTCAAAGAGGGGCAGCTGTTGACACCTGAATTTTGACTTTTCATTTAAGTGATTCATCATTACATAAAACTGAGAATTAGTCTCAATCCTCATAAAAATAATAATAATAATTAATCTCCATTCATGCACTGCATTTGCATATTGATCGGTGGCGGAGAATTGAGCTTAAATAAACAAGCAAGCACCAGACAAATTGTCGCATTTGAGACAAGATATTCTGCTGAATTGGCTGCGGGAGCCGCCATCTGATGGCATTCCACCATCCTTCTCATCCTCCACTCACCATTATCTTCCACCACTACCATCCCCTGCATGTTTCCGACATTAATGGCCATGGAGTGCACGATCAAAGGAGGCTAGTGGATCTCTTAGTGCTTGATTCTCTGGAAAGTCATGGAAACAATAAAAAAATATTATGCAAGGGAGGGCTTGTGAGTGCAGGTGGAGAATAAAAAAATGGAAGACCACCTTGCCTTTCGAGGACCATATCCCTTTTTGATCCGGAGAGTTAGAGAAAAAGAGGAGGATGGTGGCAGAATGACAGCACGCGAGCAGATCCTGATGGCTACGACGAAGCACGCCAAACCTGTGGCGGAGCGAAGACCACAGTCCGACGAGATGGCGGTATGACAACAAGTGCAGCCCGTGCGGGCGGATCGCTTTGACAGGAGGCTCACCTCGTTGTTTCAGTGTTCGTTGTCGTTCTTGGTGAACCATTGAGCGATAGTCCGATTAAGGATTTTGGAGCTCGCATAACCATACATACACCCCTCGTCCGGCGACCACCATCTGGCGGCAGGACTTGCACCAATGCAGCAGCGGAAGACGACCAAGAGAGCTTGGTTTTGAAGCTCGTTGGTATCAGAGCGACCTTGAATTTCTTTGTTTTTGCAGGCGGACGCCTCTGCTTCGGGCCAAGAATTTCGGTGTTGCTCTGATGATTGTACCTTCGCATCACCAAGAGCTTCTAATGAGTAACAGAGTCCGGTTCTCCTCTTTTAACTTTTCTGTGGAGTGTTGAACTTGTAGGTTTCAAACCCAGCTAAGCAATCCATGAAGGTTAGCCGTGGATGTCCATGCCAAGAAGCCAACTGGGAATCGATTACCCATCGTCGCACACCATCGTCGAACCCTCCTGTATCCGCCACACCCCTTGCAAAAGGGAAATCATCGAACCCATCCTGAACTCGAAAACTCTCTTCGAGCTCGAGAGCTCGCTTTCTGGCGAAACCGAACCTGTTGAAGTGCAGGAGTCAAGAATCGCCATGGAAACTTGAGAAGGCTGAGGACCGCCGATCACTCTTGGGACCTCTACCGGAGATATCAAAGTCGTCGATCCTCCATTCCAACCTCCTGAAGATCAGAGGAAGCTCGAAGACTCGACGGATTATCCCGCAAACTAAAAAAAAACAGTGAAACTCTCTCTTGAGTTCTAACTCGGCCTCCACTGGCAGCCCGAGCTTGAATCATTCATCTGATGTGCTATTTGTTGCAAACTGTTCCTTACACTTCCCTGCACATTTTTTTTTTGTTTCATGTGATTCCATCGAGTAAATCCCTCGGTCGATCCCCACAAGTTTCGGATCCTGTCACGAACAAGGAACCTCTTTCCAAACGTACTGAGCTACGCGAACGCGTTGAAAAATGGCCATCGCCGCTATGGCATTTCTGGAGAAGCTCCCTACACCAAATAAAGTAGTCCCCAACCCTTGCTCGAGCCGCGGACGGTTGATACTTCCTTTCGATTTTCCGCTGTGACCGAGCCGAAGATCCGTGAGCCACCCCTCCAGTCGCAGATCTGGAGCTGCAAGGCCTACGAAGACCGAGAACCTCCCATCACCCCGTAGCTCGAGCGAGTGGTCCGAATATGTGCACGAAAGCTAGATGGAGTTTTCGTCAGGATGCAGCTCAAGACCACCGCGGAAGCTTAACTCGTCGCCGTCGACACCATCTCCGTAGCTGAATGTAGTGGTAATGCGAGCTCGCTCGAGCTTTTTTGCGCTCAGGCTTGTCAACGGCACGACGGACATTGCCAAATTGCAGCCCATGGTTAGAGGCCATTCTGGTAAGCTTCCCGATCTTCATTAATAGTTGTTGCGTGCTCGGAGTTGGAAAGCCGAGGAAGAAAACGAACAAAAATCAACAGTCAAGGTATTTGATGCGTGCGAGTGTGAATGGGTATTTCGGTAGGCTTCTGTGTTGTTGCGTGGAGAAGATGATGCAAATGACAAATCCATGGAATAATAAAAAAATGAAAAGCTGAGGGCAGCTAAAAAGGGGGGGGGGGCACGGCATTTTTTTGGCGTTGTCATGTGGGTTTCTTTCAAGATTGGGCTAGCTAATAGAATTTTCGGTTTGGGCCTCTAATGGAAAGAATTGAAATAAATTGGGTCAAGCCTAAATTAAGTCAAGTTGATCTTGAGAATGGGCCTTTCTCATTTTAGGTTTTATTTGGGCTTTTGGTTGGCATGTGGTTATGAAAGGAGTTGGGTTTAGGGGTCCAAATCAGATTACTATTTTCGAAATTAAAAAAAAATTAATTAAAAAAATTATTATTATTAGAAAAATCCCCAAAAAATAGAAAATCATAAAAAATAAAAAAAATCGAAAAATTCAGAAAAATTCTAAAAAATTCCAGAAAATAGGAAATGGCCACATTCAACTGGCCACGACCTGTTTCGGGTCATTTGACCCTCGGTCCTTTCCAAAAATGACGGTTTTGCCCTTTCGGCAAGCCGCCTTCCAAAAAAATTCTAAAAAAATCCAGGAAAATCCCAAAAAAATAGGAAATGACCACAAACAACTGGCCAAGACTCATTCCGGGTGTTTTGAACCCCGACCCTTCTTAAAATGACGATTTTGCCCTTTGGGCGAATCGTCTTCCAAAAATTTAAGAAAAATCAAGAAATTCCAAAAAAATTCTCAAAAATGAGAAATGGCCACAATCAACTAGCCATGAAATATTTTGGGTAATTCGGTATCCAAGTCTTCCAAAAATTGACGATTTTGCCATTCGGGCTAAATCACCTCCAAATCTTCCCATTTTACCCCGGTCCGAAATCACACCTTCCCTAAGCCTTTATGGCTATGCTAGGAAGCCATTGATTTGAATTGATGTGCATCGATGAGATTTATTTATGCACTTGATTGCGCTTTCATTAAAATGGATTGTGATTGATAGGAACAGTCTTCCAATCTGCATGAAACCCTGAATCAAATCTACCCACCCAAAATTGCGCCTGCATGAATTCTTAGCTAGGAAAATCACTCGCGTTAGGTACAAAAAGGGCGTTGGTAATGACACCAGCGTAACCAAGTCCCCAAACCCAAAATCTCTGGTTCCGCAGAACTGATCGATCTCTCCCAATCGGTCAGTAAGGTGTCCGGTCTACCCTCCAAGAAAGACCGGTGGCGACTCCAAATGCATGCACAAGTTGCACATGCCACCACGACCACACTGAAGGTCGAAAGCGATCGACTCTTATCGTCGAATCTTTTGAAAAATACTCCCGCCGCGATTTGGTATGGGCCTGGGAGGGCCCGAGCCGATCCAAAGCCCGCGATCCGCACCCTTGTGCGGGGGAAGGCCCGCGATCGGTAATCCGTTAGCCGCGTCCGCTTTCGGACGGGTCGCGACACCCGGCGAAATGGACGGCTGAGAAACTCCGGCGATGATCCGACGGTGGATTCTCAACGAAATCGTGCGAGACCAACGGCAATGGACTCGCGATCGTCTCTAGTTTAACATATCTAGGAATCGCGGCACCTCATTTGCAAAATCACGAGTATCAAGCATAGTGCCGAGTACGGCCATGGGAGTTTGATCGCTAGATTAACACAAAATCATTACAATTCCATCATATGATAGCACCAATTGATGTTCAGGAGACTTACCTCGAGCTCCGGTTGAGCTCGCACGGCCTAGATTGGGCTAGGCGAGGATGAACAGTGGTCGGCTATGGAGGCTAAATTCGAAGACTCAATTCGGGTTGTTCACGCAAGGTCGATGCAAAATAAAGACGCAGCGATGGTCAGTGATGTGCAAGGAGTGAAACGCCCACAGCAATCGCAAGAATGAACAAGAAAGACAAGAATCGCCATTGAAGTGTAGTGAAGGACTCGAGGTCGAGACTCACCTATTTTCGCGGTTTCAGGCGATGCAGCCGGCGGCGATCGCTTCCTGGCGTACTGGGCGAACTCCCGACAGTCTCCTTCGGCTTCGGTTTGGCCGGAGACGGCGTAACCAGCGCCTTCCAATTGAGCTCAAGTTCTCGACGATGGGGGTCGGAGAACGAGCTCTCCCTCGCGTTCTCTCTCTCTCCGTCGATTCAGTTAAGCTTTTCCAACCGATTGGACTCATTTTTCTTCAATTGAAAGCCTTTAGAGGTTATATACCCCCCTTTGGTTTCCCGCCCGAACAGTGGACGTTAGCCAACTTGGATTCACGTGCTGTCACGTGCCAAATGGCATGCCGGCGGCGACGGAATTGGTTGGGAAACCGTTCAATCCCCGTTAGGAGCTCCGGCAAGTTCTATTTGGTACGAATTTGGTCTGAGCTTGCTTCAGTTGACTTTTGCAGGTACCGTAGCTTTGACTGACCTCGCCGGAGCTCGTCCGGCGGCCATTCGCCTCGCGGCCGGTCTTGATCGAAAGGTATTGAAGTGAGGAACAAAATGCCCACCTTTCCCTTCTCAATTAGTCACAAATTGCCCTTCAATTTCTTGATCAAAATCAGCTCAGGACTGTTCATTCGCACGAGGAAGAAGATGACACTGTTCTGGACCAGTCCGACCGGCTGTCTGACCTGTCTGAACCGGTCCCGACTTGCAATTTTCCAAATTAAACCCAAATTAGTAGGAAATTTTTGTAATTGAACCTCAAAATCGAATCTAGGGCATGGGTTTTATCTAAAAATGTGGTTTTGTCCAAAAGTTCACGTCAATTTCTATGAAAACCCCAAATTTTCATGTAATTGCAAATTGGTGAATTGTGCAATTGAAGGCTCAAATGATCAAATTGGGGCAAATTACTTATGCCAATCGATTCAAAATGGTGAAACCCATTAGGCAGTATGTTTAATTTGCAATGATAGTCCTTGAATTGAAAGTAATTTCGAATATGCCTAATTTCAAGGACTAAAATGCAATTAAGTATGCAATTTTGCCAAATTCGTGCAATTGAGAAATTTGTGCAAACAATTGGGCTAAATTGCAATAAGGGACAGTTAGAATGGATGTCAAGATCCTAGAAAATGCCAAAATTACAAATTAAAAGACTCAATTGACATTTTTTCCTCAAATTCAATCATATGTGTAACAAAGGAACACCTACAATTGAATTTTATTTTGGACTTTTTGTGAGGTAAAGAATACAAGGGATTTAAAATAAAAATATTTGCTATTTTTTCATATTTTTGTGACCTCAAATGTTATTTTTCTTGATTTGTTTTAATATTTTCCTAATTTCTGAAAATGTTAAAAAATGCGAAAAATATGAAAAATTATTTTTTTGGCAAAAATAGTTCCTTAGGCTTGGCCAAGGCCACCAAAGTTGATTTTGCAATTTTTTGACTTTTTATGAATTTTTTATGAATTTTCTAAGAAATAACCAAAAAAGGCTGATCCGAAATTAGGTGTCAACAGCTGCCTCTCTTTGAGAGGAATCTCGCGAGAGGTTTCTTTCAAAGATAGGTGACTGTTGACACCTGATTTTTAATCATCCTTTATGTCGATTTTATTTTTAAAATTAATTAAAAATAGCAAAAAAAGTCATAAAATTGCAAAATCAACTTTGGAAACCTTAGCCTAGCCTTGGGAACCAATTTTGAACAAAAAATATTTTTCGTAATTTTTAATATTTTTTCGAATTTATTTAATTATAAAAATACCCAAAAAATCATAAAAATACCATTCGTGGTCAGAAAAATACAAAAAAATAGTCAGTAATTTTATTTTAATTCCCTATTCAAGTTGGTCTTTATAAATCTCAAAAATTCGACTTGGGTCACTATGTTGCTTCACAAACATGAACCCTAGTCGACCATAAAAATTACCCTTTGAGTCCCCTAATTCTTAATTTCCACTTTTCATAAGCCATGACATTATAATCTAGAGCCTTGAAGTGCCATTGGGTCAATTAGGCTTTCAATTTGATCAATTTTGACGAAAAGGACCTAATTGCACAAATTTCTTTGCGATTTAGTCCCCGGTTTTGCGAATCTTAAAATTAAATTTTCTCTAGGGACACCCATGAAAATAAAACACCTCTACCCTGTAGTTTTCGCCATGCCGAATCCATTGGTGGCCTCCATTTGGACTGATTTGGTCGTTTGGGCCCTCGATTGGGCGAAAATCAATTTCGAATCCTAGGCGTAATTTGGGGTTTTCATTAAATTGCGGTTCAATTATTCACGAAAACACTCATTTTAGATGGAAAACGTGCCGAGGAGTCCGATTTTGGGGTCAATTTCACGAAAACCGATCAATTGCGGGCTCAATTGGGCGAAAAATGACGGTCGGGTCGGGTCGGTCGGGTCGGACCCGCCCGACCCGACCGAACCGGGTCTGCAACCAAAGTTACAGACCTGCGTTTTTCACGTACACTGCAGGGGACATCAAGCACAAAAACGGTAGGAAGGAGAGCAGCGTCGGGGGCGACAAAAACTGGGGGATTGACAGACTTTTTGAGGGATGAGGAAGGCGTGATCGTCCTCGAAGGTCGCCACGGATCGGGACTATAAGGGTCGACGGAGAGAGAAAGAGTGGGGGGAGCTCACGGTTTTGAAAATTTTTAGAGAGGGAGAGAGATCCGGCCGAACCGAGAGAGAGAGAGCGATTGAGCGTCCGTCGTGGGTTCTACAAGCATTAGGGAGCCCAAAGCGTCGTCGTCGGAGCCCGGAGCCGCCGTTAACACTCGGCCAAAGTCGGTATGCCCATGTTTTGACACTCTGTTTTTTGAACACACTGTGGGTTTAGGTCCGAATTTGTTCCCGACAAAACCGAGCAAAAATGACCGTATACCGACGTTAGTTTAGGGCTCTATAATGACGCTGTGGTGTTGGTTCGCCTCGGTTTAGCCTGAGTTCCTTCATTTCCTGTTCGAATGCCGATTTTTCCGACGCACACCAACTGTTTGACGAAATGTCCGTCGGTAGTTTTAATGCACAATGGCCACGGCCGAGTCTCGTTTGAGCATTTTTTGCCGCGTTATTGTCCTTAACATGTTCTGGAACCGAGTATAAGCCATTGTATGTGTTTGTTTTGCATCTACCCGCGCAGACAACCATGGCCGGAGCTCCCCGGGGCACACCCGAGCCGAGGGCTCGGTCCGGCGAAACCGGTGGCCACCGAGGTCCAAGCGACCTCAGGTAAGTCCCTAAATCTTTATTAGATGCTCTCTGAATGGTTGAAACAAGCTTTGAACGACAAAATTTTTTCGCGAATCTCCTCGCCGGAACCGAGTCTGTGGGTGGTCGATTTGCCGGTTTCCGGCGCCTTTTTGGCTGAGAATCTTGAAGTATGTTGATGTGGGTTGCTTAAGGAGTCGAATGCCGCGAAAACGAGCAAAAAACACGAAGATTTGGGCTAGGCCGCGATTTTCCGGCGAAGATTCCGGCGAACTCGCCGGAAAAATCACTGTTCCGGCGAGTCGCCGGTCATCTTCTCCGGCGGCAGGGCTGGCCGGTCAAGGTTTGACCGGTCAGCGCTGACGTGGCGCGCCACGTAGGCGGCCACGTTGGCGGCGGGGTCCGCGAAAAAAAAAAAAAAAACCTTAGATCGAACGGTGAGCAAGGTGCCACGTGTCGCGATCTAGGAATTTTCGAAAATAAATAAATGCTTTTTTAATAATAAATAATATTTTCGAAAATTCAAAAAAAATCTAGATCGGACGGCCGTGGGTGTGCCACGTGTCGCGATCCGATGCTTTCGAAAATACCCTAGATCGGACGGACGTGGATGCGCCACGTGTCGCGATCTGGTGGCTTCAAGATCAAATAGATCGGACGGATGGGATTGTGCCACGTGTCGCGATCCGACATTTTCAAAATTAAATTAATCCGGCGGCTAGGGAGTGCCACGTGGCAAGGCGGGGACCGTCCGATTGGTTTTAATTTTCAAAAATTCGGATAAATTAGAAAATGGTTTTAAAATAATAAAAAAAAAAGAAAAAATTTGAAAAAATCAAAAACGGCGTCGTTTAGACCGGCTCCGACCCGTAGTGTCGGGTCGGGCGCCCGAGAGGCGCGGGCCAGGTTTGACCCGGTCCGGATATATTTTTTTTTAAAAAAAAATTCAAAAATTTTTTTATAAAAAATTCGAAAATTAACAAAAAATAGAAAATCATTAAAAAATTCAAAAAAATTAAAAAAAATTCGGAAAAATTCTAAAAAATTTCAAAAAATAGGAAATGACCATAGTCAACTGGCCATGACCTATTTTTGGTCTTTTGAAACCCGACCCCTTCCAAAATGACGATTTTTCCCTTTAGGCAAATGGTCTCCAAAAAATCAAGGAAATTCGGAAAAATTTCAAAAAAATCCCAGAAGATAGGAAATGGCCACAATCAACTGACCATGATCTATTTCTGGTCTTTTGAGTCCTGATCCTTTCAAAAATGACGATTCTTCCCTTTTGGCATATCGTTCCTCAAGAAATCCTGAAAATTCCAAAAAATCCAGGAAATGGGAAATGACCACAACCAACTGGTCAAGACCTATATTTGGTCTTTCGAATCTCGATCTTTTCAAAAAAATGACGATTTTGCCCTTTAGGGAAATCGTTTCTCGAGAAATCCCGAAAAATTCAAGAAAAATCTCCAAAATAGGAAATGGCCAAGATCAACTGGCCATGACCTATTTTGTTTATTTCAACTCTCAAACCTCCCTAAAATTGACGATTTCGCCCTTCGAGCAAATCGTCCCCAAATCTTCTCAGTCTACCCTTGGTCCTAAATCACACATTCCCTAAGCCCTTAAGGCTATACTAGGAGGCCATTGATTTGACTTGATGTGCATTGACGTGGTTCATTTATGCACTTGATTGTGCTTTCCCTATATTGATTGTGATTTGATAGGACTAGCCTTCCAATCTGCATGAAACCCCTTGAATCAGACTTACCTCACCCAAAAATTACGCCTGTATGAAATCTTAGTTAGGAAAATCACTCGCGTTAGGTACCGAAAGGGCGTTGGTAATGATACCAACGTAACCAAGTCCCCGAACCCTAAATCTCTGGTTCCGCAGAACTGACCGATCTCTCCCAATCGATTAGTGAGGTTTCCGGTCCACCTTCCAAGAAGGACCGGTGGCGACTCCAAATGCATGCACACATAGCACATGCCACCACGACCACACCAAGGTCGAATGCGATCGACTCTTATCGTCGAAACCCTCGCATAAAAATTTACTCCCGTTGCGATTTGGTATGGGCCTGGGAGGGTCCGCGACGAGAAAGCCCGCGATCCACATTTCAGAGTGGGGGCCCGATTCGACAATCTATTAGCCCGTAAATAAATTTCGGGTCGCGACAGTGACACCTAAGCCTAGATTGACTCTGCTGGGAAATAGAAAAATGAATCTTGACATCCAATCTTTCCTGCCACGTTGGTGAGTGCTCTACTCATTTTGTTTCAGCTGATGTGAGAGAGAGAGAGAGAGAGAAGTGGGGTAGAGATACCCACATGTTACTTACCTGCCTGACGCTCGTGCGGCGTGCGCAGTCTATAGCGGGTTCTAGTGGATACCTAGGGACTCGTCTTTTGAGCATTCTAGGGCAATTAAACTCTAGCCTGTATGGTAGGCCGTACCAGAGTGGGATTCCTATACTTGACAGGAACCTGTGAATGACGCACCCAGTCTCTTAGGGATTGTCAGAAGTTTTGATCCGTATGGTGGATCGGACCATGAATAAGACTCCTCTCTGCTAGGAACCTACGGATGACGCACCCAGTCTCTTAGGGATTGTCAGACATTTTGATCCTTCAGGGGGATCAGACCGAGGATAGGACTCCTTTCTGCTAGGAACCTACGGATGACGCATCCAGTCTCTTAGGGATTGTCAGACATTTTGATCATTAGGGGGATCAGGCCGAGGATAGGACTCCTTTCTGCTAGGAACCTACGGATAGCGCACCCAGTCTCTTAGGGATTGTCAGACATTTTGATCATTCAGGGGGATCAGGCTGAGAATAGGACTCCTTTCTGCTAGGAACCTAGGGATGACGCACCCAGTCTCTTAGGGATTGTCGAATATTTTGATCCTTCAGGGGGATCAAACAGAGAATAGGACTCATCTCTGTCAGGAACCTATGGATGACGCACTCAGTCTCTTAGGGATTGTCGAACATTTTGATCCTTTAGGGGGATCAAGCCGAGAATAGGACTCCTCTCTGCTAGGAACCTATGGATGACGCACCCAGTCTCTTAGGGATTGTCGAACATTTTGATCCTTCAGGGGGATCAAGCCGAGAATAGGACTCCTTTCAGCTAGGAACCTATGGATGACGCACCCATTCTCTTAGGGATTGTCGAACATTTTGATCCTATATTCTAAGGAATTAACTAGGATCTATACAAATGAGGTGTACCTAACCTTTAGGCTTCCCCAAACGAGCTATTCTGGGTTTAGGGATTAGCTAGAACCTCGCAAAAAGCTGATTTTGTCAGAAGTTTTTGATCATATATTCTAAGGAATTAACTAGGATTTATACAAGTGAGGTGTGCCTAACTTTTAGGCTTTTCCAAATGAACTATTCTGGGTTTAGGGGTTACCTAGAACCTTACAGAAAGCTGATTCTGAAAATTGCTCTTTCGACATGCAAGACGTTATTCTAGGATTTGGGGATCCCAAGTATCCTGCAGAAAACTTGAATCCTGCAAAAACTTTGATGAGATTCTTCTAGGATCTAGGGGTTACCTGAAATCTCGCAGAAAGACGATCTCGAATATTGTCCTTTTGACATTGGATGTGACATTCTGGGACTGGGGACTCCAGGCATCCTGCAGAAAACTCAAACCTGTAAATTTGAAATCTCACAGAGGGATGAGTTCGAAGATTGTCCTTTTGACATTGGAGGTGACATTATGGGATCTGGGGACTCCAGGTATCCTGCAGAAAGCTCAAACCTGTAAATTTGAAATCTCACAGAGGGATGATTTCGAAGATTGTCCTTTTGACATTGGAGGTGATATTCTGGGATCTGGGGACTCCAGGTATCCCGAGATTTTGCAGGAAAATAAACTTGAAAGCTCTTCTTCACAGAGCAAGAAATCCTTCTGGAATCTGGGGTCACCATGAGTCCTAGAAGCTTAGACATGAGAGTTCATTACTCATTTGCCAAAACATTAGTCCTATTGAGGTAATGACGATCACAATGTAGGTAGAAAGGCTTCTTTTTTAACCTATACCATTATGCAAAAATGGCTTAGGACGTTGGAAGTTATCCAAAACATCTTAAAGCATACAAAGATGATCAAAGATCCATGCGGGGTGCATCCTGGATCAAACAATTCGAAGTCTCCAAACGAAGCTTGCTTTCGAGTATTCTATTGGAATATCTCTGTCAAAAAGGTCTCCTCATCCATTTTCTGACTTGGTCTTTTCATAATAAGAGCACTTGAATTTCTTAATACCATGTACCTGGGTTTTTGGGGCCATTCGCAACGCATACATTTAGATCAATCAGGAGGTCTTGTCGGGACCATAATATTGGGCTCGGGCATGGTTTCCGAAAGGGGACTCATTTTCTGAGTCAGGTCTTTTGCACACAAGATTTTCTTCATCTGCTCCGGGTTTACAAGTCAAGAACCCTGCAAAAAATGAGAAAGAAATAATCTCGCTCGAACTTCTTCGAGCTAAGCTTAAGCATTAAACCCTATGCTAACTCAAATGCTTTAATCAGAAAAGACTTCTCAAGGTTGTAACATAGGTAGGATTGAGGACCAAAAAAGGTTTGTTTTTGGCCCAGATTACATGAAGGGTTTGATATTGGTGATCAATGCAGATTTGCTGCTGATCTGGTACCTCATAGAGCGCCTTTAGTTTTCTAAGTGCATTGGTAGTCTTTTGGAGAACTTCTTTCTCGCGCCAATGTGGTGTCAACACTTGAATGTGACATCATCAAACTTTACTAGTGGCCTATACACAGGTGTCGCGACCCTCTTGAGGTTGTCGGGCTCTCGAGGGCTGATGGGCCGTCCTGTCTGGTCGGACGCGGGCCTCTCCCAAGGCCCATTACCCAAATCGTAACGGAGGTATGTGTGATAGACTTTCAGTGTGGTCTAGTGACATGTGCTAAGTGTGCATGCCATGGAGTCGCCACCAATCATTTTTTTAGGGTATGATTGGACCACCCAATCGAATAGTTGGGAGTTTCTATTCAATTCTGCGAGAACCAGAGAAATGGTTTCGGGGACTTAGTTACGCCAACCGTCAGAGTTGACGCCCTTTCGGTACCTAAGTTGACTGAATTTTCTAGCCTGAGATTCATGCGGATGAGTAAGGTATGAACCATAAATCTAGAAATTCATGCAGATAGGAGTGATTATCCTAGCAATCACAATCAGTAATAAAATGCGCAACTCAAGGAAGCTAGATATGCAAATAAATCACATGGCATTCCTAGTAATGCCCTATTTATCAATCACAGCTCAAGAATGATTTAGCTGTCCTAGCCGTTCTACACTCGATCTAACCTAAGAAAAGCATTAGGAAGCATCGCAGGAGTTCGAGAGTACTCACATGGGGTTCGCCGTGCCCTGGTTTGGTCTTGGACGAGCTATCGAGCTCATGCCGACCCGATTATATTTGGGGATCCACTCGGCGTTTTACACCATGAAATCATGTGAAACAAAAATGAAAATATTCAGCAAGGGGCATTTATTGCAGATGGTGGTCGATCTAATTGGATGTAGAAATTTACAAATTAAAATACTCGAATGACATTTTTTTGCCAAATTCAACTCTATGCGTCGTGAAGAAGCACATGCAATTGAACTTGAATTTTGACTATTTATGAGTTCAAAATGAAAAGGAAATTAAAATAAAAATCTTGACTACTTTTCTATATTTTTGTGACATCAAACGCTATTTTTCTTCATTTTTCATGTATTTTTCTATTTTTGGAAAATATTAAAAATTATATTAACAAATATGAAAAATTATTTTTTTTTTGTCAAAAATGGTTCCTTTAGCTTGGTCAAGGCTACCAAAGATGATTTTTTAATTTTTTAACTTTTTATAGATTTTGTATGAATTTTTTAAAAATAAACTATAAAAGACTGATCAAAAATCAGGTGTCAACAGCTGCCCCTCTTTGAGAGGAATTTCGTCAGAGGTTTCTCTCAAAGACAAGGTGACACCTGTGTTCCGATCAACTCAACTGGGAAAAGAAAAGAAAAGAAATCATGACATCCAATTTTCATGCCCATCGATTTGTGCTTTTCCTTAAAAGGAGATGTGCTCATTCAATTCCCTGATACGATGTAAGAAAGTTAAGGAGTAGATAGACTTCCCTGCCCCTTACCTGCCGAATGCTTACGGCATTTGCTATGTCTGATGGGTTCAAGTAGATTCCTAAGGACTCGTCATCGGAGTGTCCTAGGGATATTAAACTCTGACCTGTATGGTAGGTCAAACCATAATGGGATTCCTAACTAATAGGAACCTAAGGAAGACGTATCCCACATTTGGGAATTTGCCAAGGGTTTTGATCCGTGTGGTGGACTAAACTAGAAATGGCTTGCCTACTGTAAGGCTTATTAGGGAAAACGACTCCTCCCGCATTCGGGATTCATCAAGGTTTTGATCCGTATGGTGGATCGGACCATTGGGTTTATCTTTCAGGCGGTCTCTACCAGTCCTTTGACCCTTCAGGCGGTTTCTACCATTCCTTGACCTTTCATGCGGTTTCTACCATTGGTTGACCCTTCAGGCGGTTTCTACCAATGTGTTGACCCTTTAGGCGGTTTCTACCATTGATTGACCCTTCAGGCGATTTCTACCATACATTGACCATTCAGGCGGTTTCTACCATTGGTTGACCCTTCAGGCGGTTTCTACCATTGAGTTGACCCTTCAGGCGGTTTCTACCATTGGTTGACCCTTCAGGCGGTTTCTACCATACATTGACCCTTCAGGCGGTTTCTACCATTATGTTGACCCTTCAGGCGGTTTCTACCATTGATTGACCCTTCAGGCGGTTTCTACCATACATTGACCCTTCAGGCGGTTTCTACCATTGTGCTGACCCTTCAGGCGGTTTCTACCATTGATTGACCCTTCAGGCGGTTTCTACCATTGAGTTGACCCTTCAGGCGGTTTCTACCATTTATGAAATTCCAAATTGATATGAATCAAAGGATGACGTACCCGCTCTTCGGGGCTAGTCGGAGACTCGATCATTCTGTGGATCGATCTTAGAAAAGATTTGCCTACTAAAAGGCCTCACTTAAGGATGACGCACCTAGTCTTTAGGGTGGCCAAAAGTCCTGCAGAAAGCTTAGACCTGAAAACATTCTCCTCGCCAAGAAGATGTTAGTAATCTTTGGGAAGACAATAATTGTCTAACTGACAAAATTCTACGACTTAAGTTTTAGTCATGAAATGTGCATTTTGATTGTTGGAGGTTATCCAAAACATTCCTGCCACATACAGATGTGATCATAAAAGAGATGTTCTAATGAGGAAAAGCCGGCTTGACCTTTGATGGAACAGATACATATCACCTAGTTTTTGGCGTTGATGACCTCCCTTTCCAAGGTTTTGTTTGAATGAGTTTGATTATGAGTTTGCTTCTCGGGGGCCTGTAAAAATTGAACACATGCTAGTGTATGCATGGATGCATGATGTGTTTATGCAATGACGATTCGGATTGATCTGGGATAAGCCACATGACCGAAATCTGATTTTATTTCAGGGGTAATACTTCTTCACAGCATCTGAATTTACAGGGTGCCCCAATTCTTCTCCTTCAGAGTTTACAAGGATCAATGCTCCTCCTGTGAGAATCTTCTTGACAATGTAGGGGCCTTCGTAATTCGGGGTAAATTTGCCTCCCGGATGGACAACATTTGGTAAAGTCTTCCTTACCACCAAGTCGTTTACTTTGAAATTTTTGGCTTTAACTTTCCGATTAAATGACTTGGCCACCCTCTTCTGGTAGCTTTGACCATGACAGATCGCTCTAAGACGCTTCTCGTCTATCAGATTCAGCTGTTCATATCTGTTTTTAGAGTACTCTGACTCAGAGAGTTTACCTTCTGATAAGATCCTCAAAGAGGGGATCTTAACTTCCACGGGTAGGACCGCTTCCATTCCGTACACCAGACTGTAGGGAGTTGCCCCTGTTGAGGTCCTGATTGAAGTTCGATATGCCATTAAGGCAAAGGGTAGCCTTTCGTGCCAATCCCTATAGTTTTCTACCGTTTTAACCAAGATCCTCTTGACGTTCTTGTTGGCTGCTTCCACTGCCCCATTCATCTGTAGACGGTAAGGGGATGAATTTAGGTGTCGAATACCAAAGTGATCCAGCAGCTCATCGATAATCTTGTTATTTAGGTTGGATCCATTATCTGTAATGACTGCTTGAGGGGTACCATATCGAGAGATGATGTCTCTTTTAATGAACCTTGCCACGTTTCTCGCAGTGACATTCTTGTATGAACTGGTTTCTATCTATTTTGTAAAGTAATCGATCGCCACCAGGATGAAGCGATGGCCATTTGAAGCCGTAGGATTGATAGGTCCTATCATGTCTATCCCCCACATAGAAAAAGGCTAAACCTCAGATATTTGATGCAATTCATTCGGGGGCGTATTAATCTTATCGCTATATATTTGGCACTGGTGGCATGACCTAACATGTTGACAACAGTCTGATTCGATGGTCATCCAATAATAGCCAAGCCGCATGATCTTCCTGGGGAGGAGGTGGCCGTTCATGTGAGGCCCACAGATACCTTCATGGATCTCCTTCATGAGAATATTTGCTTCTTTAGCATCTACACACCTTAATAGAGTAGAGTCAAATGACCTTTTGTATAGAATTTGTCCACTGAGGAAAAACTTGCTGGCCATCTTGGTTATGTATCTCCGGTCTCCCGTCCGACATCCTTCAGGAAACTCCCCTCTTGAGAGATAATTCTTGATGTCATAATACCATGTCTCTCCATCAAATTCATCTTCGATTAGCATACAATAAGCTGGCTTTTTAACTATGCCGATCCTTAGGGGTTCTATTTCCAACTCATCAGCCATTTGTAACATTGAGGCTAGGGTGGCTAGCGCGTCTGCAAATTGGTTGTGAGATCTTGGCAGGTATTCGAATGACACTTCTTCGAACTTAAGTGTCAATTCTTCAAGGTATTCGTGATAAGGGATGAGCTTTGCGTCCTTGGTCTTCCACTCTCCATGTGTCTGCAAAATGATGAGCATGGAATCTCCATAAACCTGCTGCTTAGGCATTCCCATGGAAATGGTCAATCGCAAGCCTAGAATGCATGCCTCGTATTTTGAGACATTATTGGTGCAAGGGAAGGTCATCTTCGCTGCAACAGGATAATGTTGATCATCAGGGGATATCAGTACTGCCCCAGTGCCTGCTCCTGATAGATTAACAGCGCCATCGAAATACATGACCCACTTATCCTCTGCTAAATTCAGAATTTAATCTTCTGCCTTTATCGTTTTAGAAGGTTTACCGTTTGACGGGTTTTCTACTAACATGTCAGCTATAGCTCTCCCTTTTACTGATTTTTGTGGGGAACATTTGATGTCAAATTCAGATAACATTACCTGCCGTTTTGCTAATTTCCCAATTAAGGCGGGTTTCTCCAGGAGGTATTTGATAGGGTCATTTTTTGTCACCAGCTGAATATGGTGATGTAGGGTATACTGTCTTAACCTGCGAAGTACCCATACGGTTGCCACACATACCCTTTCAACAGGTATGTACTTTGCTTCAGACAAGGTGAATTTCTTGCTCAAATAATAGATGGCTCTTTCCTTACCATCCGTCGGGCTCGTTTGGGCGAGTAAGGCTCCCAAAGATTCTTGTTGTATAGTCAAATATAAAGTCAAAGGATGACCTGGGATGGGCGGCACAAGTACTGGCGGGGTGACCAGGTAGTTCTTGATCTTTTGGAATGCCTGACTGCACTCTGTATCCCATGTCACTTTCGCACCCTTCTTGAGTAGTTTGAAGATCGGTTTAGCCACATCTGATAGCTGATTGATGAATTTGGCAATATAGTTCAGTCTCTCCAGAAGACTTCTCACTTCTTTTACTGTGGAGGGAGTTGCTAGATCATGGATGGCTTGAATCTTTGAAGGATCAATCTCAATGCCCCTATTATTGACCATGAACCCGAGAAGTTTCCCAGATTTTTCCCCAAACACACATTTGTTAGGGTTCAACCTCAACTTGTATTTTCGCAGACGATCAAATAATTTTCTTAACACCTGAATGTGATCATGTCCCTTCTTGGACTTAGCGATCATGTCATCGACATATACTTCAATTTCTTTGTGGATCATATCATGGAATAATGTGACCATAGCTTTCTGATAGGTGGCCCCTGCGTTTTTTTAATCCAAAGGGCATAACCTTGTAGCAAAAGTTTCCCCAAGGTGTGGTAAAAGCAGTCTTCGGTTTGTCCTCATTCTTCATGAGGATCTGGTTATATCCGGAAAAGCCATCCATGAATGAGAATAGCTCGTACCCTGCGGTACTATCAACCAATACGTCGATGTGAGGCAGTGGAAAATCGTCCTTCGGACTTGCCTTATTCAAATTTTGATAATCCACGCAGATCCGGATTCTACCGTCCTTTTTCATGACGGGGACTATATTTGAGATCCAGTCCGAGTATGGGATAGCTTCAATAAAGCCTACCCTGAGAAGTTTCATGACTTCCTCCTTAATTTTGTCTTCCAACTCAGCCTTCATCCGTCTACTTCCTTGCCTGACAGGTTTAACATTGGGATTCGTGGGTAGTGCATGCTCCACAATCTTAGGATCCAGTCCTGGCATATCAGCGTAAGACCATGCGAAGATGTCTTGATATTCTTTCAGTAATTCCGTGAACTCGAGTCTTTCATCTCGGGATAACTGTCCGCCGATCTTGACCTCTTTGATATTCACAGCATCTCCCAAATTAACAATAATCGGTTCTTCTGAAGTGGGGGGCATCGATTCCTCAAAGGCATTCCATTCTCTGTGGATAGATGCATAACCTTCATCCTCATCTTCCTCAATGTTATAGGAACAGTCGATGTGATGGTCTGAATCGCATAATAACCTGGTATGCATGTTTGGGATGATATGCCTGAAATGTCATGAGCATGGTTAGTTCGTTCTCCATAAAAATGACATGCATGATTGTGGAAAGTCTTTTCAAAAGAGTTTTCGAAATAAGTACAGGCCTAGACGGGACTAATCCTCATGTCATTGGACATCCTGGCCCCGTGGAAATATTTTGAAAATTAGGAATCATATGGCAGATCAGGCCTCAAGCTTCTGTACGGAAGACTAGCATCATCATCGGGCTGATTCGTGGTTCCATATGCCTTTAACGAAACTCGTGTGATTTTATTGAATGCAAAATTGACCGCATTACAAGCTACGCTATTTGGACCAACGGCCAGAGATCCAAAGGCGTTTTTCTTATATCTATAACCAAGAGTGAAAATGCAAAGAAATGTAGAAAGCTCTAAGTGCAGTATTTAAAGAAGGAGAGAAGCTTCTTTACTCAGAGGAAGTGGCTTTGTCATCCAACCACTCTATGACGATATTCACAAAGTCATCTTTGAGAAAATGATTTGTCAGATCCGGTTCTGTTGATGGAGTGATGTCCTCTTCAGACAGCCATTTGGAGTTCTGGTTGAAGTGGGCATTTAAAATATTATTGAATATCTGAGACCTGTCTTTTCAAGCTGGGGAACTAATGAATGAATCCTTTGAGTTGCTCTGGCTTCCACGGCGTCTCAGGCTCTTGCCTCGGCCTCGGCCTATTACCTTTGGGGCAGACTTGCCTATATGATCTTTCTGGTAACCCAAGCCCATTCTATGCTAGTTGGCTTTTAACTGCAGAGGGGTATTTATTCCTTGATCGTGTTTACCCAGGCCTTCTCCGGGGTTGAACCCATATGCCAGTAGCATCTTAGCTGGTAAAAGATGGGTTTCGAAAATGTATGGAGCCATCAACATTGTTCCCACAGGAGTGTGTACCGTCGCTACTAACTCTAGGGAATGGTAGCTTGCTTCCACCTTAACTTCAGGTTCAATGTAGGGAATAGTGCTACTCTGATATGTTTGGAGATCAACTTCCCAATGTACTGTAATTACCTTTCCATCTACCACAAAGCGCACTTTCTGATGCAAGCTGGACGGTACAGCTTCTGCTACATGGATCCAGGGTCTTCCCAGCAAGAACCCGAATGCACTAGGTAGATCCATTACTTGAAAATTTGTGGAGAATTTTGTTGGGCCGATGAATACGTCGAGCTCAATCTCGCCTACCACAATCTTCTTCATTCCATCGAAAGCTCTCACGGCTGTTCTGGAAGTCTTAATCGTTTCCTCATTTATTCCTAACCTCCTCAGAGTAGCCAAAGGGTAAATGTTGAAGGCTGACCCGTTGTCGATTAGTACGTGCACCACTCTTTTCCCGTTACATTGCGCGGAGATATATAAGGCCTTGTTGTGCCCTCTTCCTTCCATGGGGAAGTCTTCATCAGAGAAGCTCAATTGGTCTTTTAAAAGGATCGCCCCTACAAAGTCCCCTAATTGCACCTCATTAATTATTTCAGGGACATGTACTTCGTTGAGTATCTTCAACAGTGCGTTCTTGTGCTTCTCTGAGTTGATGAATAAATCCAGTAAGGATATTTGAGCTGGCACTTCCTCAGCTGCTCTATTACTTCGTACTCGCTAGTCTTTATAATAGATATGAGCTTTTCTGCGTCTTCTTTCGAGACTTCCTTCTTTTCGGATTCACCCTCCCTAGGGGCATAAAATCGTCCAGACCTCATTACTACATCTACTTCCTTTGTCACATAGTCCCAGCGGACTGCCTTAGGGTCATACTCTTCTATCGGAGGGACTTTTATAGTTATTGCCTTTGGACAAGGCGTTTTATATTCAGCTGCGCTGTTTTCTTCCTCTTCCTCTTCCAGCAATCGAATCACTACTGGTTTAATTGTGTATTCTTCTGCTTTCTTCAAACTATCCAGTTCTTCCAATCTGATTACCACAGCTGTGGCGGGTTCAATCATTGATACGATATTGTCAAAGCTTTTTGTAAAAAGCTTTTCCCTGTCCTTCGGGGTTTCTGGCGGAGTTGGATCATCTATACCTCCCCATCCGTCTGGTATGAAATCCTCTATCTTCTGATAGAAACTAGGAGGAGCAGAATATTTCACTCTAAAATTATATTTCCCAGAATCCTGACCCAGGTTGTCTACAACTTCACCCATTTCAAGTGCGTTGGTCATAAATCTACGATCTGCTAGACTTCGCCTCCTGGCCTCCAGTTCGTCCCCTTCGAATTCCTCTTCTGGTTCTAAGATCAACCCAAAGTCGCCTATCAGATCCTCATGCGGGATGTTCCACGTGCTACCCTGCTCAGTTTTGATCACGAAATGACTTCCTTCGAAAGATAGAGAAGCTTCGACTCCCTCGAATCCTTCATCGGTAATATTAGACATTATCCCTAAGCTCCTCATCTTAGTGATACATAGTTTTTTTTTTTACGCCAACAGGGATTTCCCCCCCTTTTGGATATGACGAAGCGGTGACTAGAAGGTCAGTTAGTTTAGACATGTCTATTTTCAGCTTGAGGTGGTCCTCCTCTTCTTCGGCGAATATTGCCCTAATTGTTTGATGATCAGTGAGAGGGTTTTCTTGCACATTTGGAGCCGCGCTGTCAAATTTCAGGATTTGACTGTTAATCAGGGCCTGTACCTTCAGCTTAAGGATATAACAGTTATCAACATTGTGCCCTCTTTCGCCCATATGGTAGACACAGGTCTGGCTCTCATCAAAGCCATGATATTTAACAGGATTTTCCCTGGGCGGTTCTTTCGCCACCAAGTGTTGCTCTAGCAATATTGGGAGTTGTTTGGACAAAGGCCTTGGGAGCTGTGAGAACTTCTTTGGGGGTTGCTTTCTTCTAGGTTCTTGCCCTTTTTGCGTCGACCATGACGATCCTCCTTTGGTCTGATTAGAACTGTTAAATCCCTTGGACTTTTGGGGGTCCGGTATGAATGCTATGTCGAGCCCGGCCTCTTTCTCATTTTTCAAGGGATACTGTTTCCTGGTGAAAATTTCATGAGGCCTCCTTTCCCTTAGAGCCCACTCTAGCCTTTCAGCCACCTTGATCAGGTGTGCGAAGGTTTGACATCCGGAGGTATTCAATCGATCGAAATATTCGTAGGGGAGCGCTTTTAAGAACAAATCGATTAGCTCATCTTCCGGGATTGATGGCTTTACTTGAGTAGCCAGAGCACGCCACCTCTGGGCGTATGTTTTGATCAACTCACCCCTTGCCTTCGAGGTTCGTAGCAAATCTTCTCTCGTTGGGGCCGTAGCTGTATTGAACTTGTATTGTCTGAGGAAATCCTCTGCAAGATCTTCCCACCCATCATAATCTTCGAGGTCTAATTCTATGAACCATGCCAGAGCGGGACCAGTAAGACTTTCTTGGAATGTATTCATCAGCAATGGGATATAATCCGAATAGTGCGCCATTTTGCACAGGTAACACTTGAGGTGAACACGTGGACAACCTGTCCCGTTATATTTCCTCACGAAGTCTGGTTCCTTGTAGTCGGGAGGGGTCTCCACCTTGGCGAAGGGAGATATTTTGTCGAAGCGGGCTAACTCATACCTCTGGCTGCTTAAACATTCTTCAATCTTGGCTAATCTTTTAGCCTCTACTTCGATTTTCACAGTTTGCTTCCCCTTTTCATCCTTCTCAAGGTTGATGATAACGGGGAGTGCCTTTTGCTGTGTCTGGACGTTCGGCATACGGATATCTTCCTCTGTACGTTGGGTATTTTCCGTCGTTTCTTCATCAGTCACATCGGGTACGAGTGATGGACTTGAGTTATTCTGATTAGGAGCTACTGCTTGTCTGGCGTGGGAGGCTTCCAACATCGCCTTAATATCAGCCATCATAATTGCCATCGCAGTCATCTGTGTTTCCAACATGCCTACACGTGGGGTCAACTCTTGTTGCTCCCTTCTTGTCTTAAGTCGAGTGCGAAAATGATGCGTTGGTAATTCCTTGATGAGAGTGTACCTATTTCCAGAAGAAATGCCAATGAGTATTTCTCTAGTATTGCCAAAAGGAATTACTTGATCCTTCTAATTGCATGTTTTCTATTGGTGAATGAGAAAAAGGACTACCTGATGAGCCTTAGTCTCATGTAAGTAGTTCTTTTAATCATTCTCCAAAGAGAATTCATGAAATTAAAAGAAGCGTAATTTCTGACAATAGTTTTTATGCATTTGCAAAACATGTTCACATTTATGCCCATGTGTCCAAAGTAGTATTCAGTACAAGTGAGTATGTAAAAAAGCATCACAATATTTGCTTATTTTATACTTGACAGAATAGTCTCATTCAAGTCTAGGACGCTTGAGGTCTAAGGTGTCCTCATCGTCCCAATATGGATTCCTCTCTTCAGTCTGGGACTCTTCATCTTCTGAATATGACGGCGACCCCATATCTTCGGGTATGTACAGTTCTACTCCAGGCACGCATGGTACAATATACTCAGGTATATAAGGTTCGACCAAGCTGCGTCTGGTCGCCTCAAAATGCTGGATATATTCAGTGGTGGCCCTGTGAATGTTCTCCTTGCGAGCCATATTCTCCGGCCAACTTATATCTTCGGCTTGAGAGTTCCTCAGAGAGTGAATAATAAACGCCACTCTGGCTTCGAACTGTTTCTTCTCTTCCTCTATGAGGGTCCTGCTTGGTATGTCAAAAGAAAAGATACCAGGTCGTGGTGGAGAAGAGATCTCCTGTAATGCCCCAAATTGTCGGATAACCCTCTTCGGATAATATGCAGCAGCGCCCGTAAATCCCAACAAAGGGACCGGATCTTCGCCATTGCATGCTAGTCTGACTTTGCCTAGTGTTGGCAACCTTAGCCGCCATCGAAGCTGTTCGGGTTTTAAAGCTCTAAGAAATTCTTTCCATTCTCTAAAATTGAACTTATGAATGCGTGAATGGGTTCTGACGAAGGTTTTAAGGGGATGCGCGTCGGGGCTAATCTCAGTGAAACCCATGCGGATATGAAATTGTCTTACATGAGACGTGAACCATAGATACAAAAGGTCACTAGAGGCTTTAAAGATTCCCTTCTTATTTTTCTTGAAGCGATTTAGGGAGAGAAATGTCTCAGCAAGGATGATGTTTGAGTAATCACACCCACAACAGACTTGTCTGACTACAATGGCCATAATAGGATCGAATGAGACAAACGAGATTGGGAATAGCACAAAGCTAAAGAAGGCCAACACAAAGGCTCTACCGGATTTAGTCCCTTTAGCGGCAGGGAGATTGGAAAATCGATCGAGGAGGAAGGATAATGAAACTCACCCAGAATTACTTTTGGCGTCTGCTTTGACTTCTTTGAGGCTTGTGTCAAGGAATTCAGCTAATTGACTCAAGGGTTCAAATCCTATGGGAGGTTGGACTAGCGAGTGAGTGAACTCAACTCCGATGACGGCGCTGTATTATTCGATAGTGGGGGTAATCTCCAGTCCTTCCATGCAGAATGTAGCGGTGGTAGGATCCCAATAGAGCGCAATGGCTTGGATAAAGGCAGGTGGGCACTCAATCTTCAACAGGTCTAACAGATATCCCAGTCGTGATTCAGCATACTTCTGGCTGGCTTCGCCCATGCTATCCCACCATGATTGGAGTTTGGCCCGAGGAATTTTGAACACTTGAATGTCATTCTTTCCCATCAAGTCTAAAATATGCAAATGATTTTGAAAATTCAATCGTCAAAAATTACTTTAAAACATGTGACTATGCAAATGCCATGAAGTATGCATGGACCAACTTAATTGCATAGTCCAATTGAAGAAATGGAAATTAGAATTCTTTTCAGGTACTGAAAACCTGACTTGAAGTCTAATTTGAATTTCAAGAAAGTGAATTATGCAATTTAGTCAGGTTCACTCCAGTAACTAAGGGAAATAACAACGTCACATTCCATTGGTCAAAACATCAAATGGGAGAATAGTATAATGAATCCCTTATTACAACCAGGACGCCTAACGAAAGAAAAGGCGAAGGGAGACTCCTTAAACAAGAAAGCCATAAAAGGCCGATGGAATGTGAGGATCTAAATCACCATTTTCCTAGAGGCCTACCCCTCTTTACAATGAAAGTCAGGAACCCTCCTCTAGTCGAGTGTGAGGGGTTGTCTTCAGTATGTTGATCAAAGTATCTCAGCTCCTCTGGCCATTCTCTGGTCCATGGTATGATTACTTCAGGAGTTTTCTCGAGCTTTACCTTCTTGAGTGTGATGCGCTTCGGCTTTGTCTTGGTCGCAGGGCATCTTTTCTTTCCCCAAAAAGTGATCCTGGGTATGTTTTCTTTAGCCTGTCATTCGGCCTTCCGACGGGGGTATGCCTCCCTAGCCAGGCGGTTGCGACGTTGCCTCTGCATTTCTAAGTAACTCTCGAGCATCTCATCTCTTTGTCGCTTGAACCTGAGGTTGTCGACGTAGTAGCGGGTTTGACAATCTTCGGCATATCCTAGCTTACGTCCAGTCAGCTCCCGACCATGCACGAATCTAGTAAGTACAGCCTTGTGTTCGGTCCAGGGCGAGTAACTTTCCTTAGGTACTCGAAGGTTACCAATTCTGTCGAACTCTTAGGAAACAACGACATCCTACCCCTTATCATTGTTATTTCAATTAGTCACTTGAGTGATTTTCATGATGTATGCAAATGCATGTACATGTATGCAATGTACGAGTCATACTATAGAATATGGAGTAGTAAAGTACATTGAAAATAAATGCCTTACCAACCAAACTTGGGGATGTAAATATGTTCCCCTGTAACCATGGGCGGCTTTAGGTATACCAACCATCCATAGACATGCGCATGAGACAAGTGGGTATACTCTAGAAATCGAAAATCAGGTGAGGAACCTATGGCTCAGGTTCCCACGATCCAAATGAGGCAGATTCCTCCCCAAGAGTACCCACTCAAGAGGGCTAGATATTGCCAATTTGGATTGTGAGCGGGAACGAACACGAAAGTCTCAAGTGCCATCAAATACGAGATCCTTTCGCATCCTTTCCCTATCTAAGGTAACCTAGAGGTAGTTTGCAGTCAGGGTTTGACCTCCAGTGTGTGCGATGTGTCGTGATCGTCACAATGTAAGGTCATGCACAGCAGTTTGTATCAAAACACCGCTTCAGTATGTGCGTAAGATAAACATACGTTCCCAACTCCAACCTGCAGGAAAGATGTTAACAATCACTCCACCCCTTATTTCTCCAATCTGTAAAAACATCTAACACAATGGTTAGAATACGTACCTCACCTTCGAGAGTATATGCAGAAAACAATGTCAGATAAACCAAACAACTTTTTTTTAATCGGCTCAAGTCCACTAGAATTCGTAACCAGAGATTCTGGTTTAGAATAAAGTCCCCAGTGGAGTCGTCGGTCTATCGCGACCCTCTCGAGCGCTGCCTCGCTAGCGAGGGTTAATGGGCCGTCCGATCGTTGCCTAATCGGACGCGGGCCTCTCCCAAGGTCCATTACCCAAATCACAACGAATGGATATACGTGGTCGACCTTCAGTGTAGTCTAGTGACATGTGATATTTGTACATGCCAAGGAGTCGCCACCAATCGTTTCGGGGAGGGTACGATCGGAAACCCTATCGAATAGTTGGGAGCGATCTATTCGATTCTGCGGAAACCAGAGAAGTGGGATCGGGGACTTAGTTACGCCAACTATCAGAGTTGACGCCCTTTCGGTACCTAAGCTGAATGGTTTATCTGATTCTAGGATTTCATACAGAGGAGTGGGGTTCAGATCCTAAATCTAGGAGTTCATACAGATGGGAATGACTACCCTATCACTCACAATCCATGAAAATAAATGCGCAAATCAAGGATCCATAACATGCGGATAAATCATATGAAATCAGCATGGCATCCCTAATGTGGCCCTATTAGCCTAGAGAAGTCTCAATCAAGGCTTAGGAATAATTTTGACATGATTTGTCCATGAGGGGCAGAATCGTAATTTTGAACAATTCAGGGACGATTCGCCTTAAAAGGGAATAATCGTCATTTTAGATGAATTGTATGGTCAGAAGGGCATGGAAATAGGATTGACAATCAACCCAGTCCATTTCCTATTTTTCGAGAATTTCAAGAATTTTTTTGAAATTTAAAAGTGATTTTACCCTTAGAGGGGTAAAATCGTCATTTTGGACAAAGACGAGGGTTGAAAATCTTAAACATTAGGGTTGGTCACCCACCTGACCCAAACCCTAACTTTAAGCAATTTTCAGGACTTGATTGGAACAAGAAAGATGATTTTCCCATTGAAGGGCAAAATCGTCATTTTAAGAAAAGGGACGAGACTCGAGAACCCAAGCTCAAGAATTGGTCGCCTACCCGATCCTAATTCTTGCCTTGGCATTATCAACTTTATCTCGCTCACACAGCAGAGGCGACTTACCCATAAGGGTAATATCGTCGATTCTCGGAAGAACGGATAAGAAACCCCAAAAATAGGGTTGACCAGTTGTCTGTGGTCAATCCTCGATTTTTGGGGATTTCTGGAGTGTCTAGGATTTTCCTACAAATTTTCACATTTTTTTGGAATTTTCTGGGATTTTTTAGGATTTTCTAAGATTTTCTGATTTTTTTATTTTTTTTTTAAAATGATTTTCTGATTTTTTATTTTAAAAAATGATTCGGACCGGGTCGACCTGAACCACTCAGGTCGAAACCCGGCCCTGACCCGGACCCGCGACCCGGACGCTTCGAAACGACACCGTTTCATGCGTTTTTATTTTTTGGTTTAATCGGTTTTAATCCTACGGTCCCTGATGGACCACATGGCTAACCCACGATCTTTGGATTGACTTACTGAAATCTACGGTTCAGATTGAAAGGAGACTCGATCACGGCCGTCTGATCAGACTACTTAAACCTACGGCCACGATTAGAACCTGAAACCTGATCTGAGTCGTTTGATCCTATCATCCTAAACGACGTCGCCTACTCATTAATCCATGCGACACCGTTTCGATTCTATTTGGTTTTCCAATTTTCAAATAATCTGAATTATTGATCGGACGGTCACCATTTGTTAGAATCGTTTAATCTAGGCCGTTCGATTTATGCTGACTCACCCTAACGGACTAATCGCGACGTGACACAGGGAATTTTGACTTGTTGACCGCGCCATGTCAGCTTCATCTTCAACCTCTCGACCCCGGCGAAATGGACGCCTGAGGAACTCTGGCAATGATCCGACGGTGGATTCTCAACGAAATCGTGCGAGACCAACGGCAATGGACTCGCGATCGTCTCTAGTTTAACATATCTAGGAATCGCGGCACCTCATTTGCAAAATCACGAGTATCAAGCATAGTGCCGAGTACGGCCATGGGAGTTTGATCGCTAGATTAACACAAAATCATTACAATTCCATCATATGATAGCACCAATTGATGTTCAGGAGACTTACCTCGAGCTCCGATTGAGCTCGCATGGCCTAGATTGGGCTAGGCGAGGATGAACAGTGGTCGGCTATGGAGGCTAAATTCGAAGACTCAATTCGGGTTGTTCACGCAAGGTCGATGCAAAATAAAGACGCAACGATGGTCAGTGATGTTCAAGGAGTGAAACGCCCACAGCAATCGCAAGAATGAACAAGAAAGGCAAGAATCGCCATTGAAGTGTAGTGAAGGACTCGAGGTCGAGACTCACCTATTTTCGCGGTTTCAAACAATGCAGCCGGCGGCGATCGCTTCCTGGCATACTGGGCGAACTCCTGACAGTCTCCTTCGGCTTCGGTTTAGCCGGATACGGCCTAACCAGCGCCTTCCAATTGAGCTCAAGTTCTCGACGACGGGGGTCGGAGAACGAGCTCTCCCTCGCGTTCTCTCTCTCTCCATCGATTCAGTTAAGCTTTTCCAACCAAATGGACTCCTTTTTCTTCAACTGAAAGCCTTTAGAGGTTATATACCCCCCATTGGTTTCCCGCCCGAACCGTGGACGTTAGCCAACTTGGATTCACGTGCTGTCACATGCCAAATGGCATGCCGACGACGACGGAATTGGTTGGGAAACCGTTCAATCCCCGTTAGGAGCTCCGGCAAGTTCTATTTGGTACGACTTTGGTCTGAGCTTGCTTCAGTTGAATTTTGCAGGTACCGTAGCTTTGACTGACCTCGCCGGAGCTCGTCCGGCGGCGATTCGCCTCGCGGCCGGTCTTGATCGAAAGGTATTGAAGTGGGGAACAAAACGCCCACCTTTCCCTTTTCAATTAGTCACAAATTTTCCTTCAATTTCTTGATCAAAATTAGCTCAGGACTGTTCATTCGCGCGAGGAAGAAGATGACACTGTTCTGGACCGGTTCGACCGGTCCGACCGGCGGTCTGACCGGTCTGAACCCGTCCCGACTTGCAATTTTCCAAATTAAACCCAAATTAGTAGGAAATTTTTGCAATTGAACCTCAGAATCGAATCTAGGGCATGGATTTTATCTAAAAATGTGGTTTTGCCCAAAAGTTCACATCAATTTCTATGAAAACCCCAAATTTTCATGTAATTGCAAATTGGGGAATTATGCAATTGAAGGCTCAAATGATCAAATTGGGGCAAATTACTTATGCCAATCGATTCAAAATGGTGAAACCCATTAGGCAGTATGTTTAATTTGCAATGATAGTCCTTGAATTGAAAGTAATTTCGAATATGCCCAATTTCAAGGACTAAAATGCAATTAAGTATGCAATTTTTCCAAATTCGTGCAATTGAGAAATTTGTGCAAACAATTGGGCTAAATTGCAATAAGGGACAGTTAGAATGGATGTCAAGATCCTAGAAAATGCCAAAATTACAAATTAAAAGACTCAATTGACATTTTTTCCTCAAATTCAATCATATGTGTAATAAAGGAGACAAGGGAATTAAAAGAAAAATATTGGCTATTTTTTCATATTTTTGTGAACTCAAATGTTATTTTTCTTGATTTTTTTAGTATTTTCCTAATTTCTGAAAATGTTAAAAAATGTAAAAAATATGAAAAATTATTATTTTTGGTCAAACATGGTTCCTTAGGCTTGGCCAAGGCCACCAAAGTTGATTTTACAATTTTTTGACTTTTTATGAATTTTTTATGAATTTTCTAAGAAATAACCAAAAAAGGCTGATCCGAAATTAGGTGTCAACAGGAGCGATTTCCCAAAAGGGTGAAATCATCATTTTTGGAAGGATCGGGGTTCGAAAGACCAAAAATAGGTCATGGCCAGTTGATTGCGGCCATTTCCTATTTTTTGGAATTTTTTTGGAATTTTCAGAATTTCTGCAGTTTTTGGAAGACGATTTGCCAAATGCGTAAAATCATCATTTTGGAAAGATTGGGGTTTGAAAGACCCAAAATAGGCCATAGCCAGTTGATTGTGGCCATTCCCTATTTTCTGGAATTTTTCTAGAATTTTTGAAATTTTTGAAATTTTTTTTTTGGAAGACGATTTGCCAAAAGGGCAAAATCGTCATTTTGGAAAGATTGGGGTTTGAATGACCCAAAATAGGCCATGGGCAGTTGATTATGTCCATTCCCTATTTTCTGAAATTTTTTTGGAATTTTCGAAATTTTTTCAATTTTTTTGGGAAGTCGATTTGCCAAAAGGGAAAAATTGTCATTTTGGAAAGATTGGGATTCAAAAGACCCAAAATAGGTCATGGCCAATTGATCCTGGCCATTTCCTATTTTTTGAATTTTTTTTTGAAATTTTCAGAATTTCTTCAATTTTTTGGGAAGATGATTTGCCAAAAGGGAAAAATCGTCATTTCAGATGGGTCGGGTTTCAAAAGACCCAAAATAGGTTATGGCCAGTTGATTGCGGCTATTTCCTATTTTCTAGAATTTTTTTGGAATTTTCAAAATTTCTCCAATTTTTGGGAAACGATTTGCCTAAAGGGCAAAATCGTCATTTCGGAAGGAGTCGGGTTTCAAAAGACCCAAAATAGGTCATGGCCAGTTGATTGTGGCTATTTCCTATTTTCTTGAATTTTTTAAAAAATTTGCCGAGTTTTTTTTCCGAGTTTTTCCCGAGTTTTTCTTTTTTTGCTTTAATAATTTTCCTATTTTTAATTAATTTTTCTGGTTTTTATAATTTTTTAGAATTTTTTTATTAAAAATATTTTTTGGACCGGGTCAAACCCGGCCCGCGCCACTCGGGCGCCCGTCTCGACCCTACAGGTCGAAAACAGGCCTAAAACGACACCGTTTTTGATTTTTTGAAAATTGTTTCTATTTTTTTATCATTTTCTTAATTTATCCGAAAATCACTCCATCGGACGGTCCACAATTCGCCACGTGGCCACTCCTGGTGCGTCCGATATTGAACTAGATCGGACGACCTACAGATCGCCACTTGGCGCAATAATAGCTATCGGATCAATTTTTTTTATTTTCGAAAAATCTTTTTTAATTTTGACAAATTCCCAGATAGCGACACGTGGCGCACTACAAACCGTCGGATCTAGGGTTTTTGATTTTGATTTGATTTTTTTTAAAGGACTCCTCCGGCGGCTGACGCGGCACGCCACGTGGCGCACGTCAGCCTTGACCAGTCAACTTTCGTTGACTGGTCAAAGGCTCGCCGGGGAAGAAGACTGGTGTCGGCGTCTCGCCGGAAATGCATTTCCGACGTCCAAGCGACGCGGAAACGCCGTGATTTCGTTACCAAATCAAACCCCCAACATCCCACATTAACATACGTCAAGAACATGGCAACGAACACGTCGGAAAACGGCCGAACCAACCCTCCACCGAACCGGCGCCAGCGAGCATTTTTGGCAGAATTTATTTTTGTCTGAAACTCGATTTCAAGCGTTCAAGCGGCACCCAATGAAGGTTTGAGACTTACCTGAGCCCCCTTAGGGGTCGACGATCGCTCGAACCACCCCGTCGAGCTCCCACCCCGAATCGTGGCCGGCGAAGCTCCAAGCCCAATTTTTACCATGTTTCAATGCAAAATAAAGGTCAAGAGGAGCTTAGAACCAGTTCTAACGAAGGTTTAAGGTGAAACTCGTACAAAACGGGGTCGGGAAGGGCATGGCCGAGAGCTATGAATTGAGACGTTCACTCAAGCATTTTGTCGAACACTTGGCATGCGACGGTGGAATCGAAGCTCAGAGGGAATACTGACATGCTCCGGGTTTGTCAACGGTGACGAAGGCTCTGGTGATGATCGGTGAGTGTCGCTGAAGGTCCGGCGTCGCTCTTGTCCGCCGATTTTTTTTTTCGCTCGGACCCTCCTCTCTCCCTCGGATATCCTCCCTTTTTTGTGTGTCCGAAAACCCCTTCTTTTTCTCATGGCCGAACGGCCCTTATGGCCCAAGGCCACCGAGGACGCTCAAGCATTTCATCCTCTCTGCAAAAGTGGCCTGCTCTCTGTGTTGTTGTCATGCCATCCGTTCTCCCTGCAACTTTGTCGCTGCCGTGCTCTCTGTACGTGAGGGAACATTCTGTTCCCTTGGTACAGACCCAGTTCGGTCGGGTTCGACCCGACCGACCCGGTTACCAATTTTCGTGCAATTGAGCCCTAAATTGATCATTTTTCATTAAATTGATGCTAAAATCGGACTCCTCGGAATATTTTTCATCAAGAATGGGTATTTTCGCGAGTAATTGAATTGGAATTTAATGAAAACCCCAAATTGTGCCTAGGATCTGAAAATGATTTTCGCCAAATCGGAGGCTCAAATGATCAAATCGGTCCAAATTGAGGCCACCAATGAGTTCGGGACGATAAAAAACATAGGGTAGAGGTGTTTAATTTTCATGGGTGTCCCTAAGAATGATTTAATTTTAAGATTCGCGAAACCGGGGACTAAATCGCAAAGAAATTTGTGCAATTAAGTCCTTTTTGTCAAAATTGATCAAATTGAAGGCCTAATTGGCCCAATAGCACTTCAAGGTTCTAGATCAAAATGTCATGGCTTATTGGGAGAGGAAATTGAAAATTAAAAGACTCAAAGAGAAATTTTTATGCTCGATCCGGGTGTATGTTTGTGAGGGAACATAGTGACCCAAGTCGAATTTTCGAGATTTAATAAGACCAAATTGAAAATGGAATTAAAATAAAATTATTGACTATTTTTGTACATTTTTCTGACCACGAGTGGTATTTTAATGATTTTTTGGATATTTTTATATTTAAATAAATTCAAAAAAATATTAAAAATTATGAAAAATATTTTTTGTTCGAAATCAGTTCCCAAGTTTAGGCCAAGGCTTCCAAAGTTGACTTTCTAATTTTATGAATTTTTTTCTATTTTTTTTTATTAATTTTGGAAATAAAATCAATATAAAGGATGATTAAAAATCAGGTGTCAACAATTATGACACGTTTGTTATGAACAGTAACATGCATAATCTGAATAGGACTTTGACTGAATTGCATGGGATGCTCAAAACTGCTGAGCAGAATATCAAGAAGGACCCTTGTTGACACCTGATTTTTAATCATCTTTTATTTTGATTTTATTTCTAAAATTAATTAAAAATAACAAAAAAGTCATAAAATTGCAAAATCAACTTTGGAAGCCTTGGTCTAGCCTTAGGAACCAATTTTGAACAAAAAATATTTTTGATAATTTTTAATATTTTTTTCGAATTTATTTAATTATAAAAATACCCAAAAAATCATAAAAATACCATTCGTGGTCAGAAAAATACACAAAATATTCAATAATTTTATTTTAATTCCCTCTTCAGGTTGGTCTGTATAAATCTCAAAAATTCGACTTCGGTCATTATGTTCCTTCACAAACATAAACCCGAATCGACCATAAAAATTACCTTTTGAGTCCCCTAATTTTTAATTTCCACTTTTCATAAGCCATGACATCATAATCTAGAGCCTTGAAGTGCTATTGGGTCAATTAGGCCTTCAATTTGATCAATTTTGACAAAAAGGACCTAATTGCACAAATTTCTTTGCAATTTAGTCCTCGGTTTCACGAATCTTAAAATTAAATTCTCTCTGGAGACACCCATGAAAATTGAACACCTCTACCCTATATTTTTCATCGTGTCGAATCCATTGGTGGCCTCAATTTGAACTTATTTGGTCATTTGAGCCATCGATTAAACAAAAATCATTTTCGGATCCTAGGCATAATTTGGGGTTTTTGCCAAATTCCAATTCAATTATTCGCTAAAACACTCATTTTAGATGGAAAACATGCCGAGGAGTCCGATTTTGGGATCAATTTCATGAAAAATGGTCAATTATGGGCTCAATTAGGCTGAAATTGACAACCGGATCGGTCGGGTCGGACCCGACCCGACCGAACCGGGTCTGCAACACAGCAGACCAAGTCTGCTCTCCCTCACGTACAGAATGCAAGAAACAGAGACAAAATCGGCAGAAGGGGGGAGCGTCGCGCGACCGAATAATCAGAGAACGGATCGACTTTTGCAGAGGTGAGGAATTCGTGATCGTCCTCGGGTGATTGCCAGGAGTCGGAGTATAAGGGAGGGAGAGAGAGAATAAAAAAAAAAAAGCTCACGGTTTGAAAAAAAATTTGGAGAGAGGGAGAGAGATCCAAACGAGAGGAAGAACCGAGAGAGAGAAGGAGCGATTGAGCGTTCGTCGAAGGGCCTCCAAGCTTCAGGGAACCCGAATCACCGTCGTCGAAGCCCCCGAGCCGCCGGCGAGCCCAACCAAGGTCGGTACCACCCTGTTTCCATGCCCTGTTTTTTTGCTCACTGTGAGTTTCGGCCCGAGTCCATCTCCGACCGAATCGTTCGAAACCAAATGCATTTCGACGTCCCTTATGACTTATCTGTTGATGTATGAACGTTTTCTCGCTTCGGTTTTGCACGAAATGTCCATGGATTGAGCTTAAAGTTCGTTTATTGCACGCCCGTCACATGTTCGATAAAATGCCCGCCGGTTGTCACTATGTATAATAGCCACGGCTGAACCTTGTCTGAGCATATTTTGCCACGTTCTTGCCCTTAATGTGTTCTAGAACCGATTATAAGCCATTGTGTGTCTCTGTTTTGCATCGGTCGAGACCGAAACCGATGGTTGGAGCTCCCCGAGGCTTAACTCGAGCCGAGAGCTCGGTCCGACGAAGGCGAAGGTCGCCGGCCCCTAGGCGACCTCAGGTAAGCTTCTTGACCTTCATGGGATGCTTCGTGAACGACTCGAATCAAGTTTGGAGCGAATTTTTTTTTTTCCGGGAAATACTTTGCCGGAACCGAATCTGTGAGTGTTTGTTTAGTCGGTTTCCGGCGTGTCTTGGCTGAAAATGTTCATGTATGTTGGTGAAGAATGCTTAAGGATTCGAATGCCGCGAAAACGAGTGAAAAATATGAAGGTTTGGGCTCGGTCCCGAAGATTCCAGCGAACTCGCCGGAAAAATCACTGTTCCGGCGAGTCGCCGGTCATCTTCTCCGGCGGCAGGGGCTGACGTGGCGCGCCACGTAGGCGGCCACGTCGGCGGCGGGGTCCGCAAGCAAGAAAATAAAAAAACCCTAGATTGGACGGTGCGCGAGGTGCCACGTGTCGCGATCTAGGAATTTTCGGAAATAAATAAATGATTTTATAATAATAAATAATATTTTCGAAAATTCGAAAAAAGCCTAGATCGGACGGCCGTGGGTGTGCCACATGTCGCGATCCGATGCTTTCGAAAAAACCTAGATCGGACGATCGTGGATGCGCCACGTGTCGCGATCTGATGGATTCAAGATCAAATAGATCGGACGGATGGGATTGTGACACGTGTCGCGATCCGACAATTTCAAAATTAAATCGATCCGGCGGCTAGGGTAGTGCCACGTGGCAAGGTGGGGACCGTCCGATTGGTTTTATTTTTCAGAAATTCGGATAAATTGAAAAATGGTTTTAAAATAATAAAAAAATAGGAAAATATAGAAAAAAACAAAAACGGCACCGTTTTAGGCCGGTTTTCGACCCATAGGGTCGGGCCGGGCGCCCATGAGGCGCGGACCAAATTTGACCCGGTTCGCAAAATATTTTTTTAATATAATATATAAAAAATTCAAAAAAATTATAAAAAAAATCCGAAAATTCATTAAAAAAATAAAAAAATCATTAAAAAATAAAAAATTCTAAAAAAAATTCTAGGAAATAGGGAATGGCCACAATCAACTAGCCATGACCTATTTTGGGTCTTTCAAACCCCAATCTTTCCAAAAGTGACGACTTTGCCCTTTAGGCGTGTTGTCTCCCAAAAAAATTGCATAAATTCTGAAAAATTCTAAAAAATTCCAGAAAATAGAAAATGGCCACAATCAACTGGCCATGACCTATTTTGGTCTTTCGAACCCCAATATTTTCAAAATGACGATTTTGCCCTTTTGGCAAATCGTCTCCCAAAAATTCCAAAAACTCCAGAAAATAGGAAATTGCCACAATCAACTGGCTATGACCTATTCCAGGTCTTTCAAGCCCAGTATTTCCAAAATGACGATTTTGCCCTTTTGGCCAATCGTCTTCCCAAAAATTAAAAAAATCCTAGAAAATTTTCAGAAAATAGGAAATGGCCACAATCAACTGGCCATGACTTATTTTGGGTACTTCAACTCCCAATCTTTCCAAAATGACGATTTTACCCTTTTGGCAAATCGTCCCCCAAAAATTCCAGAAAATTTCAGAAAAATGCCAGAAAATAGGAAATGGCCACAATCAATTGGTCATGGCCTATTTTGGGTCTTTCGAACCCTCAATCTTTCCAAAATGACGAATTTACCCTTTTGGCCAATCGTCTTTCCAAAAAAATTAAAAAAATTTCAAAAAATAGGAAGTGGCTACAATCAACTAGCCATAACCTATTTTGGGTCTTTCAAACCCCAATATTTCCAAAAATGACGGTTTTGTCCTTTAGGCAAATTGTCTCCAAAAAATCAAGGAAATTCAGAAAATTCCAAAAAAATTCCAAGAAATAGGAAATGGTCACAGTCAACTGGCTATGACCTATTTCTGGTTTTTCGAATCCCGATCTCTTCAAAAACGACGATTTTTCTCTTTAGGCATGTGGTTTCTCGAGAAATTCTAAAAAAAATTCAAGAAAAACCTTCAAAATAGGAAATGGCCACGATCAACTGGCCATGACCTATTTTGTTTATTTCAACACCCAAACCTCCCAAAAATTGACGATTTCGCCCTTCGAGCAATTCGTCCCCAAATCTTCCCAGTCTACCACTGGTCCTAAATCACACATTCCCTAAGCCATTAAGGCTATACTAGGAAGCCATTGATTTGAATTGATGTGCATTGACGTGGTTCATTTATGCACTTGATTGCGCTTTCCTTATATTGATTGTGTTTTGATAGGACTAGTCTTCCAATCTGCTTGAAATCCCTGAATCAGACTTACCTCACCCAAAATTGCGCCTGCATGAAATCTTAGTTAGGAAAATCACTCGCGTTAGGTACCGAAAGGGCGTTGGTAATGACACCAACGTAACCAAGTCCCCGAACCCTAAATCTCTGGTCCCGCAGAACTGATCGATCTCTCACAATCGATTAGTGAGGTTTCCGGTCTACCTTCCAAGAAGGACCAGTGGCGACTCCAAATGCATGCACACATAGCACATGCCACCACGACCACACCAAGGTCGAATGCGATCGACTCTTATCGTCGAAACCCCCGTAAAATTAACTCCCGTCGCAATTTGGTATGGGCCTAGGAGGGCTCGCGTCGAGAAAGCCCGTGATCCACATTTCAAAGTGTGGGCCCTATTCGACAATCCATTAGCTCGTTCGAAACCATTCGTACGAAAAACGAATTTCGGGTCGCGACAGACTATCGACTCCACTGGGGAGCGAACACCCAGAATCTCTGGTTCTAGGCCTCAAGTGGACTTAGGCCGTAATTAAAACGTTGAGTGATTTTTCTAACCCTGCAGGCGCTCTTGAGGGTGAGGTAAGTCCGCTTACGATAGGTGTTACATGTTTTTGCAGATTGGAGTGATAAGGGGAGTAGTCTGTGATTAACGTTGTTTTATGCAGGTTGGGCGTAGGAATGTATGATTGTGTGGATGTTTTATATTGAAGTGATGATTGTTAAATAAGATGTATGCTTATCGCTTTAGCACGACACCGAAGACACACACAACCGCGCCTAAAACCCCGGGCGCCCCCTTTCGGAAAACAATATAAGGAATTGAAAATGGAATCTCCATGAGGAAAAGCATGGGGTAATCCACTTTCCAATTCCGCTCACTTCGAACTATGGATCGGGCCCAATGCAACGATAGTTGTGCAATGGAATCAGCCCTTTCTAGAACTCGAGGTAGGAACCTTGGCCTTAGGTACCAAACCCAATCTTTTGATTTTTAGAGTCAAGCCCCACTTGTCTCATGCGCATGTGTGTGGATGGTTGGTATACCTAAAGCCAAAATTCATTAAGTACCGCTTGTGGTAAGATCCTTCCATTTCTATTTAATTTATCTGCAATCTTTGATTTAGCGCAACATGCTGCATTCATCAAATCCGATGGTTGAGTCCAATTCCATTTTATAGTATGGATAGGGTAGAGATGGTCTCCCTAAGTCGGTCCAAGATCCCAGAGATATTCGAGTACGAGCGACGTGACATCCATCATCGAGCTACCGAGACATTCAACGGATTCCACTCCTTCCGATTTATCCAAGGGAGGGCACTTACTGGACGCAACCTCATCCGAGGGACGGATTGCTTCTACACCAAGTCCGCCGAGCAACTCGAGCGCAAGCACAAACACGAGCATAATATGGAAGGGATGATGAACCTTTATCGAAAGCGGAAGAAGGCGTTTCGAAGGACCATAACCGATCCAAGACCCTCTCGAGTGGTCATCGAGATTTCATCAGACGAAGAGGATTCTCTCGAGAGCCAGCCGTCCTCTTCCACCCCCATAGACATTTCATCTGATGAAGACGGCGACCCGAGCTAGCCTGAGCAAGGACGACAAGCGACATTCCCCGAAGACTCGACTTGGGGCATCTCCTTAGGTTCTATAGGGTCGCATTCCGTTTGTCTCATTTTAATTATTTATCTATCCGAGTCCTCGAGTCTGTAAGGAGGGTCCGCCTGTGGAACTCCCTTCTACCTTTGGCACTTTGGCCTTTGAGTCATTTCTAAGCGTCCTGACATTGGAACGCGACACTGGAATTTCTCTCAACCATTCGGATTTTTCGGCTCAATTACATGTCTCATATAGATGAAATTTTCATTAGGACTCACACTTGACGTGTTTAACGCAAGTACGAGAGTCTAATCCTCATTTCATGGTGCTTGGGACATGAAATTGAACCGGCCCATATCATGCATCATTGGTAATTCATGGTGATTAACTAAAGTTATCCATGTTTTCTGAATTCAAGAGGAGATTAGATATTCGAATTATTTTTTATGAACAATTTCAATTTGGATGTCCTATCTCCCACTGAATTTAGGACACATTGGAATTGCATCTTTATCTTTTTGGACATTCCACAGATTTTTCTGGGAATTTGTCAAGAGTAATAACCATGGATTACGCTCCTTCCAATTGTATGTTTTCTTTTGAAAAACATTGATAAAGAACTTTTCACACGAAGTTAAGGCTTTGTAAAAGTCGTTATCTTCGTTAATCACAAGAAAGCATAAAATTGAAAGGATTTATGCTTTACTTCCCTTGCTAACATAGTTCTATAATTTAAAACAGGTAATTTCCAAAAGCGAAATCCAAAAAACTGCGTGGAGACTTAGTCACAAGTTAAGATGGACCAGGATGGCGTGGAGAAACGCTTGACCACCCTAGAGAGCCAGATGACTCAGGTGATTGCAACGATGACAGAGATGAAGGCACTCATCTTCACCATACAAGGGGCATCCCCAACGGTCTCCAATCCTGACCTGGCCGTCGGACCTGTTTCGCCTAAAATATCGGACATTGATCAAGCCGTAGGAGCAAAGGTCTTCCCCGAGAGCAAACCTATGATGGCCGATCTGGAAAAACAGCACAAGGGAAAGCTTGGTATTATTGAGGAAGATGCATTGACTGGAGAGAATCTGTTCATCACATACCTAATTCGAGAGAAAGACTCTAGTCACCCGAAGAACGTTGAAGGTCACGCGAACCCAATCAACGTCGAAACATGTCCACCCAACGCCTCTCCCACACGCCTTAAAGGGAGGATGCCTGAGGTTCTACAAAGGCCAGAATTTGCCAAGAGATACGATGGCATTGGCTGCCCGAAAACTCACATCGATTACTATTTGGAAGCAATGGCTGATTATGACTGGGATGATTCACTTCTTATCCAGAATTTTCGGCATAGCCTGGTCGGTCCCGCGTTAGGATGGTTTACAGCGCTTGCCGTCAAGGGTGTCTTAGAATGGGACGATTTGGCCAATCAGTTTGTTCAGCAATACGATTTCAACAAGAAGGCCACCCCTACCAGAATGGATCTGGTACTTGTGAAGCAAAGGAGAAATGAAAGCTTCAAATCATTCGCACAAAGGTGGAGAGCGAAAGCAGCCCGAGTCCAACCCCCGCTGGACGAAGATGAGTTAATAGAGCACTGTCTGAAAGCTCTCCCCTATGATTCCTTTAATCGGTTGAGTACGGCTCATTACCAATCATTTTCACAATTTGTACATGCGGGTGAAAGAATGGAATGGGCTAAGCGCGATAGTATAATCAGAGACAAAGAAAGTCGTGGAGAATATTCTCAAACGAGTAAAGAACCGGTCAGGGAGATGAAGACCAACTATCGAGGAATGACGGTCGAGAGTCAAATTTCTGAACGCAAGTCAAGACAACCAGCGCCCAAGATAGAGAAAGCTGGCCAGTTAAGCAGGAGAGGTCCTCCATTCTTTACACCACTACCACTTCCTATGTCAGAACTGCTCCCCCGACTTTTGGAGGAAAGGTTAGTAGCCAAAAAACCACCGAGGGCTGTTGACACCTGATTTTTTTTACCATTTATTATTGTGATTTTTATTCTTTAAAATTAATTAAAAATATCAAAAAAGGTCATAAAATCACAAAATCAACTTTGGAAGCCTTGGTTTAACCTTAGGAACCAATTTTGAACAAAAAATATTTTTCGGTATTTTTAATATTTTTCGAGTTTATTTAATTATAAAAATACCCAAAAAATCAGAAAAATACCATTCGTGGTCAGAAAAATACCCAAAAATATTCAATAATTTTGTTTTAATTTCCTCTTCAAGTGTGTCACTTTAAATCTCAAAAATTCGGCTCGGGTCACTATGTTCCTTCACAAACATAAACCCGAACCGAACCTAAAAAAAAATCATTTTCGAGTCTTTTAGTTTTCAATTCTCACTTTTTATAAGCTATGACATTGGATTCTAAAGTCTTAAAGTGCAATTATGTCAATTTGCCCTCCAATTTAATCAATTTTTACCAAAAGGGCTTAATTGCACATTTTTCTTTCAATTAGTCCCCGGTTTCACGGATGTATACGTATGCTCTACGTATTTATACATCATACGTATTTATACGTTATGCATATTTGTATTGTTTGGTAACCTCTTTAACTCTTGTAATAATAATAATGGTTATTATTTTTAACACCTTTGTTAGTGCTATTTTTAAATAGAATTTTTGTATTATAAATTGTGAGTGCTATTGTTAGTGCTATTTTTAAATAGCATTTTTGTATTATAAATTGTGAGTGCTATTGTTAGTGCTATTTTTAAATGTCATTTATTTGTGAGTGCTATTTTTAGATAGAATTTATAATTGTTAGTGCTATTTTTAAATACAATTTATTGGAAGGTATTTTTGGCTATAAAAGGATGGCAAGAGTTTTGAGGTTAAAGGAGAGAGACATTTTGTAGAGTGTGCAAATTTTTGAGAGCTTAGAGAGAAGAACACAAACACTCTCTATATTCTCATAATCTTGAGCGAGCAAAATATACTAAGTTCGGAATATTGATTCCGCATATTGCTAGCACAATTGTTGTGGAGTTATTAGTCGTCTCCCCGTTCGTCAATTGGTGGTGCGTCCGAACTAGATGCCTAACACTTGTGGAGGCTGAGATCGAAGAACATCGAACCGACACCTCCGTTCAAGCACGCTACGAGAGGTAATCTATTTACTCCCTTTGAGACTTTGTGATTTTTTTCGATTGAAATGCACGAAGTACGCCTCTGGAGATACATGTGTGGGTTGTTATTTATTTCCGCTACGTGTTACGTGGATCCCAACAGTGGTATCAGAGCCAATCCTTAGGTGTTTTCGTGCATTTAATTGATTTTTTGCAATTTTTGCAATACTATGGCCAATATGTATTAACGAATTGTTCGTCTTACATGGCTAATGGAGATTGATTATTTTATATGATAAATTAATCAACGTAGCAAAAATTGAGACTAAATCAATTTTGAATCGAAAATTTATGGCTATCTTATTTTACGTAAAAATTCTGAATATGATTCAACGTAGAATTTTTATTATGCCTTCCTAAGTTTTAAATTGTGAATTTATTACTTACGTGAAAGGGTGGTGATCATGGAAAAATCCCTAATCAATGTGATTGATGTATATATGAATGTATGATGATTATTTATATATTTGGGGTTGTAATTATTAAATGGAGGCTGCGTACTCCTTTTATTTTTCATGTAATCTTTATTTTTAGCATAGTCAATTGTTGATGTAAATGCTACGAGGATTACGTGGAGGAGCCTTTTAAGTCGGCGAGCTCTTTGGGGCCCAATTCTTGAAGAGTTCAAGAAACCAAGAAGAAGCGAAGAGCGGCTCTCCGTTATTAAAATATTAAAATGATTATATGTGGTCTCATTGGCTCGAGACCCATTAAATCATAATTCCATGATCACCACGTAGGATAGATATTTATGTGATTGACATCTATTTATTTATTATGATTACGTGAGCATGTTAAACTGGTTAATGTGCAAAGTCAGACTTACCTCACCCAAAATTGTGCCTGCATGAAATCCTAGTTAGGAAAATCACTCGCATTAGGTACCGAAAGGGCGTTGGTAACGACACCAGCGTAACCAAGTCCCCGAACCCAAAATCTCTGGTTCCGTAGAACTGATCGATCTCTCCCAATCGATCGGTAAGGTTTCCGGTCTACCCTCCAAGAAAGACCGGTGGCGACTCCAAATGCATGCACAAGTTGCACATGCCACCACGACCACACTAAGGTCGAAAGCGATCGACTCTTATCGTTGAATCCTCCTGAAAAATACTCCCGCCGCGATTTGGTATGGGCCTGGGAGGGCTCGCACCGATCCAAGACCCGTGATCGGTAATCCATTAGCCGCGTCCGCTTCCGGATGGGTCGCGACAGCTGGCGACTCCACTGGGGACTTGTTCTAGAAACTATGGTTCTAGACCTCAAGTGGACTTAGGCCGTAATAAAAATTGAGTGATTTTTCTAACCCTACAGGCGCTCTTGAAGGTGAGGTAAGTCCGCTCACGATAGGTGTTATATGTTTTTGCAGATTGGAGTAATAAGGGGTGTAGTCTGTGATTAACTTTATTTTACGCAGGTGTGGCGTAGGAATGTATGTTGTGTGGATGATTTGAAGTGCTGATTGATAAATTGTTGTGCATGACTTGCATTGTGATGATCACGACACATGGACACACACAACCGCGCCTAAAACCCCAGGCGCCGCCTTTAGGAACACAATAGAAGGAATTGAAAATGGAATCTCCGTGAGGAAAAACACGGGGTAATCCACTTCTCAATTCCGCTCGCTTCGAACTATGGATTGAGTCCCAATGCAACGATAGTTGTGCAATGGAATCGGCTCTTTCTAGAACTCGAGGTGGGAACCTTAACCTTAGGTGCCAAACCCTCTGATTTTTAGAAGTTCACCATCACTTGTCTCATGCGCATGTCTTTGGGCGGTTGGTACACCTAAAATCGCACATAAGTCGACGAGTTGGGTTGGTAAGACTCTCTATCCCTCAAAACTATTACAGTTCATATAAATATAGGCATTTCATTCATTGCATTCTGGTGATTAGATTAAATGCCATTTCAAGGATAGATGCATGTGTTTTTCCCAAACGTCCTTGATAGAAGACGAGGAGGATGATATCCCATGGCGAACACCGAGTGAGCAACAAAGGAGCCTACTATGGACATTATTGAGATATCGTCCAATGAAGATGACGAGTTGGGGCAAGTGATCCGGAAGTCACAGATCGAACTTGGGGCATCCTTAAACGTTAGGATCACATTCCTTGGTTTCATTTTCCATTACTAGTCCTCTTGTATAGGGTTTATTTTTATCGAGGCTTTCTCTATCTCACCCCTTAGAGTGATTGTATTAGGGATCTATTGGTGTATACATTCAGATGGAACTCGGTTGTATTTCTTTTGACGGGTCATGGGAATGTGATAGTGGCATTTTCTCTAATCATCCGAATACTCCCAAGTCAAGTTTATAATTCCTTTAGAGGAAACTAAAGTTGAAAATCTTACACGACCTTTTTGGTCGTACAGGGTAATCCAACCCCAATTTCGCTAGAAGGAATTATACACTTGAATTGGTCCATGCATGTCATACGTCACTAAGTAATCCACGATAATTGATCAAGAGTATTGACGTTATTTCGAATTTAATGACGAGATAGATGTCCAAATTGCTCTCGTTCTTAACAAAACGGCCTTGATTTGGATGCCGTATCTTCAATTAAATTTAAAAACACGTCGTTATGCCTTGCATTTTTGACTAATTCGCTCTTCTGAATATTGGTCAAAAGCAATTATCGTGAATTACATTCCTTTCAATAGTATGCTTTCTTTCGAGGAATATTGATAAAAACTTTTCGCACAAGATTAAAACCCTTGTAAAAGTTCTTGTCATTATTAATTACGAGCAAGCATAAGATTGAAAGGGGTCTATGCTTTCTTTTTCAGATTATTCCTTTTGACTCGGTCTTTTCATTTGCAGGTGAAAAACAAGTAGCATAAAGAAATCTTTTCTTGGATAAGTCTGAGGCTATTCTTTCATCTGACCATGAGTGAGTTAGAAAATCAGAACACATCTACTCGACTTATTATGGATCGGCTCATCCAAGTCTAAGATGTCCGGATGCTCGAAGAAATGGATCATATAAAAGCTAAAACAAACACAGGGGCTTTCATTCATTCTTGCCCAAACCAGATCATACAATTCATTGGGGTGGAAAAGTAAAGCAGAAGTGAGCCCTAATCAACGACACAAAGGAGCCCAGCTGGCCCTCCAGGTTATGGATGCTTTGTTTATACGCACCACTCCGCGTATCATGGTCCGCAAGCCTGAGGTGGAGGCGTTTGCGTTCATCATTGACTGCAACAACCTGAGTCTCGTGATCTTCGGCGACTGCTTCCAAGTCCCGAACAAGTCCATTCTCACGAGTTATATCCTCGTTTATGCCGTTGAGCCTTTCTTCCAGCCACTCGCTCCGATTCCTTAGCAGGGCATTACGTCGATCGCGCTCATAGGTAGCCAGAGATAGAGCTAAGTCCTCCACCAGATTCCTCCTCTCGCGTAGCAATGTCGAAACCCGCTCTTTGGCGAACTCAACAGCCTTTTTGTGACTATCGGCCAGGTAGTCAGCCAACGCTAGGCGGTCGGACTGATCCTCATAACGGGCTCGCAAGACACGAGCCACGGTAACTCCCCGATGAGCAGCGCGGTAGACCTCCAAGGAGTTCGTAAAGAGCGTTGGAAAAATATTGTATTCCCTCCCCAACGCGGTACCCTCGAGGGAGGTGATGTCCAGGTCCCCGAACATGACTCTGATCTCATCCTCGGTTTCGGGATGATCGGCTATGTGAGCGTAGCCTCGACCCAAGAGGTTATAGAACTCTTTCCATCGAGTCAAAGCTTCGGCTGAGAAAGTGTGAACTTGGGAAGAAGCCATTTTCGACGGAGATGTGTGTAGTGGAGCGATTAGAGGATGGAAGCAAATTATATGAGAGCGTTAATCTCCCAAACACCAACTCCGCATTTTATAGCGTCTCGAGAGTGGAGAAAAGTTGCAGCAATAATGCTTGTGGAGCCGGGTTAATTAATGTAAAGCGAGGGCTGCTCCTCCCGTGAATCATTAGACATGTCCTGATCCGCAATTTCAGGCCTGACAAATTCGGTCTCGCCATTATTAAAGCTGGGAGGGAGGCGAGCGCAACTATCGAAGAAGCCGCGAAAGGATTGTGTTGTTCCATCACGCATGAAGCTGGGCGGCGAGTGAACAGCTCTGCCACTTAAAAAGAGAAGACAGTGCTGAACAGGCATGACTATTGAGGAAAAGTGAAAGGCGAGCGCAACTATCGAAGAAGCCGCGAAAGGATTGTGTTGTTCCATCACGCATGAAGCTGGGCGGCGAGTGAACAGCTCTGCCACTTAAAAAGAGAAGACAGTGCTGAACAGGCATGACTATTGAGGAAAAGTGAAAGGCGAGCGCAACTATCGAAGAAGCCGCGAAAGGATTGTGTTGTTCCATCACGCATAAAGCTGGGCGGCGAGTGAACAGCTCTGCCACTTAAAAAGAGAAGACAGTGCTGAACAGGCATGACTATCGAGGAAAAGTGAAAGGCGAGCGCTACTATCGAAGAAGCCGCGGAAGGATTTGGTTACCCCTTCGTGTCGGAAAGCTGAGCAGGAGGTAAACAGTTCCGTCGTTTCAAAAACAGAACGCTGAACAGACCTAGCTTTCGAGGAAAAGGAGGCAACAAATCGAAAGAGCGAGTATACAAAAGAGAACAGAGAACCCCGAGTGACGAGTTCGTTGAAAGACCTCAAATTCTCTAGAATCAGATTCGACATCGAAGCCATGGAACTCAACATCGCCGGTGACGAACATCAAGATCGCAGTGGTGACGACGGCAGTGGCCACGACGCTCAACCCCGGAAAAGAAAAAGTCGCCAGCGCTACGCTCGGAAAGAAATCCAGGAGCTTGAAGCTTTCTTCGATGAATGCCCTTGCCCAAACGAGGAACAAAAGATTGAATTGGGCCAGAAGCTGGGAATGAATCCTATGAGAATCCATTTTTGGTTTCAGAATAGACGTTTCAGACTAGGTGTCCAACACAGGCGTAAGGAGATCACGGCCCTAAAAGAGCAGAACCAAAACCTTCAAATGGAAAACATGTGGTATGAGAAAATTCTCAGTACTATTACCTGCCCTGACTGCGGTGGCCCTACCACCCTCAGTAAATTGTTCCCCAGTAAGCCTTCTACGAAGATGGAAGGTGCTCATTTATCCCCCTGCTCCTTTGAGCCATCTCCGGTACAATCAGATCCTGCTAATGGCGCGCATGAGCAGATCGATCCTACAGAAATTATACCAGTGTCTTCGGAGGAAGAAGATACGTGTCGTTATGATCGGAGTCACCTCATCGAAGCCCATGAATCTCCTCCACAACAGCTTCCGGTAAGATCAGATACGGTTCAAGAGGAGTTAGAGGTTAGTCGGCAGGCTATCTACGCCACTCTGGACGACGAGAAGAAGAAATTCACTTGGCCCCCGGAGCTTCATCTCAAGTTCTTGGACGCAGTTCGACAGATAGGACTCGACTTCATAGGTCCGACAAGCATACTTAGGGTCATGAACGTACCGGGACTTACCAAGCAATTAGTCGCGAATCACCTTGGTTGCTACAGAAGGGCGTTAGGACAGCGTTATGCAGAACTGAATCCGAGCAATAGACTCGGCTGCGAACCCAGCACCCTTATGACAAATGAGGCCCGGTCGAATCTGGACGACTATTGGGGATTTGATCAGGATATCCTCGCGAGTCATTTCAATATTCCTCAAGAACACGCATCACAAGTGCAACGAGTAAGCACTCCTCCGTCCGAGCAGCAGCTAGTCAGTGTTCATCCTGTCGCAGATCAGCCCACCACGCCCAGTGCTCAAGGGTTTGCCCAATCAGAGCATATGGCTTCAGATGATCTAATGGGAGAAAGCTTGGAGCACTCTTATTTCCCTAATCCCCAAGTGGGAGATGCTTGTGGTAGTCAATCGATCAAATCTCCTCTTATAATCCCAGACAAAGATGGAGGTTCCAGTTCGAAGAACCCGTCGGGCGATGCAGCTCAACCTACACATCAATCGTTCGAGGGGTCGGGTGATTTCTTCGATGAAGGACTTGATACCTGGTTCGATCAGTTGGAAGCTATTAAAGGTTGGCAACCATGATCTGCACTTGGTAATGGCACACCTAAGCTGAGGCCAGACTGGTTAGTCATTGGACATGCCCCAAGAAAGAAGGGGATGTACGCGAGAAGGATGTATCTCCTATTGTAAAGTTCTCATCGGTGCATGCGTTTGTTTCTTCAATAGCTAGAGTTGATTCTGCATAATGTTTTTCGCAAACGTCATCTCGTGTGTATACGGTAATTCCTTGTTATTAAGTTCAAGGTAAAATCAGCCCCGACGCGTGAAGGCAGAATTGATAGCATGAGTTACTAGCAGAATGTGATCGAGCTCGAAAGTGAAAGATTACTAGCGGCCCCAAACGCAATGACCGCAAAATCAGGGGCAATCTTTAAGTTTCGAGCAACTACAAATCTATTTCTCACGAGGCATTCAGGTCAATCAAATATAAAGCGTCGGGCTGTGAGAATGATGCGTAGTCAATCTGTTGACACAGGCGAAAAAGGAGTCGCGTAGATCCGAAAGCAAAAACCTTTCTTGGCTAGTCAACAATGCAGAATGAAAGAGCGTATATAAACAAACTCGCATTTATTTCATTCAACAGGGAAGTTTACAAGTGGATCACTGAGGGGGAGCAGTAAACCCAAAATGAGTTCTGACAAGCATCACAAAAAAGCTTAACTGACCCTCCATGCTATCCATGCCTTGCTTACAACCCACACTCCGGGAATCGAGGTCTACAAGCTTGAAGAAAAGGAGACGACATTTCTCCTTAAGTTCGTTCACCTTGGTGTCATAGTACTCGAACTCAAGCTCTAAGTCATGAGCCAGCACCCTCCCGCGAGCTATATCCATGCTCAGGTCTTCAAGCCTTTCCTCCAACCAGGCACATTGGAACCTCAGCACGAAGTTGTGCTGGTCTTGCTCAAAGGCGGTGTCAAAAAGAGCCAGACGCTCCACCAAGTTGTCCCTCTCACGGACCAGCATCGAAACCTGGGCGTGGGCGTATTCAACAGCCCTTTTATGGTTATCGGCCGTCAGCATGGCCAACATCAGGGACTCAGTTCGGTCCTGATAACGGGCTCGCACGATACCAGCCAAAGTGACCTCCCGGCTAGCAACTTCGTAAGCCTGCATGAAATTGTTAAAGAGAGTTGGGAAGATCACAAACTCCCTTTGCAGTTTCGTACCTTCAATACACGCAGTATCCAGGGCCGGAATCAGAGTACGAACTTCAACCTCAGCTTCAGGATGATTGTTTATGTAGCCATAACCCCTACCCAAGAGGTGGTAAAATCTCTCCCATTGGGTCGAAGCTTCAGGTAAGGCAACAGGCATAGAGGAGGAATCCATATGCGATGGAATGACGGAGAAGAGAGTGAGAATGTGAAGAGTGTTTGAGAGGCTGAGTCTGATAAGGCTAAAGTGTTAATCTTCTTGACATCAATCTATCACCTTATAAATGCTCGAGTACAGGGAGAAGTGGTAATAATATTTTATGTGCAGTAGAGCCAAGCGGGTTTCGTTAATGCATCCCCGATGAGTCACGAATCCACCACCGTCCTGTGATCTCGGGTTTTACGAAACATAATGGCGCCGAAAGGTGGGTAGGCTTGTTACTCTAGAGACTGGGCCAGGGGGACAAGCGTAGTGCTCGACAAAGCGAAATCAACGCAAGAGATCTTTAGGCTCCGTTCACGTAGAAAAGAGCAAAAAAGGACAAAGTGGGAATTACGAAGCCTTGAGAAAAACGCTCGTCAAGTAGCCATCACAAAAGGACGAAGTGGGAATCTCGAAACATTGAGAAGAGCGCTCGTCGGGTAGCCATCACCTTTGATCGAAGAACGGTGATCCGGCTCCTTTAACCTCTCAGAATTTGCAGAGAAAGTGAAGATCCAAGGAGGAACAAAGAAAGCTGAGTTAACGGAAAATCAAACAGTGATATCCCGGTCAAAATGTTCAAGGGATTCTGTCATTTACTGGAAGCGCCAGACTTGGAGGTCTCCGAGCTTGAGCTGCTGGAAGAGTTTGAAGATCTCAGGACCGAACCTGACACGAGGGCCATGGAGACCGATCCTTCTAATGATGAAACCCGCGGCTTGGTTAACGAGAACAGTACCCGCGGCGGTTATCAGCGTCAGAAAGGGGAATATCTCAAACGCAACACTTCAGGTCAAGTCCATAAACTCGAATTGTTTTTCAGGGAATACCCCTATCCGGACATGGAACAGAAAATCAAAATGGGCCAGGAGATAGGGTGGGAGCCTCGGAAGGTCAAGTGCTGGTTTGAAAACAAACGAACCCGGCTGAAGCAGCAACGCGATCGGCACGAGTTAGCGGTTGTAAGGGAGGAAAATGAAAAGCTTCGAATAAAAAACACTCAGTACAAAAAAGCTCTAAGCATCGCTATTTGCCTAGAGTGCGGTAACCCTGTTCCCACGGACGGAGTATTCACTGAAGAGCCAGACTGGGGGTTTATAATGCTCATTTGTTGCAATGCCCTTCGCAACATCTTTCGGAACAGGCGGGTACCGCCGAGGATCTACAAGAGGAAACTAGTGCTATAAGGTCAAAGTCGACGCCCATTGTGGAAGGGAACATGCGTCATGACAAGTCGGGTCCGCTCGATGATGAACTCACCATCATGACCAGCCGATCTGAGACCACTAAATCCCCTCCAGAGCAACCTCCAACACGACCAGATTCCGAGAAGAGTAACCGCCAAGTTGCTGACACCACTTCGGCTAGCAAGAAAATAAGATTTCGTTGGACCCCGGAGTTTCATAGCAAATTTGTTGATGCAGTTCAACAGTTGGGGATCAGTTTTGCTTGCCCATTGCGCATACTCGAAATCATGAACGTGCCGGGACTGACTAAAAATATGGTCAAGAATCACCTTTGGCGCTACAAGAAACTACTGAGAGATGGACGAGCGTCGCTAGACCAAGATAGAGGCGGTTCAACACGACCAGATTCCACGAAGAGTAGCCGCCGAGTTGCCAACCCTACTTCGGCTAGCAAGAAAACAAGGTTTTATTGGACCTCGGAGCTTCATAGCAAATTTGTTGATGCAGTTCAACAGTTAGGGATCGGTTTGGCTCGCCCATCGCGCATACTCAAGATCATGAACATGCCGGAATTGGATAGAAATAAAGTCAGGAACCACCTTTGGTGCTACAAAAGACTACTGAGAGATGGACGAGTGGCGCTAGACCAAGAGAGAGGCAGTTCAAGTTTAAACGATGAGCATGGCTGTGATCGCAATCCTCATGAAGCAGGAAGCATCCAATCACCTCTTAACACCGATGGGACTGACAATTACACGGTCGATTGTTCAAGCATCAATCAGAGTACTCCCATGGGTTATCCCAGTACTCCTCAGGAGTATGTACCGCAATTTCAGCAAATCGGGACTCCCCAGTCTGAGCACCGACTGGCCGTTAATACTAGTCCTACAGCGGATCTAACACTGGCAGGAGATGCACATACAATCTTGCGAGACGATTACGGAGATTCCGGCTCGAAGAATCAGGTGGTCCATGACGAAAATGGCAAAAAGATTCCTTCTCCAGTAGTCGACAATACTCAACCTGAGTGTCAGTCGCTCGATGGTTCAGACGATCTCCTTGAAAACATCTATTCTTGGTTCGATCGGCTGAATTCCCCCCTGAGTTACCCTGGTACTCCCCAAGAGTATGTACAACAATTTCAGCAGGTATGGACTCCCCAATTTGAGCACCAACCGATCGTTAGTGTTATTCCTACGGCGAATCCAGCATCGGGTACAAACCTACTGGACAACGATGAAAATACCAACTCGAGAAGTGAGGTTGTTCATGTCGAAAGTAGTGTGAGGAACCCATCGCCAACGGTTGAGGATGCCCGACTTGGGCGTCAATGGCTTGAAATTTCAAGCGAGTCCCTCAGTGAGCAACTGGGCGTGTGGATCACGCATAAACCGAGAAACCAGGTTGTTCATGCCGAAAATGGGAGAAGTCCGTCACCAGCAATTAAGGATGCTCAACTTGGACGACTCGAGCGGTCGGACGATCTCCTGAATGAGCAACTCAGCCTATGGGTCAAGCATTTTGGAACAAGTGCATCTTCGCAGTCGTGACCGGTACCGGCGACCGGACATCTGGTTCGAAGCTCGTGTGCTAAATCATTAGAAGGCTCAGGAGAGTGAGAGGTGAATACATCGAATGAATGTGTTACGGATTTCGTTGTAAAGTTCCCGCGGGAACATTGTAATTAACGCTGAAAACTAACCGCTCTGAGTGTCAACATTACCCTTTGAACGTCTTCGAGCCAAGGGCCATGGATTAATCACTTAATCCGTGGAGCAAATTCCATGAACGATGACTATCACCCGCGGAGCATAATGGGATCTACCCCCATTCAGCACGAAATACGTTTGGTCACGAAGCCTCCCATTTGGTAAAACGATGTATCGTTCCTAAACGATCTTCAACCGAATACCAAAGTAATGTCTCATTTCTTTCCCTTCTCAGGTGTTAAACGTGGATAAATCACCCAAGGAGCCATCTGTTCAAATAACAAAACAGACGTTGCCCAACCGGGGGCAGCTGAACCATTGATATTGCAAATATTCCAAGCATGGATAAGCGGATTTGATAGACGTGGTTCATATCAATACGCGACGTCAGAACGGGATGAGAACCAAGAGTAAAGTTGTATTGTCCCAATTTGTCTTCAATTTGGGAATATGAGTTAACACTTGCTATTTATCCTTGATAGGGACTCACCATCAAGGAGGACAAATTTTGACAACCTGTGTGCACTCGCAGGGGCACACGACCGAGGGTAAGATGTATCGTTCTAATTTTTTGAAAAATTCATGAACGAACAATAACATGTTTCTTCCGCATTTTCAGGGATCTCCAGCCGCGGGGGACAGGTAAGTATCCCTTTCCCCAATCCATTGAAAATGTTGAATAAAAAATAGAGAAGAAAAGAAAAGCTTTTAGAATCTGATGTCTAGAAAAGACATAGGATTCTAACTTCATTGGCATTCATGTTTTGAAACATGAGGTTATCTGAACATGCATTGGGCATCATAAAATCCCATTGATGGTTAAAATTTTTGGAGAAAACGAAAGAGATTTTTCCAATCAAAAGTTATTCAAAACTTTCAAAATGACGTTTTCTCAAAAGACGAGAGGCAAAGCCTAGTCCAAACACGTCCTATACACACTTAAGAGAGAAATGGAGCGGATAAGACAGCAGAATCTGGACCTACGGAAGTAGGGACCATTCGCAGCGATTACATGGGTTGGGACGACGGAGGCATTCGTTTCATATCCCCCAAACACTACAGGTGACCGTTGATAACCCCTTTGAACGGCGGTTTTCATTCTTAACCCTGTCAAGAACCACCCCACATCGGGGCAAAATAGAGGTGAGTCCAGCAGCATCAGGAGAAAATGGTTAGAAATTTTCTTGCTCGGACTAACATTAATCTTTGTGTGTTGTTTATATGGTAATCCAAGTGCCATAGGATGATGAGAAGCATTCATTTCTCTATCCCACACACCGAATCCTTTGCATAGCCAAGTTGAGCCTGCAGAATCATTTCATAAACCCGTTGGTGATCATTGCACATTCCAAGACGGATGCAGCATCACTTCAGAAACGAAGAAGTTCAAGACTTAGGGTTTGCAAAAGAATTCCTAAGTTAATGTTTAACCTTGTTAGACCTTTGATCATAGGTCTAACGCGATCCTATGAAGATGAGAAAAAGTGGGATTTCAAAAATGATTGAGAAAAATCCACGGCATCGAGAAAAAGCAAAGTGCCTGGTAAAAGCAAGGTCGATGCTCATGAAAGCTGTTTGCTTGATCCCCAGTGAAACTTGGATGAAAAAAAAAAAAAGAAGAAAATTCTTAAAGGAGTCAAATAAAAAAAGCTGCTCCCCAAATGCTGCCAAGCACAGAACAAAGACATGGAGAGAGTCGGTCTCTGAATGCAACAAGGGACGCTCTCTAAAGAGCTGGTGCACACCTCAAAATCGGTTGTACACCTCAAAAACTAAAGATGCAGAAAGGAAAAGACATGAGGTAAATCAGCAATGATCACCAATGTCAAACTCGTCATGAATTCTGGGCCAAAAACAAGCCTTTTTCGGTCCCCAATCCTACCAACATCATAACCCTGAAACAGTCTTCTCTGACTAAGACACTTGGGTTAACATACAGCTCAGCTTGAAGAAGTACGAGCAAGACTATTTCTTTCTCATTTTGCAGGGTTCTTGACTTGTAAACCCGGAGCAGATGGTGAAAACTTTCATTCAATGACCTTGACTCAAAAGTGAGTCCCCCTTGAAGACCAATATCCAAGCCCAACATTACGGTCCCGTGGAAGACCTCCCGACCGATCAAAATGTATGCGCTGCGAATGAGCCTAAAACCTAGGCACGGGTTAGTAGGGAATCGAGTGTATCCCCTATAAAAAAACACGATCGCAAAACAGGTGAGAAGACCTCATTGTCGAGAAATATTCCAATTGATGTTTTGAACAAACTCTTTTTGGAATTTTCAAACTGTTGATCCAGATTTTCCGTGCAAGGGATTTGTGATCACATTTGCATGTTGCAAGAATGCTTTGGATAACCCCCAGCATCAAAATGCACATTTCATGATTAAAACTTAAATCATACGGTTTTGTCAAAATGGACAGCCGTGGTCTTCCCAAAGATTACTAACGTTTTCTTGGTGAAGAAAAATCTTTCAGGCTCAAACTTATGCAGGATACTTGGAGAACCCAACTCCCAGAATGTCGCCTCAACAGACTCAAGTGAAGTTTTGTCAAAATAAAATCTTTCACTGCTTCAAAAAACTGAATTCCCGACAAACTTCGGGGTCTCAAAAAAAGGGGAAGAAAAATCCTTTTAAAAGAAAAAGTCCTATCAGACGTGGAGAACCCTCGTCCCAGGACCCATTTTCAAAATATCAAACAGTCTCATCGGACGTGGAGAACCCTCGTCATGAGACCCCTTTTCAAACATGGTAGATACCGCCTGAAGGGTCAACACAAGGTAGAAACCGCCTGAAGGGTCAACTCATGGTAGATACCGCCTGAAGGGTCAAATCAAAGGTAGATACCGCCTGAATGGTCAAAATCAAAGGTAGATACCGCTTGAAGGGTCAACACAAGGTAGATACCGCCTGAAGGGTCAACACATGGTAGATACCGCCTGAAGGGTCAACACAAGGTAGAAACCGCCTGAAGGGTCAAATCAAAGGTAGAAACCGCCTGAAGGGTCAACTCAAGGTAGAAACCGCCTGAATGGTCAAACCAAGGTAGAAACCGCCTGAGGGATCACATTAATGGTAGAAACCGCCTGAAGGGTCACATATGGTAGAAACCGCATAAGGGTCCACTCATTGATAAATATCGCAGTAAGGATCAACACAAAGGTCTGATCCACCATACGGATCAAAATTCTTGGCAAATCCCAAAGCGTGGGATGCGCCTTCCTTAGGTTCCTACAAGTTAGGAATCCCATCATGGTATGACCTACCATACAGGTCAGAGCTTAATCTCCCTGGGATATTCTGAATGACGAGTCCTAGGCATCTTCTTGAAAGTCGTCGCAACCGGCAGCATCCGACAGGTGAGCTTCAGGTAAGCCTCTCTCACTCCGGCCCATGTTTAAATTGTTAGAGCAAACCGGAGATTGATTTGAGCTTTTATCAATAGGCTTAAGGATCCGATGTCATAACATTTCTTCTCTTATTTTCCCAGTTGAGTCGGTTAGGAATCAGGTGCCACCTTATCTTTGAGAGAAACCTCTAACGAGATTCCTTTCAAAGAGGGGCAGCTGTTGACACCTGATTTTTTTTACCATTTATTATTGTGATTTTTATTCTTTAAAATTAATTAAAAATATCAAAAAAGGTCATAAAATCACAAAATCAACTTTGGAAGCCTTGGTTTAACCTTAGGAACCAATTTTGAACAAAAAATATTTTTCGGTATTTTTAATATTTTTCGAGTTTATTTAATTATAAAAATACCCAAAAAATCAGAAAAATACCATTCGTGGTCAGAAAAATACCCAAAAATATTCAATAATTTTGTTTTAATTTCCTCTTCAAGTGTGTCACTTTAAATCTCAAAAATTCGGCTCGGGTCACTATGTTCCTTCACAAACATAAACCCGAACCGAACCTAAAAAAAATCATTTTCGAGTCTTTTAGTTTTCAATTCTCACTTTTTATAAGCTATGACATTGGATTCTAAAGTCTTAAAGTGCAATTATGTCAATTTGCCCTCCAATTTAATCAATTTTTACCAAAAGGGCTTAATTGCACATTTTTCTTTCAATTAGTCCCCGGTTTCACGGATGTATACGTATGCTCTACGTATTTATACATCATACGTATTTATACGTTATGCATATTTGTATTGTTTGGTAACCTCTTTAACTCTTGTAATAATAATAATGGTTATTATTTTTAACACCTTTGTTAGTGCTATTTTTAAATAGAATTTTTGTATTATAAATTGTGAGTGCTATTGTTAGTGCTATTTTTAAATAGCATTTTTGTATTATAAATTGTGAGTGCTATTGTTAGTGCTATTTTTAAATGTCATTTATTTGTGAGTGCTATTTTTAGATAGAATTTATAATTTTTAGTGCTATTTTTAAATACAATTTATTGGAAGGTATTTTTGGCTATAAAAGGATGGCAAGAGTTTTGAGGTTAAAGGAGAGAGACATTTTGTAGAGTGTGCAAATTTTTGAGAGCTTAGAGAGAAGAACACAAACACTCTCTATATTCTCATAATCTTGAGCGAGCAAAATATACTAAGTTCGGAATATTGATTCCGCATATTGCTAGCACAATTGTTGTGGAGTTATTAGTCGTCTCCCCGTTCGTCAATTGGTGGTGCGTCCGAACTAGATGCCTAACACTTGTGGAGGCTGAGATCGAAGAACATCGAACCGACACCTCCGTTCAAGCACGCTACGAGAGGTAATCTATTTACTCCCTTTGAGACTTTGTGATTTTTTTCGATTGAAATGCACGAAGTACGCCTCTGGAGATACATGTGTGGGTTGTTATTTATTTCCGCTACGTGTTACGTGGATCCCAACAGTGGTATCAGAGCCAATCCTTAGGTGTTTTCGTGCATTTAATTGATTTTTTGCAATTTTTGCAATACTATGGCCAATATGTATTAACGAATTGTTCGTCTTACATGGCTAATGGAGATTGATTATTTTATATGATAAATTAATCAACGTAGCAAAAATTGAGACTAAATCAATTTTGAATCGAAAATTTATGGCTATCTTATTTTACGTAAAAATTCTGAATATGATTCAACGTAGAATTTTTATTATGCCTTCCTAAGTTTTAAATTGTGAATTTATTACTTACGTGAAAGGGTGGTGATCATGGAAAAATCCCTAATCAATGTGATTGATGTATATATGAATGTATGATGATTATTTATATATTTGGGGTTGTAATTATTAAATGGAGGCTGCGTACTCCTTTTATTTTTCATGTAATCTTTATTTTTAGCATAGTCAATTGTTGATGTAAATGCTACGAGGATTACGTGGAGGAGCCTTTTAAGTCGGCGAGCTCTTTGGGGCCCAATTCTTGAAGAGTTCAAGAAACCAAGAAGAAGCGAAGAGCGGCTCTCCGTTATTAAAATATTAAAATGATTATATGTGGTCTCATTGGCTCGAGACCCATTAAATCATAATTCCATGATCACCACGTAGGATAGATATTTATGTGATTGACATCTATTTATTTATTATGATTACGTGAGCATGTTAAACTGGTTAATGTGCAAAGTCAGACTTACCTCACCCAAAATTGTGCCTGCATGAAATCCTAGTTAGGAAAATCACTCGCATTAGGTACCGAAAGGGCGTTGGTAACGACACCAGCGTAACCAAGTCCCCGAACCCAAAATCTCTGGTTCCGTAGAACTGATCGATCTCTCCCAATCGATCGGTAAGGTTTCCGGTCTACCCTCCAAGAAAGACCGGTGGCGACTCCAAATGCATGCACAAGTTGCACATGCCACCACGACCACACTAAGGTCGAAAGCGATCGACTCTTATCGTTGAATCCTCCTGAAAAATACTCCCGCCGCGATTTGGTATGGGCCTGGGAGGGCTCGCACCGATCCAAGACCCGTGATCGGTAATCCATTAGCCGCGTCCGCTTCCGGATGGGTCGCGACAAGGGCGAAACCACCAAGGTTCCCGGGTTTTGACATGAACCGAACCTGTACATACCATATGGGTGAGAAGGGACATAGTGTAGACAATTGTCGAGCACTACAATATGATGTGCAGGCTCTCATCGACAACAACTTATTGGTGTTCGATAAGGCGTGCCCCGACATCCAACAAAACCTTTTGCAAGATCACAAAATTAATGATATGTCTGAGGATAGATTGGAAGATAATCTGGGGTTCAGCGTCAATATACCTAAATGGACAGTACTAACTTCAGCTTCTCAAGGCTCGGAGGAGGATATCACCTTGAAGGAACGAAAAGAACCATGCTTGGCCGAGATGGGTAATATGGGCATCATCGGTAGGGTTGAGGACCCCGCTTTTACGACATCCTTCGCAAAGTTTAACTTAACCTCTAAAGGATATGCGATAGAGACTATGAGGGAAGAGTCATGGGAGATCACTGCTAGGTATTCATTGAGCGTCAAGGATATTGAAGAGATCGAAGAATTAGAGGAGTACGAGGAGTGTCTGGAAGAAGCGCCACAAGAGGACAGAAAGTTTATATGGGATGCCAACAAAGGGAGCGAGACGCCACATAGAAGGCATCATCCGGTATGTGAGGCTAACAGGACAGTCGTACCGAGCTCATTGAAGCAGCAGGACCCGTCGGCACCAACTCCTATCCAGGGTAATGGCTTGTGCGAAACATCGAAAGTTTACGAGCCCAAGAAGAAATCGCTAATGCAGTTTACATCACTTCTCATGCCACTATCAAAACCGCTCCCAATACTCTTGGAGGAAGGGATGGCGACCAAGGAGGTGTCGAGGTATAATCCTCCCTTGTTCAAAGGATGTGATGAAGCCAAGTCGTGTGCCTACCATGCAGAGGAGAAAGGGCACAACGCAGACAACTGTATTCGACTGAAAATCAAGGTGCAGAAACTCATCGACAATGGCATTTTGGATCTCGAGGAGATAAAGCAGAACAGCTAGCAGGACCCATCATCGGATTGCCAAGAACTGGACAGAGTGTACGTTGATAACCCTATCGAAGACTATGCCAGCCCAGCTGATCGGATGATCAATGACAGCAGACAACACGGATAAGGGAGTCACTTCCCCCTTGCCATCGTCACTCTTTAGTCTATTTGCATTGTAGTTCATCTGCAGTTTCAAGTGCAGTTTCTTAAAAAAAAAGAAAAAAAAACAAACAATCAAAAAATCAAAAAATGGGGGACGTGTGGGAACACAAATCGGTCGATGACGATCTAAATGAGAGAAAAGAAAAGGTGTAAAAAAGAGAAGAGATGAAAAGAAAAGAAAAGCCCTGAGACCTGATTTCCCACACGTCTCCTAATTTTCAAATTTTTAGGAAGCAATGATGTCCAATGATATGAGGACTGGCTCCCATCTCACGTTTTTAGATTTAATTTTCCTTTTTTTTAAGACTTCTTCCAAAGAAACCCATCATGCATAAACTATTCCTGTTATATGTCAGCTAACCATCTTCATGACATTTCAGGCACACCATTCCAAGCATGCATAACAGTTTGTTAAATGACTCGGGTTCTCGAGAGGGGGCTACCCTCCAAATCGAAGGAGAAGAAGAGGAGCAGAATATGGGAGAGGTTGAGTATAGTTGGGACTCTCGTGAAGAATCCAGACCACCCACCACAGAGGATACCATTTCAGTAAACCTAGGGATCTCAGAGGACGTCAGTGAGATGAAGATCGATGAAAGTCTGTCGTCGACAGAGGGATAATTGAACTCCTCAAAGAGTACCAGGACATTTTTTCCTGGTCATATGCGGATATGCCGGGGTTAGATCCCAGTATTGTGGAACACACGCTACCGACCGCCCCCAGTATTCCACCTAAAAAGACTTAGGTGGACAAAACCCGAGTTGGCGAAGAAAATTGAAGAGGAAATAATGAAGCTCCTCAAGGTGGGATGCATTGAAGTAATTGCATGTCCGGAACGGATCGCTAATATTGTCCCTGTCATGAAGAAGGACGGGAGAGTTCGAGTCTATGTGGACTATCGGGATCTAAACAGGGCTAACCTCAAAGACGACTTCTCATTACCGCATATCGATGTCCTGGTCGATAGTACTGCCGGATTTGAGCAGTTCTCTTTTATGAACGGGTTCTCTAGTTACAACCAAATCCGTATGAGGGAGGAGGATAAAGCCAAGACGTCATTCATCACGCCCTGGGGCACTTTCTGTTACAAAGTCATGCCGTTTGGCCTAAAGAATGCTGGGGCAACCTATCAGAGAGCGATGGTTACCCTTTTCCACGACATGATGCATAAAGAGATAGAGGTGTATGTGGACGACATGATAGCGAAGTCCAGATGTGATGAGGATCACATCGCAGTGTTGAGGAAATTGTTCGAACCGACTCAGGAAGTATCAGCCGAGACTGAATCCCGCGAAATGTGTATTTGGGGCAAGATCTGGCAAGTTGCTGGGGTTTGTAGTTAGTAGTCGTGGCATCGAGATCGACCCCACCAAAGTCCAAGCCATCCTTAGCCTTGGGACCCCCTCAACAGTTAAGGAAGTGAGGAGCCTTTTAGGCAGATTGAACTACATCGCCCGCTTTATATCCCAGCTTTCAGAAACAGCCAAGCCGTTCTTTAAGCTCCTGAAGAAAAATACTAGAATCAAGTGGGACCACGAATGTCAACAAGCGTTCGACAGGATTAAAGAATATCTGGTTAATCCACCGATATTGGTGCCTCCGATTCCTGGCGTTCCTCTGACCCTCTACCTCACTATTCACGACGAGTCCTTGGGAGCTCTACTCGATCTGACAAGACCCCGAAGATGGTCAAGAACGAGCTGTTTATTACCTGAGCAAGAAGTTCACCGCGTCGGAGACAAAATACCTGGAGATAGAGAAAACGTGCCTCGCACTAATCTGGGTACTCCATAGGCTGAGGCCGTACACCCTTCACCATATTATCCAGTTAGTCACGGAGAATGATCAGATCAAATACCAGCTAGAGAAGCCGTCATTGAGGGGAAATTGGCCAAATAGCAGCTACTCCTTTCCGAACTTGACATAAGGAGCTCGAATCAGAAGTCAGTAAAAAGACGAGTCATCGCCGATATGTTAGCGAAAAGTTCACAAGGTCATGACACCCCCGACGGAGAGGAGGAAGCCGAGGGTCATATCCTGACACTCTCAGATGACAAGTGGACTATGCATTTCGATGGCGCGGTCAATTTAGCCGGGGCAGGTACCGGGGCAATCTTAATATCTCCAGACGGCCAGCACTACCCTGTAGCCGCGAAGTTGACATTCCCATGCACTAATAACGTGGCGGAATGTGAAGCTTCTACCCTAAGGTTACAGTTGGCCCTCAGCATGGAAGTATAGAAGTTACAGGTTTGTGGAGATTCGATTCTGATCATCTTGCAGACCCAAGGAGAATGGAAAACAAGGGATTCTAAGCTCATCTCATACCACGAATTCCTAGAGAAAATGACTGAGGAATTCGAAGTGATTGATTTCGAGTATCTGCCAAGGACGCAGAATGACATGGACATTGAGCCACTGAAGATTGGCATCACCCAAGAACCGGCGCATTGCATGGTAATCAAAGAGGGGTTCGAGGATCAACCTTGGTATCACGACATTAAGAACTACCTGGTGAAAGGGAGATTTCTTCCAGGTGCCCTGGCGAGGGACAGAAAGTACATAGCAAAAATGGCCGGCAAGTTTTTCCTCAGCAGCCAAATCCCCTATAGGAGATCCTACGATTCAATGCTCCTCAGGTGCGTGAACGCCGAAGAAGCCAAGTTACTTGTAAAAGAGATACGCGAGGGTGGATGCGGTCCTCAAATGAATGGTCATCTCCTCGCCAAGAAAATCATGCGATTGGGTTATTACTGGATGACCTTGGAATCGAGCTATAATCAACATGTGAGATCATGCCGTCAGTGTCAGGTGTACCGGGATAGAAAGAATGCACCTCTGATCGAGCTTTACCAAATGTCCAAGACAGGGCCATTCTCCATGTGAGGGATCGATATGATAGGCCCGATCAATCCCAAGTCTTCAAACGGACATCGCTTTATACTGGTAGCAATCAACTATTTCACGAGGCCGAGTCATATACGAATGTCACTGCGAAAAAACATGGCAAAATTCATCAGACTCCCCACCAAAAGAGCATGTTGGGGAAGAGGCATCAAGACCCTAGTGACAAGTAGCGAGGCGTAGGCTACTGGGGTAGGGCATCTCGAGAGAGATAATACCTCCAAGCGTTGAAAGGGCAACATTTTGAGGATGAAGAGAGACAAGAAGCCCAAAGTGAGAAGCGTCCAAAAAACGGGAGATTGCAAAAGTTGCAAAATATATTAAAGCAGTCGACTGGGGCAAATTCCACTCAACCGGGGGCAAACGCCACCTGACCGAGGCAACCGGATCAAGAGTAAGGTGGTATCGTTCCAGTTCATTTTTAACACGGAACGTACACTAACTCTTCATTTCTTATCTTGACAGGGACTAGCCGTCATGCAGACAGGTGAGTATCCCTCTCCTTTAAGACTCCAAAGAAGCTCCAAGCTTTTGACCATCTCATCCGATCGAGTTGGATCGTACATCCTCAGACTCTATGCGATTACATCCAGATGGGAACACATAATTAAGGGTGGAGTTGTATTGTTCCAGTTTTCTCTATATTCGAGAACGTATACTAATACATCTCTTTTGCGTCTCTAGGGACTCCCCCCATGGTGGGCAGGTAAGCATCCCTTCCCTTATCTCTTAGAGCTTAAAACTTTCGGAACCATTTCTTTCGACTTTGAAAGATCTTTGAGCCATTAAGATTTTGAAGAGTCTAGAGATACTCAATAATTCCATGTGTAAAAAAAAATGTGCGAAATTATTGAAATCCTTTCATCTGCATTCACATTTAAAATATTTTGGAATCATCCAACACATGCATTGGAACATGCACACTGCATCAAGGATCCCAGTAAGGGGCGTTTTGGATAAAAAAGAAATGGATTTTCAAAGGGGAATGTTTAAAATTGTCAAAAGGAGTATCTCAAACGATGAGAGGCAACCCATGCCCAAACACGTCCCTACAAGCACTTGAGTGATGAGTGAAGCACGAATCAGAATAGGAGCCGTGTTCGCGGATGTAGGGATCATTCGCAGTGATTACCTGGATTGAAAAGACGAAGGGCATTCTTTTCTCTACCCCAAACACCGCAGGTCAACCATTGTTAACCAATTTGGGCGGAGGCTTTAATCCTATAACCCTGTCAAGAACCACCCCACATTGGGGCCAGTCAAGAGGAATTCCAGCAGCGGTATGAGGTAAATGGTTAGAAATATTTTTGCTCGAACCAACATCAATCTTCGAGTATTTCTTTACATTTAAACTCGTACTGTGATTCAAGTGCTTTAGGACGACGAAAAGCGGTCGCTTCTCCATCCTACACACACTCATCATTTGCGCAACCCCATTGAGCCTGCATATCCGTTTCATAAACCCCGTCGGTGATCATTGCCCATTCCAAGATGAAGACGGCGCCACCTCAAATAGGGAGAACTTAAAAGAACTGAGTCTATAGAAAAGTCCTAAATTAACTCTTCAATGTGTTAAGATTTTGTTCGCATGTGTGTCTAGCATAATCTAAAAAAAATCTTGCCCAAAAAAAGAGAAGAAAAGAAAAGGCGGGATCAAAAAACAAAAAAAGAGCCAATCCCGAGCATCAAAAAGCAAAGTGCTTGGTAAAAGCAATGCCAATGCCCATTCAAATTCTTGTGTATCTATAAATCATCCAAGGGATTCCAGAATATCCAAATGTTAATCCCCAGTGGAATCTACTTGTAAAGGAAATCCCCATGAGAATCAAGTCATGAAGTTATCCCCAGCCGGGGCGCGTCCAAGTGACGACTACACCATCCTTGAGCAACGAGGGTGCTTTCTGAAAATCAATCCAAGGGTCAAGATCGGTGGTAAATCTGCAATGATCACCAACATCAAACCCCTTTCATATATTCTGAGCCAAAAACGGACCTTTCTCAGTTCTCAATCCTCACCTACGTTACAACCCTTGAAAGTCTTTTTCGACTAAGGCACTTGATTTAACGTAGAGTTTAAATGATTTAAAGCATCGCTCGAAGAGGTACGAGCAAGACTATTTCTCTCTCATTTTTGCAGGGTGCTTGACTTGTAAACCCGAAGCAGATGATGAAGATTTCCAATTCATTGGCCTCGACTCGACCACGAGTCCCATTTGAAAACCATTGACCGAGCCCAACATTACGGTTCCTTAAAAGTCCCTTTCCGATCAATCAAATGGTATACACTGCGAACAGTTCTGAAACCTTGAGCATAGGTTCAGGAGAGAATTTGAGTGTTTCAAAAGGAGATGAAGTGAGAAGAAACCTCTTGAAAAATGGCGAGGAGCCCTCTTTGATGAGCGTACTCCAATTGGCGCTTTAACCAAACCCTTTTGGCGATCTCAGATCATTTGATTCAAAATCCTCCCTAAAGGGAGCTTTGATCGTCACATTATGTTGCAAGATGTTTTGGATGACCTCCTACATCATTAGCCTACTCGAATGAAATTCTTGGCTGAATGAAATTTTTGACAACATTAAGACAAAATCCCATCTGCTAGTCATGGGATCCCCTTTCAAAACAAGAAAAATCCCCTCTGCTAGTCATGGGAACCCCTTTTCGAAAATCAGACAAAAAAAACCCCATCTGACGTTGAAAACCATCGTCATGAGAGAACCCTTTTCAAAACAAGAGAAAATTTTCCTGACGAGGAGAATTCTCGTCACAGGAAACCCTCTTTCAAAAATCAAGCAATCCCGTCGGACGTGGAGAACCCTCGTCCGGGAAACCCTTTTTCAATAATCAAACAGTCCCATCAGACGTGGAGAACCCTCGTCCCGGGATCCCTTTCAAAAAATCAAGCAATCCCATCAGACGTGGAGAACCCTTGTCCCGGGAAAGCCCTTTTTTTAAAAAAAACAACAAAAATCCCCTCTGACTTGGAGATCCCTCGTCATGGAAAACCCTTTCAAAAAACACAAAAATCCCCTCTGACTTAGAGAACCCTCGTCATGGAAAGCCCTTTCAAAAACAAAAAGTCTCATCAGACGTGGAGAACCTCGTCTCGAGACCCATTTTCAAAGAAAAGAAACTCAAGAAAAACCTAAGAAGTCCCCTCTGGCCCTACTAGTCAGCGTCATGGGATCCCCTAAAGCAAATAGGTGCCTAGAAGCCGACCCAAGACTAAAGCCCAAAAGGGTCGCTTGCTGCTTCGAAAGCACGATGACCTAGAAAAATCTCTCTGTAAGTGTTCACAGGTTGGTATCCGCGGATCTGTCATCTTCCGGACCGGATCACCAATTTTCAGCTTCAGAAGATTTCTTCCACCCCAAATCCCACCAGACAGGGATCCACGACAGAGGTGTCTCAAAGCACAGTTCGAGATCGGAGCCCCTAACGCTCGCGACTTGCCGCCTAGAGATATGGTGACCGCCTTTTCCACGAAGCACGCGCCGGATAGCCATGCCTCGAAGCTCTCACCCTTCGGAATGGAGTGCAGCCGGTAGCCGCGGAAAAGACTTTCAAGACCCTAGTATAGCGAATCAAACGCTACGAAGGGAAGAATAAAACCTGGTATAGCGAGTCAGAAGCTACGAAGGTAAATAAACAAAACAAAAAACAAAAAACAAAAACAAAAAACAAAAAAAAAGGGAAGCCGAGCCCACGATTTCAACGCCCTAGGAGCATAACAACGAACTCCCGGATTCCACAAGCACGACGTCGGACAGGTAAGCTCCAGGTAAATTTCCCCCTCTCCGGCCCACGTTCAAGTTGTCAAAGCAAACCGGGGATAAATTTGAGCTTTCATCGATAGGTTTCTTAGAGTCTGATGTCATGGCACTTTCTTTTTCCCCAGTCGAGTCGGTTAAGACTCAGGTGTCATTTTTATCTTTGAAAGCGACCTCTGACGAGCTCACTCTCAAAGAGGGGCAGCTGTTGACACCTGATTTTTAATCATCTTTTATTTTGATTTTATTTCTAAAATTAATTAAAAATAACAAAAAAAGTCATAAAATTGCAAAATCAACTTTGGAAGCCTTGGCCTAGCCTTAGGAACCAATTTTGAACAAAAAATAATTTTTCGTAATTTTTAATATTTTTTTCGAATTTATTTAATTATAAAAATACCCAAAAAAATCATAAAAATACCATTCGTGGTCAGAAAAATACAAAAAAATATTCAATAATTTTATTTTAATTCCCTCTTCAGGTTGGTCTGTATAAATCTCAAAAATTCGACTTGGGTCATTATGTTCCTTCACAAACATAAACCCGAATTGACCATAAAAATTACTTTTTGAGTCCCCTAATTTTTAATTTCCACTTTTCATAAGCCATGACATCATAATCTAGAGCCTTGAAGTGCTATTGGGTCAATTAGGCCTTCAATTTGATCAATTTTGACAAAAGGACCTAATTGCACAAATTTCTTTGCAATTTAGTCCTCGGTTTCACGAATCTTAAAATTAAATTCTCTCTGGAGACACCCATGAAAATTGAACACCTCTACCCTATAGTTTTCATCGTGTCGAATCCATTGGTGGCCTCAATTTGAACTTATTTGGTCATTTGAGCCCTCGATTAAGCAAAAATCATTTTCGGATCCTAGGCATAATTTGGGTTTTTGCCAAACCAAGGTCGGTACCACCCTGTTTCCATGCCCTGTTTTTTTGCTCACTGTGAGTTTCGGCCCGAGTCCATCTCCGACCGAATCGTTCGAAACCAAATGCATTCCGACGTCCCTTATGACTTATCTGTTGATGTATGAACGTTTTCTCGCTTCGGTTTTGCACGAAATGTCCATGGATTGAGCTTAAACTTCGTTTATTGCACGCCCATCACATGTTCGATAAAATGCCCGTCGGTTGTCACTATGTATAATAGCCACGGCCGAACCTTGTCTGAGCATATTTTGCCACGTTCTTGCCCTTAATGTGTTCTAGAACCGATTATAAGCCATTGTGTGTCTCTGTTTTGCATCGGTCGAGACCGAAACCGGTGGTTAGAGCTCCCCGGAGCTTAACTCGAGCCGAGAGCTCGGTCCGACGAAGGCGGAGGTCGCCGGCCCCTAGGCGACCTCAGGTAAGCTTCTTGACCTTCATGGGATGCTTCGTGAACGACTGGAATCAAGTTTGGAGCGAAATTTTTTTTTTCCGGGAAATACTTTGCCGGAACCGAATCTGTGGGTGTTTGTTTAGCCGGTTTCCGGCGTGTTTTGGCTGAAAATGTTCATGTATGTTGGTGAAGAATGCTTAAGGATTCGAATGCCGCGAAAACGAGTTTAAAATATGAAGGTTTGGGCTCGGTCCCGATTTTCCGGCAAAGATTCCGGCGAACTCGCCGGAAAAATCACTGTTCCGGCGAGTCGCCGGTCATCTTCTCCGGCGGCAGGAGCTGACCGGTCAGCGCTGACGTGGCGCGCCACGTCGGTGGCGGGGTTCGCAAGCAAGAAAATAAAAAAAAAACCCTAGATCGGACGGTGAGCAAGGTGCCACGTGTCGCGATCTAGGAATTTTCAGAAATAAATAAATGATTTTATAATAATAAATAATATTTTCGAAAATTCGAAAAAAAGCCTAGATCGGACGGTCGTGGGTGTGCCACATGTCGCGATCCGATGCTTTCAAAAAAACCGAGATCGGACGGTCGTGGATACGCCACGTGTCGCGATCTGATGGATTCAAGATCAAATAGATCGGACGGATGGGATTGTGACACGTGTCGCGATCCGACATTTTCAAAATTAAATCGATCCGGCGGCTAGGGTAGTGCCACGTGGCAAGGTGGGGACCGTCCGATTGGTTTTATTTTTCAGAAATTCGGATAAATTGAAAAATGGTTTTAAAATAATAAAACAATAGGAAAATTTAGAAAAAAACAAAAACGGCACCGTTTTAGGCCGGTTTTCGACCCATAGGGTCGGGCCGAGCACCCATGAGGCGCGGGCCGGGTTTGACCCGGTTCGGAAAATATTTTTTTAATATAATATATAAAAAAATTCAAAAAATTATAAAAAAATCCAAAAATTCATTAAAAAAATAAAAAAAAATCATTAAAAATTAAAAAAAATTAAAAAAAATTGAAAAAATTCTAAAAAAAATTCTAGGAAATAGGGAATGGCCACAATCAACTGGCCATGACCTATTTTGGGTCTTTCAAAAACCAATCTTTCCAAAAGTGACGACTTTGCCCTTTAGGCGTGTCGTCTCCCAAAAAAATTGCATAAATTCTGAAAAATTCTAAAAAATTACAGAAAATAGAAAATGGCCACAATCAATTGGCCATGACCTATTTTGGTCTTTCGAACCCCAATATTTTCAAAATGACGATTTTGCCCTTTTGGCAAATCGTCTCTCAAAAATTCCAAGAAAATTCCAAAAACTCCAGAAAATATGAAATTGCCACAATCAACTGGCCATGACCTATTTCAGGTCTTTCAAGCCCAGTATTTCCAAAATGACGATTTTGCCCTTTTGGCCAATCGTCTTCCCAAAAATTAAAAAAATCCTAGAAAAATTTCAGAAAATAGGAAATGGCCACAATCAACTGGCCATGACTTATTTTGGGTACTTCAACTCCCAATCTTTCCAAAATGACGATTTTACCCTTTTGGCAAATCGTCCCCCAAAAATTCCAGAAAATTTCAGAAAAATGCCAGAAAATAGGAAATGGCCACAATCAACTGGTCATGGCCTATTTTGGGTCTTTCGAACCCTCAATCTTTCCAAAATGACGAATTTACCCTTTTGGCCAATCGTCTTTCCAAAAAAATTAAAAAATTCCAAAAAATAGGAAGTGGCTACAATCAACTAGCCATAACCTATTTTGGGTCTTTCAAACCCCAATATTTCCAAAAATGATGGTTTTGTCCTTTAGGCAAATTGTCTCCAAAAAATCAAGGAAATTCAGAAAATTCCAAAAAAATTCCAAGAAATAGGAAATGGCCACAGTCAACTGGCTATGACCTATTTCTGGTCTTTCGAATCCCGATCTCTTCAAAAACGACGATTTTGCTCTTTAGGCATATCGTTTCTCAAGAAATTCTAAAAAAAATTCAAGAAAAACCTCCAAAATAGGAAATGGCCACGATCAACTGGCCATGACCTATTTTGTTTATTTCAACACCTAAACCTCCCAAAAATTGACGATTTCGCCCTTCGAGCAAATCGTCCCCAAATCTTCCCAGTCTACCCCTGGTCCTAAATCATACCTTCCCTAAGCCCTTAAGGCTATACTAAGAAGCCATTGATTTGAATTGATGTGCATTGACGTGGTTCATTTATGCACTTGATTGCGCTTTCCTTATATTGATTGTGATTTGATAGGACTAGTCTTTCAATGTGCTTGAAATCCCTGAAATCAGACTTACCTCACCCAAAATTGCGCCTGCATAAAATCTTAGTTAGGAAAATCACTCGCGTTAGGTACCGAAAGGGCGTTGGTAATGACACCAACGTAACCAAGTCCCCGAACCCTAAATCTCTGGTTCCGCAGAACTGATCGATCTCTCCCAATCGATTAGTGAGGTTTCCGGTCCACCTTCCAAGAAGGACCGGTGGCGACTCCAAATGCATGCACACATAGCACATGCCACCACGACCACACCAAGGTCGAATGCGATCGACTCTTATCGTCGAAACCCCCGTAAAATTAACTCCCGTCGCGATTTGGTATGGGCCTGGGAGGGCCCACGTCGAGAAAGCCCGTGATCCACATTTCAGAGTGTGGGCCCTATTCGACAATCCATTAGCTCGTTCGAAACCATTCGTACGAAAAACGAATTTCGGGTCGCGACAACCCTACCCCTATTGTTCTCATGATTCAAAAGGGGAAATGTTTTGAGAAGCCATGCATGGTTAAGGGTAAGGACAAGGGCACTAAGCCTAAACCCAAATCCAAGAACAAAATGGGTCCGACTTCTGATGTTGTCTGCTTCCATTGTAGTAACAAGGGACACTAGAAGAGGAATTGCAAGAAATATTTGAAAGATTTGAAGAAAAAGGGAAGTGAGACTTCAACTTTAGGTATTTATGTCATAGAAGTAAATGTTAATACTAGTTCTACTTCATGAGTATTGGATACCAGATGTGGTACTTACATATGTATGAATGTGCATTGACTGAAATGAAGAAGAACACTAGCAAAAGGTGAAGTGGAGCTACGTGTTGGAAATGGAGCAAGAGTTGCTGCATTAGCCGTAGAAACATATGATATAGCTTTACCTTCTGGCATGATTTTTGAATTGAATAATTACTGCTATGTACCTGCTATACGTAGGAATATTATTTATGTTTCTTGTTTGGACAAGGAAGGTTTCTATTTTGATATAAAGAACAATAGTTGTTCATTTTATTTTAATGGATTATTTTATGGTGGCGCCTATATTGTGGATGGGATATATGTTCCAAATATTGATGTGCCAATCTATAATATAAATATAAAAAAATTTAAATCTAATGATTTGAATCCGACCTATCTGTGGCATTGTCGTTTAGGCCACGTAAACGAGAAAAGAATTCACAAGCTCCATAGTGATGGGCTATTAAATTCATTTGATTTTGAATCATATGGTACATGTGAATCTTGTTTAGTTGGTAAAATGACAAAAGCTCCTTTTACTAATCAAAGTGGGAGGGCAACAGAATTATTGGCCATTATACATACTGATGTGTGTGGACCACTAGGTTCTACAGCCAAAGGAGGTTATCAGTACTTTATTACATTTACTGATGATTTTAGTAGATATGGATATGTTTATTTGATGAAACATAAATCTAAGTCGTTTGAAAAGTTCAAGGAATTTTAGAATGAAGCACAAAATCAACTTGGTATAAATGTCAATGCTCTTCGATATGATCGAGGAGGAGAATATCTAAACCAAGAATTCAATGACCATCTCAAAGAGTGTGGAATTGTTTCACATCTTACTCCTCTTGGAGTACCACAGTGGAATGGTGTCTCTGAGAGAAGAAATCGAACTTTGTTAGACATGGTTCGATCAATGATGAGTCATTCAGATCTTCCGTTATCTTTCTAGGGATATGCACTCAAGACAGCTGCATTCACACTAAATAGAATTTCATCAAAAGCTGTAGAGAAGACACCATATGAGATGTGGATAGGAAAAGTTCTTAATATGTCTTTTCTAAAGATTTGGGGCTGTGAAGTTTATGTAAAACGTTTACATTCTGATAAGCTTGGGCCCAGATATGATAAATGCTACTTTGTAGGATATCTTAAGGAAACGAAAGGATATTACTTTTACAACCGATCAGAGAACAGAATGTTTGTTGCTTGAAATGGTGTTTTTTTAGAGAAAGAGTTTCTTAATAAAGGAACCAATGGAAGTAAGGTAAATCTCGAAGAAGTTATTGTGCCACAAGAGAGTGTTCCAGTTCATGAGGAACCTCAATTAGATCTACGAAGAGTTGTAGAGTCTACTCCAGTGACACCTATGGTTTATAGGTCTGAAAAAACATATCGTGAGCCTATGAGATATGGCTTTCATGTCACGGAACATCGTCATCTATTGTTAATAAAAAATGACGAACCTAAGACCTATACAGAAGCTATGATGGGCTCAGACTCAGATAAATGGCTTCAAGCCATGAAATCCAACATGGACTTAATGTATCAAAGCAAAGTTTGGACTTTGATTGATCCACACGAAGGTGTCAAACCTATAGGATGCAAGTGGGTTTTCAAGAAGAAAACTGATATGGATGGAAAGGTTCACATCCATAAAGCACGGCTGGTAGCTAAAGGTTTCAAACAAATTCATGGTATTGATTATGACGAGACATTTTCCCTAGTGGCCATGCTTAAGTCCATTCGAATTATCCTAGCGTTTGCCGCATATTATGACTATGAGAAATGACAAATGGATGTAAAGAGGGCTTTCCTTAATGGAAACCTAGAGGAGGATGTGTATATGACACAACCTGAAGGCTTTACATCACCAGATAACGCTGGGAAGATATGCAAGCTTCAACGTTCTATTTATGGATTGAAGCAGGCAGCACGGAGCTGGAATATTCGTTTCGATGAAACTATCAAAGAGTTTGGCTTCATCAGAAATAAAGAAGAAGCTTGTGTATACAAGAAGTCTAGTGGGATCTAATGTTGTATTTGGATGACATGCTACTCATTGAAAACGACATTCCTATACTTCAGTCAGTTAAAACATGGCTAGGAAAATATTTCTCCATGAAGGACATGGGAGAGGCAAATTATATCTTGGGGATCAGGATCTATAGAGATAGATCAAAGAGACTTATTGGACTAAGTCCTAGTACATACATTGACAAAGTCATCAATAGGTTTAATATGCAAGATTCTAAGAAAAGTTTTCTCCCGATGTCACATGGCATAAGTCTTAGCAAGACTCGGTGTCCTTCAACACAAGATGATCGAGACCGCATGAGTATGATTCCTTATGCATCAGCCGTCGGATCCATCATGTATGCCATGTTGTGCACTCGTCCTGATGTTTCTTATGCATTGAGCATGACAAGCAGATACCGGTCAGATCCAGGAGAAGCTTACTGGATAACTGTAAAAAATATCCTTAAGTACTTGAGAAGAACTAAGGATTTATTCTTAGTCTATGGAGGTGGGGAACATATCACTGTAAGTGGTTACACTGATGCTAGTTTCCAAACCGACAAAGACAACCTTCGATTGCAGTTAGGTTTGTCTTTTGCGTGAATGGTGGAGCGGTGTGCTGGAAGAGTTCCAAGCAGGACACTATTGTAGATTCTACAACAGAAGTTGAGTATATTGCTGCTTCAGAAGTATCAAAGGAAACTTTATGGATTCGAAAGTTCATAGAAGAACTGGGAATTAGTCCCACTAGCTTGAATCCAGTAGACCTCTATTGTGACAACAATGGGGCCATAGCTTTGGCTAAAGAGCCTAGGTCTCACCAGAAGATCAAACACATACTCAGGAAGTATCACCTCATTGGAGAATTCATTGAAAGTGGCGATGTCAAGATGTGCAAAGTTGGAACGGAGTTGAATGTAGCTGATCCGTTGACGAAAGCTCTTCCACAACCTAAGCATGAACGTCATTGTACTGCTTTAGGACTTAGACACATTAGTGATTGGTCTTGATGTGAGTGAGAGTAGATGTAATATACATTTTCATTGTTCATTAATAAAATATATGTTATATTTGATTTCGATTTAACTTGAGTATATGATTAAATGCGAAGTCCTAGTCCCCTGAATATTGAATATCCTTAATAGATAATCAAATACATGATTTGATCGTGAAACTCTATTAATAGAATAGATATTAATATTCTAAATGTCCCTAATCAATTATCATTGTGCATTAGGACGCCATTGGTGTTTGAGACTACTATGTGAGTCAACCGATGACCAAGTTTTACGGGTCATGAATATAAAGATATAAAGTTGATCACATGGAATACTTGTTGGAGAACATTGTATTGGACAGACCCGCTATGAGAATACTATAGGATTGTTATATGATGTCATCAGTGTTTCTCATCACTGCTATGGAGTATAGTCCTTTAATCTGAGTCTGCCATAGTTTCCTAGATGTGGATTGGCATGCTTTAACATCACTAAACGTCATCCGTAACTGGTGATTATAAAGGTAATAGCTGGGCATGTCATGAATCATGCTAAGGGATGTGAGTAGATAAGATGGGATTTGTCCCTCTCATATAACCAGAGTATGATATCATGGCCTCCCGTAGAGTTGAGACTGTGAAATGCATGGCCATGCTCAAGTGAGTTGAAGAGTCAACTACTTGGTTCGACAGTCTAACTGCGGTATCGAGAAAATGAGTTTGAGCTATATAAGGATGACACTTGTCCTGCCTTATGCTTAACTCGGATATCAAGTGACAAAGGGATTTAGCTTATATAATTGGTTCTAGTGCAAGTGGGAGATTGTTAGTGGTCTGCCCTAAAAACCAATTAAGGTTGATACTCTAACATTAGTTATGGATTATGTTGTGTCGGAAAATCGACATTCACTATACTTAGGTAGCTATAATGTCTCGCTAGAGACTGCTTATGACTTGTGGGCCAAAAGAGTTTTCGGCACACTACTAATGTCTAGTGAACCTACAGGGTCGCACACAATAGCTAAATGATTTAATATTTTCTCTGCGCCTTGATCTACTTAAGAAGTAGAGTTTGATTTATTCTCCTATTACGAATATCTACACGATCGTGCGCATTATGATATAGCGATTAAACGCACGATTGAGTGGACGGTTTAGAGGACGACGTGGGCCCAGGTCATTACGCCGTAGGGCCCAAACCGTGAAATATAGGGTTACAAGTAATAACCCTAGAGACGCCTCAGAGTGTGCGTGAGCATTATCCCGAAGGAGAAAAACAAAGAACAGTTCTCTGTTAAAGGCGATCGCGAAAGGTACTCCAAGATCTAAAAGCTAGCACTTGGATCGTTGGAGATTGCAGTTCGTCTGTGTGGATACCGGTAGAGGCGCAACACTTGGGGCGCTAATTCAGACACAACCGACTATCAATTTGTCACCAACTGCAAAAGGTACGTCTTGAACCTATTTCGATTTCGATATACACATGGATCATGTTCTGGGGTTTCGTTCCGTTGCGTTTTATGAAACCAGGAAACCCTTCATGGATGCCACATAAGATTATCAACCTCAACTTCTCCAATATATCTTAGCATAAAACCATAAAAATCCCGACGGTACAGAACATCATCAATCAACAAATAGCGCAATGCCTCCGTTGTCTTGTAATCCCCTGTGATCATCATGATATCTATCTACTCTTGCGAAAACAAAAAAAGATAGATATCATGCTGAAATCAGAAGAAGAAAATCTCCAACTTTCACTCAAGTTTCAAATTTGCCATGACCAGCACGGTGATTTGGGTATTGGGAGAGGAAAGAGACGGATGAGCATCAGTGAAACTGTGGTAGAGCAAATTGATGTGAAGAAGACGACAAACATTTTAAGATGATGGATCCGTGCGAAGAAGATGATAGATAGTGAATACCAACGGTATTTACAAATAATGCTAAAAAAATCACGTTATATGGGTGAGGTGTATTTAGCAACACGCCGGACGGAAGGTTAACAACGGAGCAAATTTGAAATTTGAGCGAAACTTATAAATTAAAAATTTGCCCTTTTTAACTTCTATTCGGAATTGGCCGAATATGTTTCATGCGAAATCACAGGAAGATGTGAATTTTTTTTTTTCAGGAAATCTCCAGTGAAAAAAAATACATACTTTTTTATCGAATTAATTTTTATATCGTGGAAAGTTTTAAAATTGAAGTTGAAAGTTGGGATTTTTTTTTCTTTTTTAGTATTACGCTTATGCGCAAGGGCTGGTTACTACCACGTGCATCACACGACATGGGCGTGGTTGCGAAAGAAAAATTAGTAGTCCGCTCGGTATTGATGTGCACCGACATGAAGTCACGTGGATCGATCGAAACGATCGACACGAACGAAAGTGAAGTCAATTTATGCTCCCAATCCGAAAACTTTCTAAGACGTGATTAAACAATACGCCAAAGCTCGAGATGAATCTAAGAACTTAAGGGGAATCGGATGTGTCCTAAAAGAAAGAGACCAGCATTGCCCGTTTCTGTGGGACTTTTTCCGCCCTTCCTCTCCCGAGAGCTTCCCTTCAACTTTCGTTTCTTTTCCTTCACTAACATTCAAACCACATCGCAACCTCCAACCCGAAGAAGGAATCATTTTTCTTTTCTTTTTTTCTGTGATAATTATTAACATGGGATTAATGATGTCATTGCACGTGATGCCACGTGCTTTACAGACCATCGCCAGGGGCCTGATCTCAACCCCGGTGATCGCGTGGTCCCTCTACACCCTCAAGACGACGGGATGGGGCCTCCCGCCAGGCCCCGGCAGCTCCATCGGCGCGTTGGAGCCTGAAGGGTGTGAGCTACCTGGCAGTGTTGGGAATCGTGGGCTGGTCAGCCTTCACCAAGTCCAAGACCGGGACCGGCTAGCCCAGCGGGCCCTTCGGCCCAAAGCAGTAATGGCAGCAATCCGACGACTGTTCCGATGAACGTCGGGGTGGTTTTTAATCTGGAGACATGGGTGGGTCAGATGGGATTATTAAGCTGTATTAACATGTCTCTATCCGACTTTTATAGTTCAAACCCTTCGTACAAGACCAGACTCGTCCTCCACATCAGACATTGTTGTTGTTTTTTTTTTTGGTAAAGCTATGCAATTGTTTGTGTCATGCAAGATGAAGAAAATGTTTGTGCCATTAGGAGCAATATGCATTCTCGCGTCAGAAATTGTCTCTCCAAGAATAAAAGACCAAGGTTTAATTTTCAATGTTTTTTTTTATATATAATTTCAATCACTGTGATGAAGAAATCTTTGTCATCTTCATATAAAATAAACAACGACATCAAGTTGGTAGGTAAGATACAATTTGATCTCTTTCACACTGGGAATAAGGAGGGTCTCGAAGTCACGCAGTCCACGCCATTTTGTGCTTCATGTTTGACCGTGGAAACCTTTGAAGCCACTACTAAGCACTGCCCTATTGCCTCCCCATTCACCGTCCCACTTTTCAGTTTTCAGCCATCTTTGAATTCTCCTTCCTTCGCTCGCTCACTCGAACGCTTTTGCTAACGATGAAGTTCGGCCGCTGAGCTCATCTCCTTCTCCCTCTCCTCGCCTTGCTCTTCGTCTGCATTCTCATCTCATGCTTCGCATCGCCCGCTCGCTCGTAAATGGTGAGCTCGAGGAAGCTCGTGGCCGTGAGGGCCCCCGTCTTGACGGGCTCCGGCCAGTCGGCGCGACCCGCGAGAGCATTCAGCCCAAGAAAGCTGTGGAACCGAGCCTCAGGCGGGGCGCCGAAGAGCGGGCCGAACCCTACGCAGAACAAGTAAACCGTTAGCTCCTCCCTCCTTCCTCAGAGGGATTCTTTGCTCCTTTTTCTTTCTTTCAGATCAATTTTGGGCTGTCCCGTAATGTTCCTTTCTTATTCCTCGTGTATATACATCACATCTGATGCAAATTTCCATGCTTGATTAGAGAAACTCTCTACTTTCCAAGATGTTTTGTAGATTTGGAATCCTTCGGTCAGCTTTAGGACGACGGCGTTTGTTTTGCTTAACGGGGAGAAAAAAAAAATATTGCATGGTCTATTGATCATGTAGATCTTTTTCTTTTTTTCTTTTTTGGGATCAAATATAGATCATGTAGATCAGTCTTAAACCTTTTAGCTATTCCAATTTATTCTTAAACCTTTCGAAGATTTGTCAATTTAGTTCTAAACTTTTTGTAGATTTATCAATTTAGTCCAAAAATTTATAATAATTCATCAATTATCAATAAATTCCTTACCGCCAATGACCCATTTAATGAATTTAATATTAAATTGAAAAAACTCCAAAAGGTCTAGAAAAAAAAATTGCAAATTGTCGAAAATTTTAGAACTAAGTTGACACAGTATATATGTTTAAGACTGATGGGATTTATCGCACACCGAGTCCGAATGATCAAACAGAAATCACTAAAATAGACGACGCACGGTTTACCCATGTTCACCTTAGAATAGGGTTACGCCCTGCAAAGAGATTTCATTATGGTTCTGTTTACAGCCACACAATTCGTTACAATTATCAGTCATAAACGAGGATAATATATATGCACTAAATGGGCCCAAAATCTAAGCATATCTGAAACCTCTTTTAATCTCACAACATATGGGCCAATTTAAAATAAAGCCCAAACCCGTTGTTGTTTCGGGGGCGCTGCCCCCGAATCCCCGCATCCCGCCCCCTGATCGGGCAGCGGGACACCCTTGTCGGGGACGCTGTCCCCAAACTCCCGCATCCGGTGCGCATGGGTCACATATCGTCAGATAACACTTCAGTTTCCCTATGCCCAAGTGGGCGTGCCCGGTGTGAGAAACAAAGATCCCCGAAGTATTCGCCAACTTCAATAAAGACTGCATCGACATCCGACGTATGATAAGTCTAGAACTTTCTGCATGATATATTCCAAAAGTGACCTTAACCAAGCACAGCTCCCATCAAGAAAAAAGTTTCAAATTAACGTGGGGCCTCAAACAAATGAAGACGTGGCCAATTTGCAAGTCTCCATCTTCCAGGCCCATGGATCCGACACGATGAGCATGAGGCCTGGCGAGCAATTTGCATGAGGACAATCATGATTCACGAGCATGCCGGCTCAATCAGATTAGGTTTTTGCGTAATGTTACGTCAATAGTACATCGACCATCGAACAGAAGTTACATCTGCAGCAGTTATTGATCAAGGATACGTGAATCAATCGAATTCATTTTGGTCTCAACTTTTGCTTATTAGCCCACCTTCCCTTCGATTGGGCACTCTTGTCTTCGGTCTATGTCAGCACAGTTCTTGGGAAGGCTACTATTATTGGACATTTCAATAGTTTTGAAATATTATTTTACAATGATTTTGAATAAATTATGATGGTAATGAGTAGCCATCAATATTCTCAACGGTAGGTTTTCTAACGGTCTGTATAACGATTAATTTTCTAACTATCTACTAATGGTATTGTAACGATTTTGTTAACGGTTATTTCCTAATGACTCTATTTTAGTTTTATATATATTGAATACCAAGAAAAAATCTTCTGAGAACTTTAGTATTCTATAAGAGAGTTTTTCCCTTCTTTCATCTTCTTGGCTAGGTTATACACATAACGTTGTTCATGTTCCTTCTAATACTCAGTGCGGAGTATAGAAGAAGGTCTATTGTATCTTGAGAGGATAACCGCTAGAAACCTTACACACCGAGTTTTGTACTCTGAGGGACGAAATTATCCTTAAAGACAGTGCTTGCACGCCGCAGACAATTCTTATTTTTCCCATCGTTTTACTACAACTCCTTTGCCTTTTTGTCTTTGGTTGCTTTCCAGTCCGTTTGATTTAGACAAGAAATTGGGGACAAAAGTCGAAGACTACATGGCATAACGGACCGACCAAATCGAAAATCGGCCGGTTTGGTCCGATATCCGGTTTCATAAAATTGAAACCGGTTATGGTCAGTCAGGTTCTCAATTCTAGGGGAACCAGATCAGACCAAATTGAGAAAAAAAAATCTTAAATTTAAACCTAAGCCTACATCTAAACCTATATATGCTTAAGATGCTCAGTACGACTTTTAGGTTTAGCAACAATGCGATGCAATTAACAAAAAGTTGATTCGGTAAATATGTTGTTAACGAGAAAAATTTAATGAAAAATCACAAAAAAAAAGATGCGACCAATCTAATGATTAGACCGCCCAAGAACTTGATCGGATCGGTCCGGTCCCAGAACTATCCGGTCAGGTTCGTGGTCCTTGAAACTGAAAACCGATCCTCTCAGTCCGATTCTCGATTTTAGGGTGAGACCGGAGCAGATCGGAAATCGATTACCCCTACTACATTAGGAAGAAGATAGAACAGATTGAACAATTTGGGAAGCATGGATTTCGTGCAAGGTATGGAGTCCCCAACATTTAGTCATTGTTGGCCCACATAGTAAGATTCTACGTTAATTTGTTAACTGTGCAGGTCTAGGAGCCGATAGCATGTTTGGATTAGGGGTGTGCATGGTCCGGGCCGGTCCGGTCCCGGCATGAACCTGGGGACCGGACCAATAGTCCGGTCTCGGCTTGAACCTGGGGACCAAACCAATAGTCTGATCCCCATAATTTCAGGACCAAGGACCGGACCGGGACCGGACAGGACCAGGACCGACGGTCCGGTCCGGTCCGGTCCCGGCCCAATCGCTATAAAGCCTACTACTACGTTCAACACACTCGTGTTACAGTTACTAGGCTAGCTCAGTGCACAAAGCTCCCGTTCGTGTGCAGTTCGACTGAAACGTAAGGCTGCGCATATTACACCCGAATTCGTCCAACCCTGAGAATGTCAAGAGGCTAAAATATTGTTAATTTAAAAATCATGTATGGTCCTGAGGATTTCATCATAACAAAAGTAATTAGAAGTCATTTTCGACACCAATTGAAAACATCACTTTAACGCTTTTACTAACACCAAAACTTGCAAGTAAATAAATAAGTCAGAGTTCATCCAAGGATGATCCTGCTTTTGCGGATCACATTGCCAGTCCGGTCCCAAATCATGGAACCAGGGGACCGGACCGCTCAGTCACCGGTCCTATTTATTGGGACCGGGGACCGGACCGCCAACCTCAAGGACCGGACCAACCCACCCGGGCCAGGCCGGTCCCAGATCGGTCCGGACCGATCCGGTCCAGTTTGCACACCCCTAGTTTTGATACTCGAAAAGAGTCCATACCATACCGGCAAACATGGAATCTACTAAAGATGTCATGTCTCGTGCTGTCTGGAACAGTCTCTACCATTCTCCCGTTCATACGTACCGAGGTTACCATGCTCCGTTCCCACGCACCAGACCAAAATAGTACACGAGATGTTGACTTGAAGGATGACTGATGACACGATCCATTCATTTTAGCAACTTAAGCGGAAAATCTTTTACCCAATAGCGACAGTTGATTCTCCCTATGATTCGCAGCGTTCAGTATTCTTTATCTTGAAAGTTTGAAATGGTGGGGGACTTTACTTTATATCACAGTTTTTCTGGGTTGATTTTTACGGCATAAGTGCCATTTTTTTGGAAAGTTTTATACTCAGGTTGCCAAAATCTCCCACACTTCAGTTGTCTGGTCGGAGTTCTCCGTCGTTCTACCGTTACCTTAGCTCCCGTCTATCTTCTTTCTATGCCCGGTTCTCTGCTGGACAGTGGAGTTCTATGAGCTTGTCGGACTGCGAGAGCGCCTCAAAACATGTCTCAGATCAAAGGTCGGATGGGTGAACTCGGTTCGAATGTGCACGGACGAGTTTCGACTCAAAGATGCCATTCGACATGGTACCGAAGAACAGAAGAGAACAACAAGGATTACGGATGGGACCTAATTACCTAACGCCCCATCTTTTACATTCGGTCTATACGGAGGATCAAACCTGTGTTGTAAGGTTTGCATCTTAACATTTGTATAAGCTCTCTCAATTTCCAAAGATAATTTACAGGCTCCTAACCATCATTTCTTTGAAACTCCTATCAGACTCTTGCTTCTCCAATATGAACTTCTCGTGGCCCATCTGGATGAACATCTCAGCTAGTTTATCAATATTGTTGATGCTATTATCGTTGCCATCACCAGAATCCTCGAAAACCTTCTCTTCTAGCCACCAAAGGTACCTCGACAACTGCCTCTCTCCGGTAATTTCCTCGTCGCATTGATGGAGACCTCCGCACGAGGCCCTCGAGCTGGTCCTCGCCAGATCGTGGTATAAACGCTGGCTCGAGTAACACCCGGCCAGAACCGGAGCCGGCACGGGCAAGACATGTGACCTCGAAGACCAGTTGAAGTAGAACCTGTACGAACCGCCGAAACCGTAGAGGCTTTTCTTGTTGTTGCGCTTGAGCCACGGAAACTTGAGGGAGGGAGCCCCAAGGTGTCTCTTAGCCCTCACAATACTGACCGCCAAGGACTTGGCCGTCGGCACCAGACTGCGAACGACTCTCGTCAAGTATGGGAAGATGAGAGTGCGTACGTGGGCGTTGATGTCGATCAAGGCTTTCGAGAGCGAAGCTTGCATCCTCGTTACCATGTGCAGATAAAGCTCTTTCCTCGGGAAGATCTGCAGAAGCGCAGGTTTCGGCACGACGAGCCTCGCGAGGTGACGGAGAAGAGTGTGGAGGGGGGTTTTCATCTTCATGGAGCTGGAAAGAGAAGGCGGGAGCTTCAGGGAGAAACTGTGAAGACGAAGAGGATGGAAAGCTCGGTGTCTCGGCGAAGCAGACATCTTCAGCCTGGGAATCATGGGTTTCTTTAGGCTCTTGAGGTGCATTTTTGAGGCAAAAGCTCGTGTTTTTCTGATCGTAAGTAGCTACGGATGTCTCTGACTTGGGAGTTGATGCATATATAGAGCAAATTCTTTTTCTTTAACTGTGATTAATGAATTATTTAATACTGTACGGAAAGTGAATTTAGTATCTAGATCTTAAGCTGGCCCCGTGACGAGAAACAAATAAAAGGAAGAAGACAATGCAAGATGTTTTTAACCAAAATAATTAGGAATGTCAAGACAAAGGGAACTATTTTCCAGGTTGAATAAAAGGGAAATGCTTCATGGATAATACTGTCAGGAACGGCAAAATCTCAACTGTAGATCTACACACCATCAGCTCATGTTTTGCATAAAACACTCATTGATTGAGAGATCATGTAGTCAAAAATAACTCAAAGTACTCTTAGGCTGTCAAGCTAACAGCTTCTTTTTCAAAGTGTTGGCACTAGTATGATAAAATCGTATATTAATGTTATCATCTATTATTTAGGCTCACGGGTATGCAGGTGATTCAAATAAGTTGTTAAATATGTCGAGTTTGAGCCCAAAATAAAGCTGTGAATATTCTGAATCAAATATTTTACAGACGTTTGAAATCGAGCAACAAAGATAATAACGTGCGATGGATATCTTTTGGGCAAGAGGATAAGATTTGTGTGTTCCTTGTTAGAGTCCAAGTTACGTTGGTTTCTTGCTTCAGCTAACAACAAAAGGACAAGATAAAGGAGGAGATAAGTCCAACAGTATGTCGCGATCAGAGAAAAGGAAAGTCCAACAGTGGACTTTGTTGATCGCATCCATGTGGATTTTATATCCTCTTTCTTCAATTCGGTGTTGTTCTTGTATATAAAACAAGTATCGTCTTGGCCGTAAAATAAAGGATCGTCGAAGCGCCGACTACGAGTGTTTGTGTGGGAATTTCTCTGTGAGCTCTTCGTTCATGGAATTATATCCGTGAGTATTTCAGCCGATTAAATATTGAGTTTAGATCTGTATAATTTCTTTACGAGATTGAGAGATTATTTCGTTAGGAATTATGGGCTAAACATTGTCTACGTTCTTGGATGTAATTGGGGCTTGGGAAACACTGAGAGTATTTGTGTAACTCGAGTGCGATCTGTAATCTTTATGTATCGCTTGATCTATAGTGAAATTCGTTGCTGCTCTTCCCGTAGACGTAGGTCTCTACGACCGAACCACGTACATTCCCATTTACTTTACTCGTTCTGTCTATTTTATCGTTCGATCGCTTGTTCTATTCAACATAAGTTAAATTGATCCACCCTCCAATCCTTCCTTAAGACCCTCTCTCGTATGTGAGTCGAATTATATGTGAAAGTGAAAAGCCCACATCAAACGGAAAACCAAAGAGCAACAATATGTTAACATAATCACTACCAAAAATATTTTAACAGAAAAAAAAGGAAAATTCAAAAGTATGAATATCAGCATTTGAACTCTCGACCCGTATTGTAATATCAACATCTGATTACCTTTATCCCAGAAATTTAAGTGGCAAGAAAATTATTTTACGATATAATTGCTTAATATAAAAGACGTGATAAGAAATCTCTCATTCTTTAAAATCTCATCTAGAACGAATTATGGAGTACGTAGGCACATGTTACCGTTGACGTAAGGATGTTGAAGTCATGCGAAGTGTCCCTAATGTTTGTTTTGGTATCTCCCCATCCAAGTCACACGTAATTTCCCAAATTAATTATGTTGATTACGTAGGCACAGTTGATTTAACCCCATAACCCATGAAAATAGGAGAGAATCGTCGATTGAACCAAATCAGACAACGAGAAAGGAGGGAAAAGTTAATGACAGGATTTCCCGGCACAAAACCTACGGATTGCCTCCATAATATTGTATATCAAGTTAACAAAACAGGAAAGGGTTCAATTTTATTTGTTTATTTTTTTGTCGGCCAGACATTTTGGATGTTTGTGCGGTAAAATTATATATCCAAAAAATCATATATATTGTATTTTTGCTAGTTCAGTCTAAACCCTTTAATTTTGCAAATTAAGTTCATCCGGTCAATTTTAGTTGAAAATCACTGAAGTGCACGTCGGCTGTCCTACGTGGCATGACTAATTAACATTGACAAGACTCTTGTTCTGATACCATGAAATATTTTATAAAACCACTTGCCAACTGCTTTAAAAGCTTAAACCGTTAGAAGAATGTATGATTTAATATTTATATATTTTAATATGAAGACAAAAAAAATTAAATAAGATAATTTATAAAAATATTAGAATATGATTAAAAATTATTGACGTTCGTGTTTGCCATGCCGCGTAGGATAGCCGACGTCCACGTCAGCAATTTCTGACCAATATCGATCAAGTGGACTCAATTGACAATACGTGAAAAAGTTCAGGACTTAATTGACAAAATTAAAAGAATTATAAGGGAACTGGCAAAATTGCAACGGATCTATGACTTTTGAGAAATTTTTCTTTTGTTTGTAATATTCACATTAGACGACCTATATCCTAGAGGTTTACGACGATATAATTGCTTAATATAGCTGCTGTGACAAAAGAATCCCTACGCTTTAAAATCCATTTAAAAGGAATTATCGAGTACATAGATACATGTTACCGCTGATGTAAGGATGTTGAAGTCAGGCGAAGAGTCTGTAACGTTTTGTTTTAATATCCCGTTCAAGTCACCACGTAATTTCCCAAATTGATTATATTGATTTGGTAGACCTAATTGATGACCCATGAATAATAGAGGATCGTCAGTTTTAGCAAATCAGACAACAAGAAAGGAGGGAAAAATTAATGATAGGATCTCCACGCTTAAAACCTACGGATTGCCCCTATAATTCCATATATCAAGACAAGAAACAGTGTTTAATTCTATTTTTAGTAATTTATAATTGGACATTTCTATTCCAAATTGCTTGTATAGAGTCTTTATTTGATTTTTTTTTTATTTGGCGGTCAGATAAATTGGTTGTTTGTGCACTTATATCCTAGACCCTCATATTGCACCCTGTATAAGTATTTAACTCAGAGGGTTTGGAAGAACTCAAGCTCAAGCTAATTTGAGCCGAGCTCGAACTCGTGCATGAGATATATCAACCGTAACTCATGCTTATAAAACGTGTTTACTTTCGAAAGTCAGGCCTAGTCAAGCTATAAACATGAATACTCGATCTCAAGCCACAAGTCTTTAGTTGCCGCGTCAAATTGAGTCCGCTTGATGTCACATTCCTGATGTTTGGAGTATAGGAACCGCCCTATATCGACACTGTTGGAGTTGGCGAATACTTCGGGGACCCTTGTTTCTCACACAGGGTATGCCCACGTGAGCTTAGGGAAACCAAAGTGTTATCCGACGACATGTGACCCATGCGCGTGGGATGCGGGGGTTCGGGGGCAGCGCCCCCGACACGGGTGTCCCGCTGCCCGGTCAGCGGGCGGGGCTTCCGCTGCCCGGTCAGCGGACGGCTGCCCCGCTCGCCGGTGAGCGGGCGGGGGTTCGGGGGCAGCGCCCCCGAAACCTCAACGGGTTTGGACTTTTATTTAAGTTAACCCGTATGTTATGGGCTTAATAGAGGTTTCGCTAGGTTTAGGTTTTTGGGCCCATTTAGGGCATATATATTTTGCTCGTTTTATGCTGATCATTGTAACGAGTTGAGAGGCTGTAAACAGAATATCATAGTGAAAATCTCTTGCAGGACGTAGCCCTATTCTGGGGTGAACCTGGGTAATCTCGTGCGTCATTCAATTTTCTTGATTTCTGTGTGATCGTTCTGATTCGGTGTGCGATAAATCCCATCAGACACAAGATCAAGAACATAATAGACTGAATTGCAAGTAACATAATCAAAGGTCAGCGATCAAATCGAAAACAACATGATTACGGACTTCAAAAAACAAAGTTACTGCTAACCCAATGGAAATTTCAAGGAAAATGTGTTCATTGACCCTCTCCTTTCTCGAATACATTGCTCATCTGCCCAAACTTGCTTTGAATTTATGTAAACACTTAGCGTAAACCCCTGCTTATTCAAACTCCACTTGACATCTTATAACGCTACAAGCTCAGCACCTAACTACATTGACTCGTGGCAAAAAAATTAGAAGACTATTCGAAGGTGACAAGCATTGACCACGTCTCCAACGTCACAGTGATACCTATGGCATGATGATAATACCCACTAAACCCTAACATGTACCCAACAAATCTCGTCTTAAAGATAATGTTTACAGACTTTGGGATTAGGAAAACATTTATTGACTTGACGAGAGTCACGTCGAAGAAGCGGAAATTAATAAGAATGACGAGCCAATACGAGCACGAAGCTTTTAGGTCACGTCTATCTTCTTCTTCTTCTTCTTTTTTAAATGAACGAGACGTATTTGGCATATCTCGGAACATTTGCACCTTTTGCTCTTAGAATAACCGGCACAACGACAGTGGCGTAAGTTAAATTCGATTGATTTAGCACTGAATAAAACTTCAAGAAAAGATGAGATGACAAAGCGAACGATAGAGGGAACGCTATTGGTGTTGAGGTACACCAGCCGTCCGACAGGGAGGGTGTCCAAATTTTTCAGCATAGAACAAAGATGGGACTTGACCGAGGTTATTGATTTCTTCAAGAAATCTGTTGTTGACTCGTTGATGTTGTGGGGGCAAATAAGATTCGTGGAGCCAAGCAAAACGTAAAATTAGTTCGTGGAGAGAATAGGTTTCGTTCATGAAACGAAAGAGACTGATTTTAGGATTGGGATTTCTTAAATTTAGGGCTTCGTTGTTTCGTGTAAAAAAGTAACATTACTGAAAGATATTTTTTTGATTAATTATTTTTTAAAAAGTTTTTCTGATATTTGGCTGAGACCTGACAATGAACTGAAAAAGATTTTCAGTTGTTTGGTAAGGAAGATTTTCCAAAATAGACATTCACTATTTGGGTGCTAGTTGTTAGACATACTTGTATAGCCTTGTAGTCTTATAGCTTTCTCTTACATTCCTTTTTTCTCTTTAGTCCCACATAGGAAGAGCACTAAGCTCTTTACCTCTTCTAAGCCTATATAAGGGCTTCTCATGTACATTGTTTGACACACCATTATTAGAGAACAATATCATTCTCTCTTAATCATTCTTTCTTATCATGGTATCAGAGCCAAGATCATTGTCTTGAAAAGTATGCTCTGCGGTTGCCACAAATTGGATCTTCCGCATCAGAAATTAAGATAATGAGCTCATTATTTTTAAAAGTATGCTCTGCGGTTGCCATAAATTGGATCTTCCGCATCAGAAATTAAGATAATGAGTTTTGGGCTATTGAGCCGTCACCCAGCTTTGCTAGCGTCTCTAATTTGTGTCTCTCGATCCTTTTGATCAGCTTTCCCACCTCAACCCACTTTTCTAGCTTCGCTAGTGATTTTTCTGTTGTCATGGGCGATTCTAGTGACCGCATAGATGTCAAGCTTGATGGTTCAAACTATTCACTTTGGAAACCATCGGCAATGGCGGCTCTTGTTTACCGCGATTTATTTGAGCATGTTGAAGGTTTCCGTCTATGTCCTGATGCTCTTAAGGAAAGTGCCTCATCTGAGGCGGTTGTAAAGCGTACCGCTGAAATCCGAGCATGGACAGTTGCTGATCGGAAGGCATGGGCTATTCTTTTTTGCTCTATTGATCCTGCTCTTCGCCCACAATTTTCTCATATTGTTGGAGCGAAATGTTTGTGGGATCAGCTCGCCGAGATGTTTACTCAGACCGGGGACATTCGGGTTTATCAGTTGGAGCAAGAAATTTACTGTGCTACGCAAGGATCTCGCTCTATTCGAGACTTTTACAATTATATGCATTCCCTTTGGAGTCAATTAGATATTCTTGCTCCTGTTCTTTGCTCGACATGCTTGAACTGTACTAGGTGTCCATCTACTCGGCTTCAAACTCAAGATAGACACCGTCTACATACTTTCCTTATGAAGCTTGGCTCTCCTTATGAAGGTGTTCGCAGCCAGCTTCTCCATCGCTCTCCTAGACCGTCCCTCCTTGACGCTATCAAAGAATTGCAGTCTGAGGAAACTCGTCTGGGTCTACTTTCCTCCTCTGCAGTTGCTGATTCCGCTGCTGTTTTAGCTGCTCCACCACGTGCTCCGCCTGCTGTTTTGGCTGCTTCACCACGACCTCCCTCTGCACGTGGCTCTCGCCGCCTTTTATGTACTTATTGTCACCGCCTTGGACATGAGGAGCCACACTGTTGGCAAAAGAAGAAGGAAGCTTCACGCCCTTCAGCAACATCGCGTTCTATTCAGTATTCTGTGACATCTCCACACTCTCGACCTATTACTCTGGTTTCTTCTTCTACAGATAATCGGATTGCTGCCCTTGAAGCACAGCTTGCTCGATTGAACCCTTCTTTGCTTGGGTCTTTTCCCGAGTCCAGCACTCCTACAACTTCTTCATCTACAGGAAACACTGCTGCAGCCACTCCATCTTCAGGTGACACTTCTATTACCTGGATACTTGACTCAGGAGCTGCTAGACATATGTCTAGTTCCGCTGCTTGTCTCACTCAGCTCTCTGAGCTCAAGCATCCAGCACATTTCTTTACTGCTGATGGCTCTCCTCTCCTAACTACCCGGCGGGGTACTCTCACCATCTCTCAAGATTTCAATGTCCCTAACGTGTTACATGTTCCATCTCTAGCTCTCAATTTATTATCCGTTGGACAACTTACTGATGCTGGATGTACTGTAAGCTTTACAAATAGCTCTTGCTTTGTGCAGGATCGTTTGAGTGGTCGGATGATTGGGAGAGGTAGTAGACGGGACGGACTCTATATTATGCAGCATCTCCACCTTCCAACTTCTTCTCTTCCTTCTCCTGTGTTGGCTACCATTGATCTTGCCCGATGGCATCAACGTCTCGGACATATTCCTTCTTCTCGTCTCACCGTCCTTCATCAACGAGGTGCTTTAGGTCCTGTTTCTTCTGGTAATCTTCCTCCATGTTCTGTATGTCCCTTGGCCAAACAATCTGCTAAGCCTTTTCCTATTAGTAACTCTAGATCTAGTGCAATTTTCGATCTTATTCATTCTGATGTATGGGGTCCTGCCCCACTTTGTTCAAAGAGTGGTTTCAAATATTATGTCTCTTTTATTGATGATTACTCTCGTTACACATGGGTCTATCTTATGCGTCAACGCAGTGATTTCTTTTCCATCTATCAGTCTTTTACTACCATGATTTCCACCCAATTTAATACAAAAATCAAAGTTTTTCGTTCAGACTCGGGAGGAGAATATCTTTCTATTGTTTTTCGTTCCCTCTTGGCCAGCGATGGTACACTTCCTCAACTATCTTGTCCTGGGATTCCAGCTCAGAATGGGGTTGCTGAACGCAAGCACCGTCATATTTTAGATACCACTCGCGCTCTCTTACTTGGGACATCTGTTCCTACTGAGTTCTGGGCTGAGGCACTTCTCACAGCTGTTCATCTAATTAACCGCCTACCCTCGTCTGTTCTTCATCAAGACACCCCTTTCCAGCGTCTCTATTCTCGATCTCCCAGCTATAATCATCTTCGAGTTTTTGGGTGTACTTGTTTTGTCATTCTTCCACCCACCGAACGTACGAAGCTCACCGCTCGCTCCATCTCGTGTGCATTCTTGGGTTACAACACCGAGCACAAGGGTTATCGCTGTTATGACCCAAATGCGCGACGTATACGTATTTCTCGCAATGTTACCTTTCATGAACACGTTCCCTTCTTCCCTACAAATGTAACACCTCCTGTCTCGACCCATGTTCCATTTATGGATTTCCCTGTTGATCCTTTTCCTGATCCTCCTTATTCTGCTTTCACCTCGGAACCAGATATATCACCACCGTCCCCATCTTCTCCTACCCGTTCTGCTGTACCTCCTACTCTACCTGCCCTCGACGATTCTGCAGTTCTAGAGCCACGCCGTAATCCTCCTCGGGATCGACGTCCGCCTACTCGGTATGTTGCTTCTACTTCTTATTCTACTGAGTTTAGCTCTTTTTTGGCTGCTGTTCATGCTGTACAAGAACCCACTAGTTATCGTGAGGCAGTTCAGCATACTGAGTGGCGTCAAGCTATGTCTGAGGAGCTCAGGGCATTGGAAAGTACTGGTACTTGGGAGCTTGTGTCTCTCCCTCCAGGCCGCTCCTTGGTATCATGCCGATGGATATATAAGATTAAAACCCGTTCTGATGGCAGTATTGAACGTTACAAAGCACGTCTGGTTGCCAGAGGTTTCTCGCAGGAGTATGGCATTGATTATGAGGAGACGTTTGCTCCCGTAGCAAAAATGACATCTGTCCGAGCTTTACTAGCTATTGCTTCAATTCGTAATTGGCCCCTCTTTCAGCTTGATGTCAAGAATGCTTTTCTTCATGGGGATCTTCAAGAGGATATCTTCATGCAACCTCCACCTGGTCTTGGTCATATTTCTGGACAGGTTTGTCGCTTGCGACAGGCTATTTATGGTCTTAAACAGGCTCCTCGTGCTTGGTTTGAGAAGTTCAGTGATGCTATTCGATCTGCTGGTTTTACTCAAAGCGAGGCTGATCATGCTATGTTTGTTCATACCTCTTCTGCTGGTTGCACTATTCTTCTTCTTTACGTTGATGATATGGTTATCACTGGAGATGATCGCGACCATATTGAACATACCAAGCGGCACCTTCAGCAACATTTTGCCATGAAGGATCTTGGACCACTGCGCTACTTTCTTGGGCTTGAAATTGCTCGCAGTTCACGTGGTATCCTTATTTCTCAACAAAAATATACTGCTGATATTCTCTCTAGGGCTGCTCTCTCGGATGCACGCACTGCTGCTACTCCTATTGAGCTGAATCAGAAGCTCTGCTCGGATGATGGGGAGCCTCTTTCTGATGTGACCCGCTATCGAACTTTGGTTGGCAGCCTTGTATATCTTACTATCTCCCGACCCGACATTGCTTATGCTGTTCATGTTGTCAGTCAGTTTGTTGCTGCTCCTCGCACAGTTCATTATGCTGCTGTTCTGAGGATCTTGCGATATCTCCGAGGCACTTTATCGCGTTCCTTATTTCTGCCATCTTCTTCTGCTCTCAAGTTGCGTGCCTATTCTGATGCTGATTGGGCTTCCAATGTGTCTGATCGCAAATCTATCACTGGCTATTGCATTTTTCTTGGCGATTCTCTTATTTCCTAGCGTGCCAAGAAACAACAAATTGTCTCACGCTCCTCTACAGAGTCCGAGTATCGTGCTATGGCTGACACTACCGTTGAGATTGTTTGGCTTCGCCGCTTACTTGCTGACATGGGTGTTTCACTTCTGGATCCCACTCCTCTACACTGTGACAACAAGAGTGCCATCCATATTGGTGCAAATCCAGTCTTTCATGAGCGTACAAAACATATTGAGATCGATTGTCATCTGACTCGTCATCATCTTCAAGCTCGCACTATTTCTCTTCCTTTTGTTGGAACTGAGAATCAACTTGCAGATTGTTTTACGAAGGCTCTTACATCACAACGCTTTAAATTTCTTCTTTCCAAGCTCTCGTTGTTTGATCCACCTTGAGTTTGAGGGGGGGTGTTAGACATACTTGTATAGCCTTGTAGTCTTATAGCTTTCTCTTACATTCCTTCTTTCTCTTTAGTCCCACATAGGAAGAGCACTAAGCTCTTTACCTCTTCTAAGCCTATATAAGGGCTTCTCATGTACATTGTTTGACACACCATTATTAGAGAACAATATCATTCTCTCTTAATCATTCTTTCTTATCACTAGTAACTTGCATACAGGTAGCTAAGGACCCTGACATGGGCACTGGAGTGTCAAGTCCAGATCCTTGACTACTTGGCATGGCACGAGCATAGACACTAGTCTTGGGTCCATCGAAACCAAGCCCGAGAACTCGGTGCTCGTGCTCGGGTCCCTAGCACCCCATCCCCGCTCTATAGAGGTTGGGGTCAGGTCCCAAGTCTGGGTCAATTAAGGTCGGGCCTCGAACCAACGCCCAAGACCGAAACCCCAAATAGCTTGGGCCAATCATGATTAGGCATGGGAATCCGATACTGGTGCTCACCCTCGAGTCAATAAAGGCTAGGCCCCAAACCCAGTGCCTAGTCCCATCTGCCCAGACTCGGGTGTCCATCGAGGCTAGACCCTGGCCTTGGCGCTAGACTCGACATAGATGGCTCAGAGCGCGGGTGCAAGGCAACCAGGTATGGGCACGGGAGCCCCAAGCCCTGGCTCGGAAGTCGGGGACCCAAGCATGGACACTGAAGACCGGGCTCGTCCTCGATATTAGTATTACTCAGCCTGGCATACCGGGCCCGACCTTGATAGAAGTGGGCGCTAAAATTGAGATCTCTATCTCAATCTCGACGGACCCAAACTCAAGAACGAGCATTAGGATTCTCGTGCTCAAGCGCAAAGTTTATGACCCAAGCGTCAATACCAAGTCATGTTTTTAAAAATCATTTTCAATTTTTTTTAAAAGGAACTCATTATTTTGAAGTCAAGTTTTGGTAAAAAAAAAAATTGTTGACTTTTTTTTTAAACAATCCTAACTTCGAAAAATAATAAAAATATTTTATTGATTTTTTTTTCGCGAAACAATTAGAACCTGTGAAGCAATTAACATCTCAAATTTATTCTATTGACAAGAAGACGCATTAACAAGAAAGTCATGTGGACGGCCTAGCTAGCTTTTTCTTCAATTTGGCACGACATTACGTGGTTAAAATGTCGTCAACTACCCAAGATGGGATCCGATGAGACACACAACCCAAGAACTAGAAGTTTAGCTAGCAATGAATACACTTAGGGGTGAGCATGGTTCCAGGGTAGAACCGAGAACCTAGAACCGGAACCTGTAGGAACCAATCTGGTTCTAGGTTCCAAGGTATATAGGGTAAGTTTCAGGTTCCAAAAATCAAAGAACATATTCCAACGGGTAGGTTCTAGGTTCCACTACCTAGAACTTAGAACCCGGAACCTGGACCCTGGATCTTGATTGTGTTTTTTTTTAATATATATTTTCGTACGATCCTACAATGTTCTATGGCGTTCGATGATGAGTATATAATCTAGAGCTAAATAAATTTTTATATTCCAAGTTCTAAAAAATGAAGAACCTATTCCAACGAGTTAGTTTTAAGTTCTAAATGTGAAACCTAAAACCGCTCACCTCTACTTATCCTTAACTGTTGTAATATTTACTCTCATTTTGCTTAACTAAAAATGAAAAAAAAAAAAGAAATTGATAGGTTCTCGGGTACCCTAGAACAAACTCTATAACCTGTGATAGGGTAGGTTCCAGGTTCTAGGATATAACAGGTAGGTTCTCGGTTCCAAAAAATGAGGAACCTGTTCTGACGGGTAGGTTCCTTGTGGAACCTGTAAGGAACCAGGAACCGCTCACCCCTAAATGCACTTGTGAATTTCTTCAAACTAAAAAATAGGAGTTTCGCATATTTCTACGAGGTATTTGTCGATTTTCTTTGCGACATAAGATTATCAGCCTCAACTTCTCCATCATATCTTAGCATAAAACCATAAATAAATAAATAAAAACCGACGGTACATAACATCATCAATCAACACAAGGCGCAATGCCTTCTGTTGATTGACCTTTGATAATCCGAAGAAGGGTCCTTGGAACATGGGCGAACTCCGCATCATTGAAGAAGTAGAGTTTGTCCAAAGCCAACTTCTTGTAAGTGGCTAAAATTGCCTCCGTTGTCTCTCATGACATCTATCCACTCTTGTGAGAAAAAAAGAAGAAGAAGAAGAAGAAGAAGATAGATATCATGCTGAAATCAGAAGAAGAAAATCTCCAACTTTCACTCAAGTCCCAAATTTGCCATGACCAGCACGGCGATTTGAGTATTGGGAGAGGATAGAGACGGATGAGCATCAGTGAAGCTGTGGTAGAGCAAATTGACGTGAAGAAGACGACAAATATTTTAAGATGATGGATCCGTGCGAAGAAGACGATAAATAGTGAATACCAACGGTATTTTACAAAACAATGCTAAAAAAAATCACGTTATATGGGTTAGGTGTATTTAGCAACACGTCGGACGGAAGGTTAACAACGGAGCAAATTTGAAATTTGAGCGAAACTTATAAATTAAAAATTTGCTCTTTTTAACTTCTATTTGGGATTGGCCGAATATGTTTCTTGCGAAATCACAGGAAGATGTGAAGATTTCTTCTTCTTCTTCTTTTCAGGAAATCTCCAATGAAAAAACTACTTACTTTATTTTATCGAATTAATTTTTATATCGTGGAAAGTTTTAAAACTGGAGTTGAAAGTTGGGTTTTTTTTTCTTTTTTAGTATTACGCTCACGCGCAGGGGCTGGTTACTACCTCTATTACACGGACACATAGTTTTAAAATTTTTTGCCGTGTCGGACACAACTAGATACGACCGTTTTTTTTTGTGTGTGCCGGACACTAAAAATAGTGAAAAAGTCCAATTTTTTGACCTAATTTCTAACTCATCTCTCTGGCGACCTGTCCGACTCTCAGACTCATCTCTCCCTCTCCCTCTCGCAACTCACCTGCTCCCATCGCGACTCACCCCCGGCCGGCTCTGCTTGTAACTCGCCCCCACTCGCACGTCGCGACCTATGTTTTTCCATTTTCCTCGACTCTATGGATACTGTGGTTGGTAATAATTGAAGTTTTATGGTTCTGAAATCATGTATATATAAAAATATACATAAAATATACAACGTATCTCCGCGTGTCAGAACTCTTTATTTTTTTAGAATTCACATATTGATGTGTCGTGTCGTGTATCGTGTGTCATGTGTCCGTGTAAGATATGTTACTACCGCGTGCATCACATGAGATGGGCGTGGCTGCGAAAGAGAAAATAGACGTAGGAAATCGTTTTCCCTTCTTGGGTGGGCTCCACAAGACACCGCCATCTCATCGTCTCTCAAATTGACATCCTGGCTGCTTTGTCTGTCCGCATGTGCAGCATTCGTTGTCTTTCGCTAGATGACATCTACGTTTTCATTATTAAAAGCTTTATTTGACAATTGCTCAAGACAACGATGTTTTGCAGCATGAAATTTCCCACGGATTGAAAGCTACGATTTATTTCAAAACCCCCCCAAAAAAAAAAATTGCTCTTTGATAGGTGGAGAGTTTAATTAATCTTTTTTTACACTAATAATTCGGCGGATACATCAATCATGTGAAAGACGCTTTACTATTGAAGCACAGTAATGTTGATGTAAAATTCACGTGCTGATACTGTAAGGGATAATTACATAAATAGTTCTTAAATTTTGGCAGAATGTGCAATCTGGTACCTGAACTTTTAATTTGTTCAATTTAGTCCATAAACTTTGACAGAATGTACAATTTAGTCCATAAACTTTTGACTTATTTAATTTAGTCCCTAAACTTTTAGTGCATGTTCGATCTAGTCCCTGAATTATAAGAAAAATATTCAATATAGTCCTTTTGTTAATTTAAGACCAGGGATAACGTTGAACATTTCCATATAATCCAGGGACTAGATTGAACATTTACTAAAAATTCAGGGACTGAATTGAACAAGTAAAAAGTTTAGGGATCAAATTGCGCATTTCGTCAAAGTTTATGGACTAAATTGAACAAATTAAAAGTTCATGGACCAGATTGCACATTCTGTCATTTTGCCATACTGTAATAACATGTGACTGATTAGATCCTTTATTTATTTATTTATTTTTTTAGACAAACTTGTTTTCTTATTTTCGACCTATTCTACTTTGTAAAAACAATTTTCAGAAACGGGATTTCGACTTTTGTATTTTTGCTTTAATTTTGGGGAGTCAAAAAAGATAGAAGGACTTAGTTTTGCAAACGGACGGTGCAAACTCTCATTTAAGGTGGAAAAAAAAAAAAAAAAAAAAAAAAAACCTCTACGGGTGAAGAGATGTAAAGACCAATTTTCGGCTATGTATTTTTGCTAACGTAAAGTCAATCTATGGTAGGTAACACGAGATCACATGACAATAACACTTCTATAGATAATAGGAAAATGACATAAATGGTCCTTCAACTTTGACTCAATGTGCAATATGATCCATAAACGAAGAATAATACATAGATTCCTCAAAATCCCTCCGCATCCCTTCAATTTTATTTTATTTTTCAAAAGAGATGCAAGGATTTATATTGTTGCAACCAAATTCAAATCACTTTTTAGTCTCTCGACATCCCTCCTAATCTTTCCTTTCCATCTTTTTCCCTCAATTCAAGCAAAATCGAATTTTTCAAGATCCTTTATCTTCCCTCCGAATCCTTCCTATATTGCATAAGCGTTCTAATTGACGTTTTCGTGGTCTGCGATCGATTGCAAGGATGAATCAATGACGCGATCCTCTGACATGGTAATGCACACTTTTTAGTACTCGTTTTATTAAGGGACGATCGATACATAATCAATCCATCGTCCGAGGGCAACCCAATTATTATAAGGGACACCCATCTCACATCAACCGAACTAATGCTGCCAAGTTACACTTAATCATAAATTAACTTCCTAGCATCCATTGTAATTGTCTTGGTTAGGTGGTTAGGTGGGAAATGGCGTGTTAAAAAATTTCAAGGCTTGTCTCCACCTAGGATGGGAAGAAGGTGACTGGAGTTGGGGTAGTTCCCTGAGGGGAAAATCACTTCTTTTTTGGGACTAGTAGCTCAAAAGCCACAACAAACCCGTTTGATTTGGTCCAATCTCTTGCCCAAAAAAATTGAACTTTTGTACAAGTCATTGACGTTAAGTGCATCAAGTGTCGATTGAACAGAAGAGATGCGACTGGCTGCTTGTACTTGATGAGGAAACAAAGATTAATCTCGCCAGTCTTTCTCACAAAGCTTATAGTCTTGGCGTGCGCTGTTCATGGACAGTCAGCCCGGGCCACCACCCTCGAGGCCAGAACTGATCGATTCCAGGCGTGTCTCTTCTCTACGAAAGAATTGTGATTCAATTGAACCGATCCTGCTATCGCCTAAGCCAAGCCTAGCCAACCCCCGCTAGTTGCCAACCGTCAACACTGCCTCCACCAATGCCGAACCTCAACCTCGAGCTTATCCTCGGGCGGTGAAGGGCGAATCCCAGGCATAGTGTTGGATTTGGATTGACTAGTATTATTTAGGTTCATAGAGAGATCGCGTAGGGGTAGAATGGTTTAGGGTTGTTTCTGTTGTTCGTGATCCTGACGTTAAAAGAATAGCTCACTTAGGCTTCGTTTATTTCAATGAAAATGAATGATTTAAAAAATATTTTTCTAAAAAGATTATCGCTTTTATCGCTTACAAACAAATGAAAAATATTTCCATCGTTTAACCCACCCGGATTGGCGTGGTTGGTTGAGTTCGCCTCCGTGTTCCCACCCCCGAGGTATAGGCGTCAGCATAAGCTGGGGGATCCTCGGTCATAAAAAAAACAAACAAATGAAAAATATTTCCATTGTCCATGAAAATATTTAGACATAAATTATCAATGTTAGTGAAATTTTTTATTGACTAATTATTCCAAGCGATACAGACAATTTTTTTTTAGAGAAATATTTTTTTAAAAAAAAATCATTTATTTTCCGCATAGGTCCTGATCCGAAAAGATGTATAGGACCTCGTACCGACGCAATCATGACAAAGGAGCTTGGGCCTTGACAAGAACAACATATCCAAGCCCAATTCATTGAAGACCTATCCGAACTTAATGATTTATTCCACCTTGGGCCTGCCTCCCTAGTAACATGTTTGTCCTCCAAATTTCTCTGGCATTTGCTTAAATTAGTTAAGATTGCACGCACGACATGCCAACAAAGAATTAAACCTATTTCTGCTCGAGAAATTACAGATTACACTGGACAAGTGTTTAAAAAAAAAAAAAAAAAAGTTCCTCCGGAAGCGTTCTTATCGATCATCGGAGAGGGGATAGTTAAATTGCATTCTTTTTTCCGATAACCATATACATACAAATCTTATCTTTACAATTTTGAGCATCATCCTAGTCTATCGCCATCGCGGTATTTCTTTTGAGAAATTTCTGTCAATCGTTGTCTCGGCGAATCGAACATACGCGGATAGAAATCTTTCAGTCCGACCATTCTTTATGCGGTTTTTCTCATTCAAATCAATCCCTTGCTCGACATAATTCTTTCGGTGAATATGTGTCCAATGTACAAATGTGGGGGGGGAATTTCACTATCGAGAAAGAAAAGTCCCAATTTGAATTCGGGAACTCCGCACTTGCAAGTCCCAGTTCAAAGGTTCTGTTTCCTGATGTGCATTGAATTCATCCCTTTTGTTCGACCCAAAAAAAAAAAATCATCCCTTTTGGACATAATTGGCACATTTGTTTATCAAGAAATGCCATATTCTCAGCTCAATTATCAAAAAAGTGAAGAAGGAAGATAAAATACCCGATTAGGACAATCCATTTGGATTATTCTCCCCTCCATAAAGTGCGGAAGAGAAATGGTGCACTTGGCATCAAGACTCACCGCCTCAGACATCTCTTTCGTGTTCTAACTTGCCAACTCTGAATGCTCCCTCAAGTGGGCACGATCGAGATACTTGAGACATTGACATATAGACTTCCTTGGAAACTCTTGAAGTCTTAGGAACATAGTACATGCGATATGCCCCTAGATCCGATCTACTCGTTTGACAGGTCGAGCGTTAAAGCGTCACGTTATGCACAGCTACGAATCGGGGTGAAAAAAATTTGGGATTTTTCCTTGTGATATTCCCCGTATCTTCTTTCCTCCATTTCCGCTCTGCGCATCGAATTTTCGGATCGATTTTTCTTTCCTAATCCAAGAAAAGACATGTAACGCATCTGAAAAAGGAAAATATCTCTTAAGGTCGCTTTACCCATGTTAAGGGTTGTGCCTAATTCACGTCCCTACCCTAGCCTTTGAGGAGGAACCCAATCGCCCGCAGATAATCCACCAGGATAAGCTAAATGGAGTGCATAGTTCTATCCTGACAGAGAGACGTCAGTCCTTATGGAAAAATGCCTGAACTCGATGTTTGTTCTTACGTGAGATTAGTCATTCTTAAACGACGATTTGAAGGCCATTTGACCCTTCATGGCCCCAAAGGTCAATCCGATATATATACTTGTCAATTTCCTTTTCTCAATTTTCTGTCTAAATTGAACAAGGGGGGACCATAAACAACTCAAGTCTTATCCAGGCAATCCTGGAAACACCACCTTTGTCTCGTCTTGTTGGGTTTCTGCCTGTTTTTACAAAGCCTGTACAGCTGGGGTTGGAATTTTACCGATGAGCACGGTCGAGTTCTTGATACCTGCCCGGTAGCATCTCACGGGTCACGACCATCTATCTGAGATTTTTTGCTATATTCGCGTCAAACTCGCACACTCGGATGGAGCAGAAAAGAGAATTCCACAGGAATTAGACACGTCGAGCGAGAACAGTCGGAGTCTCTCTTGGTACATGTTAGCTTATGAATTTACATTCCAAAGAACCGTTAGGCAATTGTTGCCATGTTAAGAGGGGATTGGATTCATATTCACCTGAACAATGCTGTTACCTGCTCTTTTGACAGTTGGTTTTCCGGTTGTCTGATTCCGAAGTTACTTTATTCGAACCATGTACAGAATCTGGAAACGGAAGATTGGTAGCCGTGAAATCAATGACGCGAAGCCTCTCTACGTGTCGCCCCGGAAAAGGGTAGGCTTTAGATGTCGAGAAAACAACTTATCCAGGCATTGGAAAAGCGTCTCTGCTTTGGTTTCGAATCCTTTGATTTTTGTTTTCTTCTTTTGGAGACCTCAAAATGGAATGGAACAGGGTTCTCTCCTAGCGAATTCGCAAGTTGGGGAACCTGTGCATAACCGGCCACATCTAGTCTCAATCAGTGATGCGCTTCACAAACCGTCCAAATTCTTTCTCTTTGGAGATGAAGTTGTAGTCATTTGCTAGAAATGAAAATAATATGGAGACAAGAAAGTTTCAATTCTATTTTATTGCAACCTTTTGACTGATAGTTTCCAAAGGATGCCTCATGTTGTCGTTCTGTGAGATGGGGATATCGTGATTTATAATCTGGAATTGACCTTTCCGCCTTCAAATGGGGGAACGTGGAAAGCACTTCGATTCGAGTTCTTGGAAAAACACATTGATCCAGGGACAAAGTGCATTGTAGTTCATGTTCAGATAATCTATACAACTAATGCTGGTTAATTAATGCTGTTCGGACTCACGATTCCGTGCTAATAATCGGCTGTTTGTAAATTCCAATGCTTAGATCAGGACTTAATTGTTTATAGCTCTCGCTGCAATGCATTCACCGTGATTACATGTTGCTGTCCCGTTTTGTTTGGCCTTCTAGGATTGGTTTTGGATGGTTTTGCAGACAGGTTGTATTTGCTCTGGCGACAACGATGGGTCGTTTTGTCGTTGTTATGTTTCCTTTTTTGTCTTCATTGTTCACCGCCGCCCGATCGCCTTCACGAAAAATTCCCTCTTAATCCCGCACAGACTAAATTTCTTGCTTTGGGCAGTTGCGGTCAGCTCGTGCTTTCATGTACTAAGCGAGAGAAATTTCAATTGGTATTTTTTCACGAAAAGAAAACATGAGATAACAAATCCAGTCTTTAACTAAGATTACAAATAGCTGAAGTCAAGAAGTCCGATTTAAGCATCAGAAGAAACTGCTTGTGTCGATTGAACAAGGCTTTGTCAATTTGAGGTTACAAGTAACATCAGCAATTTTAGACTCATCGGTTCGGATGATTTTCTCTACCAAGTGTTTTCACCGTCTACTACCATGATTGCCAACATATAGTACAGAACAGAAAGTCCTGTGGTCGAAGTGGTTTTCTTTTCCCAGAAATGGTTCTTTGAACATGTGTGGTGGAATCTCGCCACTTCGACCATAACCTGGTTTAGATCGGAAAGATACCTCCAGAAATTTTTTCGGCAACTTGAGGCACCCATTAAGCAAGATGAATTCTCGTATGCTAAGGAAGGATCTATCATCTCCTTTGGTAGAAAAAGATCAGGGTACTTTATTTTGTATCGGCCTTTTTTTCGAAGCTAAATTGGTGCAATCTGTATCTATGATAGAGAGAATAATCGTGGATTTTTGTCTATGAATATATGCCAGTGTTTCCTATTAAATTAGGTGGCCAGATATGCCCATATGACAGAACTTTTTAAAATTCACGTGACCAAATAATAAAGTCATTGAAATCATGTATTTTAGCTTAAAGACTTTCTCTGGTCCACACAGACGGGATGTTTTTCTGCAGTTTAGGCCATTAGCAGATGGTAAAATTTTCAAGAATCTGCAGAAATCTGACAGATAGTCCTTGCTGGTTTGCGTAGTGTGTAGAATTGTGGATTCCTATATCAACACAAGGTCCAAACCAGACCAGATCACTTTGATTGTCTTATTAGAACGATTTGTCGTATCCTATGCATCTCGCACTTCGTTTGCGTCAATAGAGCATTGTTCATTCAAATCCGTTTTAGGAATAAACAAAAGGTTATAGAATAATCTATATTTCGATGCTTATCTTGTAGCTGAAGCCTCCAGGAATATAAAGAAGGGATCCAGTCTAGGCATTTGAATTCCACACGATCTCCCTTTCCTCTCTTCGAAACCCATTCTGATCCAATATTGATTGACAATATCACGTCGGCATGAGAGCTGATGCAGTCTATTATGTTCTTGATTGAACGGAAATCTATCCTCTTCCTGTTTGTGCTTGTGGTAGGATGTACACTCAGAAGATATACAGCCACGAACCGATTAGGCTGAACCATGAACTGACTAGTGGGGACAACTTCGAACTCAACAATCATCACTCGCAAGTACACAGTGCGCCGCAGCCTTGGAATGCTGGAATCTCTGCCCAGCCACCAGCCATGGGCTTACGCTTGCGATCTGAGAACCTTGGACCTGCTAAATCATCGAGTACTACGATGTTGAGCTGTTTTGAATCACCGGCTTCAGCTTTCTATGCAGCCGAGCACTGCATGGGATTTCAGCAGCGTGGATGCGATGTTAGCCCTTCATCTGATTGCTCGCCACCTTCCAAAGCATGTGATACCGAATTCCCTCTGTACCGATCTTCCAGGGAGAGATTCACAATCAATTTCCGAGATCAGTCAGACCACTTTATCGAGTCGAAAGAGCAGGCTATTGCAAAGTCTCCTCGCAGCAACGAGTATGATGGAGCTATTGAGAAATGCTATGGATTCCAACACACCAATTCGCAGCAGAGCAAGGTTCTTGCTCTTAGACAAGATAAATTGCTCAGGGACAACGCAGCCTCCGTCTGGAGGTGTCTCTCGAATCCTTCTGCTGAAAAAAAGGACCAAAAGGTTTGACTGTTCCATTGTGTTTCTTGCTTTTGCTTATCTTCGTTAGCATAAGCCAGTTTGTTCTCAATACTTAGAATGAATAGCCCTTTGTTTTCAGGTCTCTTGCAGTTCATCGGGTCATCTACTGTCACAACTCAGCTTCTCTTCTCAGTTGGATAGACAGCCTTCAAAGTTTCCTTCTGTTAATACCATGTCAACAGGTTCCGTTCTCTCGAATAAAACGAGAATCAGGTGGACTCAAGATTTGCACGAGAAGTTCGTTGAGTGTGTAAATCGCCTCGGAGGTGCTGAAAGTAAGTGATACATAGCTCATCTGTTTAAACAACGAGTGAACAGACATTTATTTGATATTCCGATGATTGATCATATACAGAGGCGACTCCGAAGGCTATCTTGAAGCTGATGGATTCAGATAGATTAACAATTTTTCACATTAAAAGTCATTTGCAGGTATGTACAATTGGGAAACTCGTTGTTTGCATGAGCCATGAACTTAACATTATACGCCAATCTTAAAGATCTTGCGTTCTTTTCGTTTGTGATGCAGAAGTATCGAATTGCAAAATACATGCCAGATTCTGCAGAAGGTTAATCCTCTCATTCTAGTGATGATAGATGATTTTCTTTAATCCTGCCCCTCAGCTATTAGTCCTAAAACCTTTTCATTAAACACTAGGAAGGACTGCTAGAAGAACTAGTTCAAATGAAGTTCCCCAGATCGATATCAAGAAGTAAGCCTGGCTCAACCCATATGTTCTGCGATCTACAATTTTTGTTACCATGATTTGACATAGATATATCCTTTTAAGCACATAGCTTCGGGTGTTAATGTAAGAATTTGTCATATGGCAGCGGCCTGCAAATAAGAGAGGCGTTACAACTGCAACTGGATGTGCAGAGGCATCTTCATGAACAACTTGAGGTGAAGTTCTGATCCTTTCTTAAAGTAAAGGGGGGACGATGGAGAGACTTTGAAAGGCGTCATGTAGTTTTTCTCTCACTTCCTCAGAAGTGAATTCGATGTAAAAAGTTTGGCCTCCTGAAATATGTTCTTTTGTTTTCTTCAACTTACCCGTGGTTCATCATTCCTAAGTTCAATGTCTAAAAGAATTCACGCGGATATCTTCGACAGATTCAGCGTACTTTGCAGCTGCGTATTGAAGAGCAAGGGAGACAACTCAGGATGATGTTTGATCAGCAACAAAAGTCAAGCAACGGTCCCTCCAAGGTTGAAAGTGCAAATAGTCTCGAAGATGTTCATTTCTCTGCCGCAGAAGGTCTTCAAAATACTCATAACACTCATTTCCCATCCAAAATAAGTTAGCCGCCCAAGTAGCGCAATTTCTTGCTCTACCATTCAGTAGTAGCCAGTCTCAACCTCTTCCGGCCGGGGAAGAAAGGAAAAAGTGAATCAGAAGCTGCTAAACAGCATGATGAAGAAAGAATATGTCGAAGTGGAGGAATAAGCAAGATGAAGGGACTCTTTCCTTCTGCTGATACTATCTGCGCAAGCAAATTTGCTAAGGCGAAGAGGATGATGGTTGTCAAGACTGAACGGCTGTTGTTGGCCTACTGTGGTGTACCCACTGTAAATGAATGTAACAGGAAATGCTTTATCTTAAGTTGGAGCTCTGGAAGGGCAAAGAAATCTCTCATAGAGCTGGTCATTTGTGTGTTGATGTAGGTAAGCTGTGTTCCTCTGTGTATAATGTCCCAAAATCTATATCAAACAGGTGGGGTCTTACTGAAAATTGCTGGGAAAGTCCATTTTAGGCAGAATATACCATGTGATTTATGTGTAATTCTCTGACAACTTCAATCGCATTGCACGATTATCTAGGAATGAGCATGAATTTTCAAAGAAATCTTGCAGTCGTATTTCGGTTTTCAAACATATTAAGCAATGTCTTCTGTTACTTTCTCCTAGAAGTATATGCTAATCGGACAGACACGACTGGGTTGCACACTTCGGATGCAAATGTCTCTTGGCAGTGAGGTATCACGGGTACTGCTGTTCCAGTTCCAGTCAAAATGGCCATTCTTTTCCGGTCGTTTTCATTCAATTACGTAGTTAAAGAAACAATACATTATCAACAAGGTGGAATTTTGATTCAGACTGAATATGACAACGCAGCATCGCGAGGTTTTGAAAACTTAGAAGCTTATTCGAGTCCAGGGGCTGCAGCTACACGACATATCTTATCAGGGGTTAAATACATAGGCACCGAAAAGATCCGAAAATCCCACAAATGTGGGCTGAGAATTCAGAATAAAAGAGGGCGCAACTCGAGAAACTAACAACAGTTTGGGGGCAACGTGAATAGCAACAAATTACTGCATCAGAGCTTCACATACATGCTACCATCAATCAGGTTACACAAAAACTGATTTTGCCGGGAAACTTTTGCGAATGGCTTGTCTCTCTACCGGTACATTCTTGTTGATCATCTCGTCAACAGCACTACTGATAAGAATTCAACTGCATCTCTAAACAATCTAACTATATGGACAGCAGATTTTCACAACTTTCGTACTCCTCACAATCTCCTGATCTTTTTTATCTCGTTCGTACCATCTTCAGTCAGCCATCAATGCTGTTCTCTTGATGGTATCTTCACAGTTTTGATCTCCTGATCTTTGGATAATTTACCACGATGCCATCTTTCTCGGCTAGATCTTAGCGACACCCCATTCTCTGACAAAACCCGGCGCACACAGATGATGCTGATGCAGCCTCAGTCTGTCTGGAGTTGTCCTCCGAGGAGAACAATGACCACAAGCTTTGGAAGTTCCATCATCACATCACTTGCTTTGGCTGTTCTCCAACTGTTACATTATCCAGGTTGTCTTTAAGACTTACAGATGAGACATCCATCTGTTTGCCAGCCGCGTATGTTAAATCCAGTTAGCATGACCGCTAGATTAGCAGTTAGCAGTCATGCTGTTCCATAAACGACGAATCGGCAGGCTCGTCATTCTCAAACAGAACAAGAATAAGGTGGACTCTCAGCTCAGTACCTTTCTTAGGTTGAGGTTGAGGGTGCCAAACGAAAGTGACACAGAGAATAATGCTGGATTTGTCCAATCTACCCTTTATTGCGTTAGTCAAGCCTCTGAGTCCTAGAAAGTGTTTTTAGTTCTCAAAACTCCTCCATCTTAAAACGAACAGAGTAATTGGATCTAATTCGATATATCCTCGCGTTCATACTCGATTAGATCATCCACATAAATTGATCCTATTGCAAGCCTTTCGCCTTTTTCCTTCGCAAACAAGCTTGAGTTTGTCGGTGCTACTAAGTATCCAATTTGCACCAGACTTTGTGCGATCTTTCCATATTGATTACCCACTTGGAGGCTTGGAGCTTGTTTTAAATCTCATGACATAACTTGAATTCGTGCATTCGAATTTGTTGAGGCCGAGAGAGAGGGTCCCGAGCAGAGTTGATCGTGTGTTCTTGATATACAGTGAAAAGAAAGAAAGAAAATGCTTTTTCCTCATTTGGAGCTCTAGGAAGGGAGAGAAACATTTATATGGTTTGGCTGCATCGACCACGGTTGCTTGACAAGTTAATTACGGAGCATTTGGTTCCCGAAACTTTCTTTCATCGGAAAATTCCCGAGCAGCGCCCTTCCGTAAACTCAATAGTTTGCCGTCTGGGGCTCGTGCTCATAATCCCGGCCTCTCGGGCCACCTAACGCACGATCCTTGATCATTAAGACCATAAGATCAGATCGATAGGCAAGTCTTGCCTGAGATAAACCTAAAAATCTGTGTCCATGTCCATCACGATTCAGGAAAAACCTACACTTCATATAATGGAACGGTTCTAAGCTGGCCTGAGCCGACCGAACTGACTAGGTAAGGCTCGAGAGGACAACCATCAGCGCATGCCTTAACCCAATTCGCACTTTCGAACCGTTCGGGCCCAAGACTTGAGGCTTGGGTCAGGTCCAATAGCTACTCAAGACCCTGATAACCTCGAGTTTTGGAAATATTCCTTAGATCGGGCCTCCCGTTGAGCTTGATCCGAGCAACCGGGTAAGCGGTTGGCTTAATAGCTCAGTTTGTGCCACGCGCCGCCGCCGCCGCCGCGCGGTGGTTTTGAATCGCGTCGGCCCTTTTCGTCCATATGTTGAGATCAAGGAGGCCACTCCCCACTCTGTCGAGCAACTGACGAGCGACATCGCCCTCTGTCACGAAGGCCCCTCCGTCGAGCTCCATCCACACGAGGCTCCATCAATCTCTACTCAGAGGGTGGAAGCAGCAAGATTTGGCGCAAGGTACGACAATCGACGACGTAACTCGAATCCTTGGAAGCTCAAAATTGTTTGTGGTTTCGTTACTTATGACCCTCTTTACGATTACGAGTAAGTACCAGTTAGTACGATGAGGGTCTGTTCGGTTTATGTAGTTAGCCTGGTTAAGTCGTCCAAAACCAAGTTTTGGCCGAGAGGGTTGCTTCAGAATGCTCAAAGTCCTGAACTTTACGGGACGACAAGAAGTTATCATGTGGGCTTGATGGAGGGTTCTCTGAATAACAATGGAAAATTGGGGAGAACTCGTGGTGCGACTCTTAGACTAGCGCAAGATGCGATTATGGAGTACTTGCACTTCACTCGAGGCTTGCCCTTCATGGATGCAGAGTTTATAAGTAAAAATTCGCCTCAGTTTATCGATAGGCTTCTGCAGAAAATCGATGCCCGAGAGAACATTGCCGCGTCCATATCACGGTTCCTGCGCTACCACCCTATAAATGAATTTGAGCCATTTTTCGAGAGTCTGGGTTTGAGTCCGTCTGATTGTGTTCAGCTTCTTCCGAGAGAGAAGATGTTTTTGATTGATGATCAGCTGTTGTTGGAAAACTATCATGTACTTTGTGAATATGGGATTGCACGCGAGAAGATGGGGAGAATATACAAGGCGGCTCCTGAAATTTTCCGTTATGATCGTGGGCTTTTGATGTTGAAGATTAATGCCTATGGGAAACTGGGGCTTAGTCAGTCTACTATGGCTAAGGTTATTGCTGCGAGTCCTTATCTTTTGACTGGAGATCTTGATAAGGACTTTGTTGAGGTAATAGAGAACTTGAAGAATCTTGGATTTCAGTTCACACTAATTGAAGAGAATATTTCTGAAGAGGCTTGTTTTAGATGGAGTCAGATTCTTGAGCTTCTCTGCTTCTTTAACAAGACAGGTTGCGATGAGGAGCAGTTGAGCGAGTTAATAAGACACCATCCAGGAATTCTCTTTGAAGGTTCAGGGGACAAGACATGTTCCCTCATTGGTTATCTCTTAAAATTTGGATCCTCTGTATCTGAAATACGGTCAATGTTTTTCCAGTTTCCAAATATCCAAGTTGGAAAGTTTTTGTCAAATTTGAGACGGTGTTTTCTGTTCCTCACTGAGATTGACATGCCGACTGAAGACATTAGCAAGATTTTACGCTCTCATTCCCTGTGGTTGGGAGAGTGTACTCTGAAGAAACCTAACACGGTATTTACTAGGTTAAATGTTGGGAAAAAACGGCTCTGTAAAATCATCAAGGATCACCCAACAGAAATGAAGAATTGGGTTCTTGGATCACAAATGGAGCGACTACCTGATAAGGGTAAGAAATTACTGAAGGTTAAGTTTTTGTTGGGATTGGGATTTACTGATGATTTAACCAAGATAAGTGAGGCCGCCAAGTTATTCAGAGGCAGAGCCGAAGATCTTCAGGAGAGGTTTGATTGCCTCGTGAGCGCTGGTTTGGATCGGCAGGACGTCATCAAAATGCTGACAGTATGTCCCAAAATACTTAACATGTCAAAGGATGTGATTGAGATGAAAATGGATTTTCTCATGAACGATTTGGCTTGCCCCTTGTCAGCTTTAGTTAAATTTCCTGCTCTTCTTGGTTATAAAACTCAGAGAATCAAACTTAGACATTCCATGTATAATTGGCTGAAAGACCAAGGAGCGGCTGATCCTGAGTTGGCCTTAAGTACTTTCATTGGATGCTCAGATAGGAAATTTGTTAGGCAGTTTGTAAATCGACATCCTAGTGGCCCGGAAGTTTGGCAAGAGTTGAATAAGAAATTTGCCCACGCAGAGTGTCTAGTGCAGGCTTCTTGAATGAGTTTAGCAGGTAGGCAAGCGAGGTGTATGTTTATCTTGTATTCTAGACTAAAGCTAACCTACACATTTCTTCACATTAATGGCATGAAGATCAAGATGCCAATTTTTGGGGTCCTTGGCCTCTTCTCTTCCTGTAATATCCTCTGTTGACTCGAAAAACTTCTCACAAATCGTCGGCAATGTTTGAAATCGAAAGGACTTTGCACTTGGAGAACCTGTTCGAAAACTCTCTCCGAGAGTCATCATTAACATGAAGTGGTACTCATCAAGCTTCATGAGGGGAACTCTGTTTTCAGGAGAGCAGAGACAAAAAAGAAGCATGGAAAAGCTGAGTCGGAGAGACATCGTTCATACGAGAAAACTTGATCACTCGCATTAAGCTTGTTCTGGTTGGAAAGACTGATTGCGACGAGATGACTTCATATGATCCGTGAGAACTTCATATGTTGTTACTTATCAAGGTTTACGTCGAGTGCAGTTGTCGGGCAGTCCTTGTTTGGAGGAGTACCCTTGTCGTGCAGTCGGTTGTTGAAATTACAGATGCAAGAAGCAGCTGTGATCAGGCAGAAGGAACGCGAACCTGAAAAAAAAAAAAAACAAAACAAAACAAAACCTAGACATGATCGAACAACGTAAACTGAGAACCATGGTGCAAGACATTGAACCTTTAGAAAGGTTGGGGAAGGAAATCTTTTGGGTGGTCGGGTTGGTTGAACGCTGATCTGCAGCGCAACAACCGATCCATCAACTGCCATTGGGCCGAAGAACTTTTTTTCCTAAGCTTTCTAAATCCAAATGCTCGTCGGCTCAGGGACACCCCAAAGGACCATTCCTCCGTAGCTGAAGAGCGATGGGCATGGGCCCTTTGAAATTGCATCTCTCCAATCACTTCGGAGCACCTGATGTCGATTTGTTCGCACGCACGCACGCCCTTGCAAAATTCTTTCGTACACAGAAACCTCGATCGTGTTTTTCTTCCTCCACGTGCGATCGGCCCTCCGGCCGGTCCACATTTCCTCGATTTTCTTCCGCTACCCTGATCTTAGTAACCTCCCATCCTCCCATTCGAGCTGGCTTCAGGCCACAAAGCTGTTCCTGCTCTTTACTCGTTCCGGGTAGGTCGAAGTCTCTAATTTTTTTCCCGTGCTCAAAGGTCCACCTTAAAAGCCACAGATGAATACGAGAATCATCCATTTCAAACTCGGGTGGGCCGCTTGCATATGAAATATGGCATGGCATCCTACAATTTCAACGTTGGTCCCCTCCAACTTCTAGGAATATATATATTAAAAAAAAAAAAGAGTTCATCAAAATTCCTCAAAGTTAACTCCCATTATGCTTCGAATCCACACATCTTTATAGGAAAGGAGTCCGCAGAATCTCCCACACACGCCACATGGAGCACGTCCCATGTTGATGTCGAGGAAAGGCGAACAATTTTTTTTTTTTAAATCAGGACCCAGAAACGATAAATCTGAAGTGGGGGAGTTCTATTCACGCGTCTGCCACGCGACCTTGAAAACCTCATCCTGAATAAAACGACGTTGTCAAATCTACGTTGGATTCGGCGCAAAGTCATGAGGTCGGGTTGGGGAAAGTGTACTAAATTATGGTTTCTTCCTTTCTTTCACTCTTTAGGAATTTGAATATATTAACTCCCACCTCTCCATTCTCGAAATTTGTTTGCCGTTGCTCCTACTAAACGACACTTCTCCTTGTCCCCTCGTGACACACACACACACCACTGTAGCGTGTAGAGACCTTTCTCTTTCCTCTTTCTTTGGGTTTGTACATTAAGAGTAATGTGGTAGTCAAGAATTGAGAAATTTCTATATGTATTTCGATGTGCATATAAAAGTGTATATGGAGCCTCTCTTCTTCTTCTTCTTCGTTTTTTTTTTTTTAGGTTTTATTATATGACTATCAAAAGTGGTAAGATAAACATAACATCACATATAATCGATCAAGGATGTGCACTATCAAAGAAGATATATACATAATCTCGAGACACATGCAGAATCAAATAAACATCCTAATATCGCCGACAATTCTCATGACATGATGACGAGTAAGTGTACCAAACGATCCTCCATGACACGTAAGCAAGATTGGTAATGTTACAAGATAACTCAAGAGCTGTTTTCATGGAGGATCGTTGATACACTTACTCGTCACCGTGTCATGTGAATCGTTAGCGATACTAGGATGCGACCGGCGGCAAATTTAGATCGTTGGACTAGTTCCGGCCTAGCCTGATCTGGAATGTAACTGGAGATGTGGCATGATTTAATCTATTCACATAGAGATTCACACTTTCCCATCGGTGGATAGAACCCCGCAATAACAATGTCACCTTGATATAGTTGAGATTAAGTTCAAGCCTGAGTGCCTTGAAAATCAATTTTGAGTTTTTATTCTTATTCTTCTTCTTCTTTTAAACTTACCGCGCCAGCTTGATTGAGTGGAGAGTGGATATGACCCTCGGGAGACTGATAGAAGGGGGACTACGTACGACATTGGTGGAGGGTAGGTCGGCTAGCGATTAGCATCATACCTCATCAACGGTGCAATGAATTAACTTTTTTTTAATATTGATGTTGTTAGCTACGGTGTCAGGAGATTTTGAATTCAGTTTAATGGAATTCACCTGTTCAAATCCACCAATCATGTAGAGTCGCTTTCCCAAGCCGAAGCATCGGCTTAACCGGTTTTGTTAGACCGGCGAGGTGATCCGTGGTCCTCAGCACAGTCGCATCTCCATGCTATTGGGGGTGAATATGTTCCTTCAGCATCTACGAAGCAACAAGGGCAATCCTGTGGAGAGGAAGAGAAGGACCACTTGTCCGCGTTTTCGAGTTTCTGGGTGCAAAATCTTGCCGTTGATATGTGGAACTAGCAAGGCGCGGACACCTAGCAGACATGGCGTTCAATAACACAGCGCTAAGTGGACGCTAGTTCTACTGTTCCTTTGTTTATATTAAGGTTTCTCGAGTTAAACCAGGCTCATATGTCATAACTTTACTCGTAGGAAGCAACTAGCCGACAAATGGTCAACGATAGGTCAAGTCCTCGCATCGCCAGATGCATAAGTACTCCTCGAGCTGACTGCAAACCCTAAATTCTCCTAACGACGAGCATTCACGGGACGGCAACGTCGCCTGGGTCTGCCGATTCTTGTCGTCTTCTTCTTCTGCTCCTCTTGAAACGCGAAGACAGTCAGATGAAAGACCTAGTTAGACCTTGTCGTTGCTACCGTCGTCTGACCTAAATTGAAGAGCCTCTGCGAATGCATGGCAGCTTGGCTTCCGTAGGACTGCTTCCCGTCGGCAATAACTGCGGGGAAGATCGCTACTGCTGAGCAACGTGGACGATACCGTCCGGACGTTTTGGATCATATGCTGCCGGTACTGTTTTGTTTGTGGTTTCTCATGCCATGTGTCGCCAACAGATCGAATTCTTAGCTCAGCAATGGGGTGCATGTATCCGTAGGCCTTCGTGCCGGTCCTTGTCTATGGATCTCAAAAAATGTCATTGTGATAACACACGCATGTTTGGCATCCGAGCATAATAGTCCGAAGCTAAACTTTAGCATAAAGTGTTTGGATGACCGTAAAAATAATAACTTATTATGGAGTCACAAATTCTTGAAGGAGTGAATCCCCACAATAATATCTAATTATTTCTTATTTGTGATCCAGAACAAGCTGTTAATCTCACAGTGGATCAATAAAAGTTACAAAATCATTCCTCTTTGCGGCCTCGTACAAGAAGACTTTCTAATTCTTGCCTTTGAGTACGCCGGTCAGGCCACGGTGATGGACTCGCGAATTTACGGATAAAATGGGTACTTATGACTCAAATCGAATATTTCCTAACTAAGCGAGAGGCACTATGGCTCTCGATTTCTTATTAGCTTGTGGAACGAGGGGCAGTCTAATTCGTGTGATATCATCGTGTTTGTTCCTTTGAATGCGTTTATTCCTATCTTTTTTTCCAAGTATGTGTTGCTTTTTGCAAATCAAAATTAAAAAAAAAATGAGATTGTTATGATCATGAAAATAGTTTTTAATAGGGCTAATACCATTAAAAATCCAAATTGATTCATCTATGATGCATTTACCCAAAAATGATTTTTGGGTCACAAAAATTCTCAAACCATACGTTTGTGCCACGTTTACCCCAAACTGATATACTTGTGTCACATTTACCTCAAATTATAGCAAGTATGGGATTTTTTGGGGGGTAAATGTGGCATGTGGTGTACCAATTTAATATTTTTTATGAATTTAAAGTTAATTTAGGATAAATGTGGCACAAGTGCATTGGTTTGAGGTAAATGTGACACAGATGTACTAATTCCGAAGATTTTATGACATAAAAATTAGTTTGGCGTAACTGTGGCACGAGACCAGTTTAGATTTTTTGTGTATTAATCCTTTTAAAAATATAATTATATTTCGAGATTCATATGTTTCAAGAGGTTTTAAATGTTTGATATTAAGAATAATCAAATCGCAAATGCTCCAAGGGGAGGGGGGGGTGTGGTTTGTTGTGAGCAATCAAAACAAAATCTAGCCAATTCTGGAAAAAATTATCAAAAAAATCTTAAACCTATTGCAATTTTGCCAATTCAATTCTAAATTTTTCTTTTTGCTAGTTGAGTCCTAAATCTTTTGCAATTGTGCCAATTCAGTCCACTTTTCCTATCGACGCTGACATTGATAATTTTTAATAAATTTTTTAAAATAAAATTTCTCTTTCTTTATTTTTCCCTTCCTACTGCTACCGTGGCCAACAAGGGCTTTTCAGCCCTTCACCGACCTCCCCGGACCTCTTCTGTTGCTGCGCCGCACAATCTCCTCAAACAAATCTCCATAGAAATCTTAATCCAAATCACAACAAACAGACACCAAGGAAGCTCTCGGGTCGAGCTAAGACAGAGCCATGAATCACACATGAGCAGCAAACAAAATCATAGAGATCGGGAAAGGCTGGCTAATTAGAGGCGCGACCGGGGGTGAGGCCATGGCGAGGCTGCCCTCGCCCGCAGCTGGCGAGTCGATGGCGGCCGCGAGCGAGGCCAGTCAGGGGCCATGAAGCCCTCGCCGGCCACAATAGCAATAGAAAGGGGAAAATAAGAAATGAAAAATAAGGAAAAAAAAATGAAGAATACATCGGTGGACAAAATTGATCGAATTGACACAATTGCAAAAGGCTTATGACTCAACTATTAAAAAAAATTAAGATCGAATTGGAATAATTGCAAAAAGTTTGGGACTTTTTTAACGATTCTACCCAGAATGTGTGTGTATATGGACTTTTAGCTTTCCACTCTTTATCTAAATCCTGCTAGTCACATACTCTTCTCTAATTCTAAACATTTGAAACTTTTGCAGTGTGCGAATATTGATATTTTTGTATTTAAAAAATTGTGCGCCCACTGAAGTTTTCACTAATTCAACCCAAAAATAAGAGTGTTTTTCCCTAGGACCTTAACTAATTGATATTGGTGTCATGTTGTAGCTCTTTCTCAAATAGTACTTCCATAAATGTTGAATGGACCCCGACCCAACGTATCAATTGCGGTTTGATTCCTCTGCCTGTATCCAAATTCGTAATTGCAGTGACTTGGGAAAGAGAGATTGGATGGTTTGATCGCCCATTTTCCCGACGGGGTTAATTCCATCCAAAACTCTAAACTTGTACATCCATGTCGCATTTATTCCAAATTATTTATTGCGTCCCAAAAAATTTCGAACGGATACGTCCGAGTTGCATTTATCCAAACTGACATTCCATGTCGTATTTACTTGAAATTGTGGTAAATATGGCAATTATGCATCAATTTGGAGGGAATGTAGCACGCGTGTGCTTGCTCGAGAATGTTTGTGACTCAGAAGTCCCCGCTATGATTTTGATAGCTAGTTTTAGTAGTTGTGGTTGAATCTGAAAATTGGCTTGTGCTCCTTTTGCTTTTCCTTTTTACGCCCCCTCTTTCAGCCGTTGCCCTTGGTTACGCAGGGAGTGAGCATGTGTATGATCGGAGGCAGAGGCGAAATTTTGATACGTGGATGAATAGAAAAAATTGTCCTGAAAATTCTATATCTATTTCACTTTTATCAGTTCAGTCCTAAACATTTTAATTGTGTCAATTGAGTCCTAAACTTTTTTACTTTTTTCATTAGAGTTCGCTTGGTAAATTTTGACGGGAAATCATTGATGTGGACGTCGGCCGTTTTTCGCGGCACTAGCACTGATTGAGATAATTTTTTATTGACTTTTTATTTTTCTTTCTTCTCTTTGCCTTCTTTTTTTTTTTTTTTAAATATGACCAACGAAGGTCGTCGGCCTCAAACGAGGCCACACAAGCCTGGCCTAGCGAGGGCAAATGTTAATAAAAGAAAAGGCAAAAAAGAAGAAGGAAAAAGAGAAGAACAAAAAATAATAAAAATATGAAAAATACATAAATATCATTAACATTTGTTTACATCAACGCGGTAAATTTGTCACAGCTGTACCAGTTTGGGGTAAATTTATTACAGATATACCAGTTTGGGGTTTTTCATGGTCAAAAAAATAATTTGAGGTAAAATTATCACATGTGTACCAATTTGGGATTTTTGGTGGTGTTAACCCTTATATTAAAGAAGGGCTTGACCAGAGGTATTTTTGTCTTTTATATGCTGTGATATGTTTTCGTTTTTCTTTCTTTTTTTTCCTTTTCTTCCTTCATTTTCACCAGTGGCCGGCCATCGAAAAGGGCTGGGTGGCCTCGCTTGGGCAGGGCAAGGCGAACCCTCATCGACATCTGCGAGATCGCCCTTGCCTGGGCAGGGCGAGGTGAGCCCTCATGGCCGCAAGCAAGGCAGCCCAGTCCATGGCTACCGGCGAGGAGGAAGAGACAAAAAAGGAAAAAAAGAAAGAAAACAGGAAAAAATTAAAAAAAAAAATGCATTGATCATGCCCTTTTTTGAAATAATGAGGAAATTTTAGGTTCTTAATTGAAAAAACGAGAACACTTCTAGTCCTTATTTGAAATTTTTTCAAAATTCAACAATGTACTTATATCAGGGCATGAAGTTATTAAATTCACCATTGATTCAAAATACCTTTAAAAATTCGTCAATATCTATACGGCCCTATTGATAAAGGGATTGAGAGTGGAAATGCTAATATTATAGGTAGGGGTTCGACTTTCATACTCTGTAAAGAGGCATAGCAAAAGTTAGAGAGAAGAGAGCTGAAAATAGAATAGATTAAAAAAAATTACCTTGAAAATTCGACCAAAAAAAAACTACCTTGAAAAAAAAAAGGCATTCTCTATTTTTCGGCGAAGAGAAAAGAGAGGGAAGGACGAGAATATAACATAAGTAGTAAAAACCCAAAAAAGAAAAGATGGGACTTGATGCGTACGGACAGCCGAAGAGACAACGGAACTCGCATCAATCAACGCAGTGTTTCGCCAATTGTGCAAAAGAGGGGAGGAAAATAAGAAATCTGTCCTCCAAAAAAAAAATTAAAATTAAGTTAATTTATAACGTGAATAATATCATGAATGGTCTCTGAATTTTGACTCATTATATAAAGTGGCTCTTGAACTTTTATTTTGTTCATCAATTTAGTCCATAAATTATATGAAAATATTCAACGTTGTCCTTTCATTTAAATCAAATTTAGGGACAGGATATTTTCGTACAGTTCATGGACGACACTGCATGTTGGACTAAAATTAAAGGATCACGTTACATATTCAACTAAAATTCGCGCGCGCGCGTGTGTGTTTTTTTTTCTTCTTCTTCAGGAAAGGAACTGTGCTTCCTCGAAGGGAAGGAGGCATATGGGTCGGTCAACCGCGACGTGGGAAAGATCCCATCCATCCGAAGGCAAACAAGCAACATAAAAATTTGCTAAAGAAACTCTTAAATGGAGGTGAAAGTACTCTTTGTCTTGATTAGGTCTCGGTTCGACGTGGAGACGAATTGCCATAAATCGGAAAGGGGTGGCCGAGTTCGATGGACGTGGTTTGTCGCCGTTAGTGGGGAATCTTTTAAAACTAGGACAAAGGACCCACTCTGCTTTTGACTGAAAGACCACCTTTCGTTTGAACCCCTTTTTGAGGTCTCGTCTCTCTACTCTACATCTGTCTTTTGTCTAAAGGGCATACGCTTTGCTTCTAGGTTTCCCGATTATCCCCCTGCTCGATAAGGCATAGAATATGGTTCGTTTACCAAGAAAACCATAGAGGGTTTTGGCTGGAGAGAGTGGAGCCTCTTGAGTCTTGCCTCCCCCCCCCCCCCCCCGCCCTCTTTGCATGGCAAAAAGCGAAGGGCGTAAATTGCTTAGTAAGATGGCCAAATGGCTCCGGTCGGGTCGATTATAGGGAAAACTCGGATTAGAGGAAAGTCGAGTCGGCTTTTAGGAATAGAGGGTGCGGATCGAGCCACTCGATTTCGCTCGCCCGACAAGTGGAAATAGACGCCCGGAACCGGCCAATTGGCCTTTTAAAAAAAATACTATTTTTTTTTCTTAATTAATTAAAATTATGACTGAGCTGCCATTTTATAAGGTGTTGCCCCTCTTTTCCTCTACTTATTGGCTGATGTGAGACTTTTGTGTTGGTTATGAACCACAAGAAGATGAGGGAGAGTCTCACATTGTTTGGTAAGAAAGAGAGACACACATGAATACCTTTTAGGAGCCAGGATGACAGCCCAAGGCTTAAGCAAGGAATCCCACATCGATTGTTTAGTGAGAATTACGAGTGAGATGCTTTTTTAAGATGCTTAGTGACTGAGTTGAAGTTAGTCACTTTTCTTGGCTTAATGGCTCGAATGAAGTTTAGTTTAGTAAAAAAAGTTTTTTTGGGGCACTCGCGTGTCCAAGCCAAGGTCGATTCCCCCTAAATGTATAATTTAATTGTAATTCATTATTTTATTTAAATTTAAAAATCGAACTGGAATCCGTCCTTGAATCGGCCCGAAATCGACGGTTTCGAACTGGAACCGGGACCCGCCCCTTCAAGGGCCGGTTCCGGTTCGGGCCGGTTCCGATTCAGTGTTAACCATGAACCAAAACCAAAACCGGCGGTTGCGAAATCGTGGCCATGTCTACGTGGAACGTAGTCTTGCACAGGTAAAGGGAATTGGGTCATTAGGGTTCGAATATGAGAACAATGTATGGCGATGACTGCCAGCTTGGAAAACTTAGGCTCTCCTGTGGACCGATGGGCTCCATTGCAATCGATCTTGAGTACCCGCACCTTGAAGCTCGAATTCTTTCGAGACAGTTGTGATTTTAAGAAGTCGTCGCAACACTAAGATAGCGCATGGTAACATTTCTGACCAACAATTTCCCTGCCAGAAGTCAATCTACCAGGGAAATTCATTTGGTAAAATCAGTTTCGAAGTAGAAATGCGTTTGGTTAAAAAAATTGACTTATAGTAGGATTTTTTACTTATGGTTGGATTTTTGGTCATCTTTGAGAAGTTAAAAATTTTTACTTCTCGATTCCAGAATCACTTCTTCGATCACACAAGCCTCGGCCGACCACCGTTGCCACCCGTGGCCGGTCGCCGCCGGCTATTGCTGCCACCAGTCTCTAGTTGCTAGCCGTCGCTGACCGCCGTTGCCACTCGTGGCTGGTCGTTGTTGGCTGCAGCGGCATATTTTGTTAATAATTTTTTAAAAATAAAAATTTTCAACCGTTACTAAATAAATTTCTTTGATCAGAAGTCAATCTGGAGCAGAAGTAGAAAAATCAACATATGCTTTTGAGGAGAAGTAGAGAAATCAATTTCTCGTCAGAAGTTGAGAGGTTGGCCAGAAGTGTTATCATGCGCTACCTAAAGTCCTAAACTTCTCTGCCCACCTTGCGTGCGAGAGAGAGAGAGAGAGAGAGAGAGAGAGAGAGAGAGAGAGAGAGAGAGAGAGAGAGAGAGAGAGAGAGAGAGAGAGAGAGAGAGAGTGTGTGTGTGTGTGTGTGTGTGTATGGGTAATCAATAAGTGTATAGGATAGCCGTTTGACGTGTTAGGAATGTATAAACTTTCATTCATTAAATGGACCATCTGCAATTGGCAAAATTCCATAAAAAAAATTGGGACCATTACTATTACTTTAATGGTCTGTGACCATTACGATTTTAATAGTCCTATTTTGGTGAACTTTCACAAAGAAAAGGGCCCATTACGATTTTAATAGTCCATGAAAGGGACCATTACGATTTTAATACTCCTATTTTGGTGAACTTTCAACAACAAGCATAAGCTTTTCATAGGATTTTTTTTTTAAATGGAAGTTCGATTCTCATGGCACTGTTTATCTAAAAAATTTATTCGGAATGTTCAAATAGAAATGATGAAGTTGTTGTTTTTTTTTTGGTGAGGCTACTGGTACTTTAATTTACGTTACAATTAAAATATATAATGTGATTCTGATGCTGGAGTCGTGACGATTTTTATATTCCGATTGATCGTGTCATAGTAGAACGAGCTTATCTAAGTACATGGCAGGTTTTTCTTTCTTTAGGGCCATCTCTTGATGGTAGTTGGAGTCGGTTAATTTGGAGTTGAAGTACCTTAACCATTCCATAAAGTTTCCTTTTTTGTCTTGCAAGCTGACTTTACGAAATTTAATGTAGCAGAAAACGAGAGAAAGAGCTAGGGTCAATGTCGAGTGAAATTTAATTAAGGTTTGGCAGCCGGTCCATTTGAAAAGCCACAAAAGACATAAAGCCCACCTCTCTGCCACGTAAGAGTTTTTATCATCATTATTAAAAAAAAGGTTAAAACCAAATAAAAAATTTTACTAATCCCACTTTTATCACCTAATGAAACATGAAATAACCCTTTTTAAGAGAACGTGACTAAAACTTCGTGTCCAAAAGCTTATCGATTTCAAGATAGGAAGCTAATCAGCGGGACGATTTCATTCTCGAACGAAAGCTATGTTGCTTTTCAAATACAAAGCGAGAGCTCGGCGGTTTCCAGATGTCTTTAAGCAAACCATTGCCGGCAAGGCAACATCGCCGATAATATTTTGGGCTAATAAGTCCAGCGGTGGCTTTAGAGCCATTCTCAGCAAACGAGGTTGAAATTTTTTTTCTTCTCGTCGGGCAACTTTATTGTCGTTATTCGTCGGGTTAAGCTGTACAATTTGCACCTCGTCTGGCATTGGTCGTGAGCCAGTTCCAACCGTAAGAATTAAAGTTGAAAAACAAGTGAATTAAGCACAGAGGCCTCATCGGGATTTCTCGATCTCTCTTGATTATGCACATAGATAGAGGATGTCTTGAATAAGAAAAATTAGCTGCTTAACACAGTTTTTATTGAATAATTATGACATGCGTAGAGCTTACAGATGCGTTTAAATGGCGTTCAAGAGATCCACGTCTTAAGAGTGATTAGATTAGGATTAGTTGACACAGTTTGATGAAAACAAGACTAGGAGTAATGAGAATCTGATGCGGCAATCCTTCTTTTGCTTAATTGCTTTATATCAAAGTATAAATAAATAAATAAATGGGGAATTTGGAACAAAAAGAAAAAAAAATTGAAAAGCAACGGGTATTTGTCCAGAACTAGGGCAAACTCCGAGGTTGTGTTTGGGAGAAATATTTCATTGAGAAAAATGAGATTTTTATTTTTCCCCTCTCGTCCTGAAATTTTATAATATTCATCGTCGCATCTTTTTTTTTCCAAACATAGTAATAGGAGCATTGGAGTAGGAATCGAAAACGCTGAGATAAGTGAGGAATTTGCTGAGTTTGAGTCCTCCCGGATGGAGACGTTTTCCGGAACTTGGAAATTGGGAGCATCTGAGCAAGACCAGACTTTCCCACACATGCTGGATTGCGATGGGCTTATGTCGTTGTCAGGGCCTGTGATTCTTCCGTTGGGAAACAATACTTGCATACAAGAAATAATTAGCATTATCTATTGAGACACAGGCTTCCTCCCCGGATGTCCAAGCCAGTCTCATCAAAGCTGCTAGGAGATTGAAACATTCGTTGGATGAAAATTTTGTCGGTGAATTCCCAAAGCGCCAATCTGGAATCAGGCCAAAAGCGATGGGGGAGGTGGGGGTTCTAATGGCTTTTTGCCAGCTTGAACCTCCTCCAAGAAAACACCAAAAACTCCTACATCAGGGCCCTTTCTCTTTCTCTTTCTCTCTGCTCTGTGAACTCCGAGAGACTGGTGAGTCATCAGTCTTTTTTCTCTGTCGAACCCCCAATTATTTTTGTGTTTTGAGCTCTTCCTTTTTCTGCATTACTTTCTTTTGTACCACCACCTCATGAAACTGATGGCTGGCATGGGCCACTGTCGTCTCCCCACTTTTCACTCTTAAAAACCCCCCCCTGCCCCCCCACCACCCCCCCCATTTCCCCTCTCTCTCTCTCTCTCTCTCTAGCACAGACACAGAGAGACGCTGACTCACTGATGACTCGGGAAGCTCCAATGAATGGGTTCTAGAGACCTCGCTCATGGACATGGGTTCGGGCTCGTTGACGACGGAGTCAGGGTCCTCTTCTCCTCCCCCACTCGAGTCCCTCAACGGCCTCAAGTTCGGCCAGAAAATCTACTTCCAGAATAATGCCGCCGTTCCCAAGCACCCTCCTGGCTCCTCCTCCTCATCCTCCGCCGTCTCCGGGACGGGCACGCCTCCGAAGAAGGTGAGGGCCTCCGGCGGCGGCTGCGGAGCGATCCAGGGAGGGCAACCCCCGAGGTGCCAGGTGGAAGGTTGCCGGGTGGATCTGACCGATGCCAAGGCTTACTATTCCAGGCACAAGGTCTGCGGCATGCACTCCAAGTCCGCCACCGTTATCGTCGCCGGTATCGAGCAGAGGTTTTGCCAACAGTGTAGCAGGTCAAAGACGCTATTTCGATTTTTTTTTCCCCCTCTTACCCTTTTGCCTTCTATTTTCGATTCCCTCTATTTCCCCAAATTTGAGGCCCTTGCGCTTATTGGGACTTAAACCTCCTACTGTTTTTTTTTTTTTGTCTGTTCCAGTAAATGTCATGTTGGGTATGCTTCTTCTTGTGGTTTGTTGGCGTGTTGGGAGTTAGATGAGCTCTGCTTGATTAATGTTTTTGCGTCTTGGTTTCTTGTCCTGGTCACAAGTTAGCCACTTCTGTTTATTCGACAGTTCGACAGTCGTAATCGGTTTTTTTTTTTTTGTCTTCGTTTCTAGCGACAAGATATCTGCTTGATTAGGGTGCTTGCCTTGCCTGTTCTTAGACTTTTGGCATTGGGTTCAACTCTGGGCATTTTCGCTCGAGCTCCCCTATCTTCGGTTCGAGTGTTTGTGGGTTATGATTGGAGATTGCGATGGACTTCCTTTTAGTGCAAAGGTGCTATTTTGCTCATCATCAAAGATGGGATGTTGCTTTCCATATCTTAACTTGAATTTTTTCTTTCCAAATTCGGTAGCATAGGCCTTGGGCATCGGCGGTTGCTTTTTCTTGGATGGAAAGCGGGCTCTCTCTTGACTTTTTTTCCCCCCCATAAGATAGGCTGAGAAAAGAAAAGGACGAACTCCTCAGTACATTTTGTTTATCTGCTTTCTCTTATTACACCTGCTTCGGGTAGTGTCTGGTGGTACTGCGCAATTGGTCTCGTCATTTTCAGGCCTCTTTAGACACCTTTTGTTGGTGACGTAAAACGTCCTCGTCGGTTTATTGGGACGGCTCAGGCTCAATATAGTAAGCACGAGCATTAAGATTCCACTAGGCACTTGGAAATCTTGAATCATTTAGACCAAGAATTAATTTGTTTACGACATGTGGTGCCCCCCCCCCCCCCCCCCCCCCCCCCCCCTCTCTTTCTTAACCAGAACCTCCTATCAGCCTTAGTTGGTGAATTTAGGCTACGGTAATTCTTTTTCCTTTGATGCTCCTCCTCCTAAGACATTGCTGTGTCCATTACTATTGGCCGTTTTCTCTGCTCTTTGCAACTTCACCCATTGAGATACTATTTTCATCAAATGTTAACATCAGAATTAGAGCAGAAAATGCTGGATTTACTTTGCTCCTCCTCTGATGGGATTGTAAGAGTCATTGTTTCCTTACTAACATTAGTTCTGTTGTTTAACTAAACATCTTTCGATTCTCTTCTTTATGTGTTGTGAAGCTCCTTACAGTCCCTTAATATTTTGGACTTCTTTTGTTAACATTAGTTCTGTTGTTGTCCTAAACATCTTTCGATTCTCTTCTTCCTTATAAATGAAGCATGTAGCAAGCATTCACTTAGGCATTTCTGGCTATTTTCCTGAGGTGAATTGATTCCACGTATTTAAGTGTTGTGGAGCTCCTTATATTTCCTCAATAGTTGGACTTCTTTTGTTATGAGTGCAGATTGAAAAGCTGGTCTTAATAAGCAGCTCTTTTTTGTTTTATCGTGAGTGTGGATTGGAAAGCTCATTTCAATAAGCAGCTCCTTCAATATATCGAGTGTTACTGCTGTCATTGACGGAATCAGCGAAGAAAATTGTAATGCATTTAATTGTATGTACCTTAAGAATTCTCTGTCGACATATGAGGTATTATCCATATAGTTAACCAGATTCCAGAATGCTTTTTGGCTTACCATGTTTTAGTTGGCTGCGCTGGCTAGAATGGCAGCCAATATCCAGGAGCAGTGTTATATACATTGTTAAGTTCTCCGTAAGATGCTACATGAATTGCAAACAATGCATTTCCTTGTGAAGATAAAATATCCAACGTTTTCTGATAAGTATGCTTCTGTTGACAAACAATTGACCGATTGAACTCATTGTTTCCGTGGATGGTACTGCTGTATCGTCTCCTTTAATTTGTCAGTTTGCTTGTGCATGAAAAACGTTTTGTGCTTTCTTCTTTCATGCAGCAATCTGTTGTAATGAAATGCCCACACTTGTTATAATATAGATTGTTTTTTTTCTTTTCCGGTTAAGTAAGAAATTTACAGCAAAGAAAAGGGGAAGTGGTAGTGTGCAATATATTAATTTGAGCTTTTAATGCAAGATTGTGATTGAAAGCTTCGCATGTTGTTTCAGTAAGCAAAGATAAACAAACTCTTGCATCGTTGATAAACTCAAGTGTCGCTTGGTAATGAATGAACAAGCCACAAATTTGTTGGAAGAAACGCTAAATCGGGAAAGTCCTTGGGAGGTCGTGGAGACCAGAGAATTGGGCTCGCACTATCAGTTTTAATGCAACCAACAAGGGGCTCAGATCAGCTGCATCTATACTTGTGCATCATGACGTGCTGATATTGCATTTTTCAGTAGAAATTGCATTTAAATTTTCTCATCATGATTTACTTGCTTTGTGAAAGAGAAAACAACTGGAGTAGTGGTGAGATGAAAAAGTCATATTTAGGAATGTCAAGCTGGGGAACTACATGTACCTTTAACAATAATAAATAGGTGTATCCTCATTGTCGATCTATTTGATATTTGGTGCCAAAAGCAGCTCTCCGATGGGTTGAAGTTTTGGTTCCTCCGCTGGTTTGCTATGAGCATTTTGAAGTGAGCGACTATATGATTTGAATCAATTAGAGAAGCTAATGCTGAAGAGTTGATGTTTTCAGCTTTTTCGATGAAATACAGGTTTTGTGTGCTTACAAAGCATTAGGCTTTGTCAGTCTGCTTTGGTGTTAAAGTTAAAATTCAGTTTTATGCCAAGCCTGCAGTATCTAGGTTTCGGTCTTGATCACGTGTATCATATATAAACCTCGATTGAACTTTAGATTGGCTATGGTAGGTTCTTGGACCAAATAGCAAGTTTTGTTTTGAACTAGTACTGTGCTATGAACGCCCTCTAAAGTTGATGAGTTGTGCCAATTAAAGTGAGCTGTTTCTACTGCTTGGTTGCACTTGTCTTGAACCTTCTTAGTCAACAATATGTGCCTGGTTGAGTGATTAACTCTGTCTCTCTTTAGAAGATTCTCTCTTGGGGCAGCATAATGAATCTGGCTTTTCCTTTGCTATATGCAAGCCTTGACTTCATTCAACTGTTAGTTTCATAGGTATATGTAGATTCTGCTGTAACCTATTGGGAAGTGGGATAGAAAATTCACCATGCTTTCTCTTGCTTTCGTTCTACTTGATGTTTGGCTTATCGAAGATGATTACATACTGCTTTTCAGGTTGTATGTATTAACATCTCCTCTTCTAGTCTCTTCACAGATTCCATCAGCTTACTGAATTTGACCAAGGAAAACGAAGCTGTCGTAGACGTTTGGCTGGTCACAATGAGCGCCGCAGGAAGCCCCCACCTGGATCGCTACTCTCCTCTCGCTATGGGCGAATTCCATCCTCTATATTTGGTTAGGCATCATCCCCTTCCCAACCCTCTCTTTTCTTCGTTTGGTGCACATTTGTCACAAGTAGGAATACCTCTATATTTAACTGGCTGTGTTGGTGATATGAGTACAAATCTCTGACGCTTGCATGGAACAGAGAACACCACCAGAGTGGGTAGTTTTCTGATGGATTTCACAGCATACCCAAAGCATGCCTGGTCAGGTCCACGTTTTTCTGAGCGCACTGCACCTGGAGATCTCATCCCCGGACCAGGAAAGCTCTATCCTCATCCATGGCAGAGCAGTCCTGAGAACCCTCCCTCCGACCTTTTCCTGCAGTGCTCAACCGGTGGCACGACAGCTTTCCCTGCTCCTGGAATTCCTCCTGGCGAATGCTTCACTGGAGTAGCTGACTCAAGCTGTGCTCTCTCTCTTCTGTCAAATCAACCATGGGCCCCCACAAACCAGCCGTTATCTCTCGGGGCGGACCACATGGTGCACCCCCAGGGCTCGACCCTGTCTCAGTCGATGCCTCCTCATAGTTCGTCCAGTCACTTCGCTGCTCCTGGCTCCGCGTGGGCCTTCAAGGGCAACGAAGCCGGTGGGAGCTCCATTGGGCTAGCTGCTGATCTGGGCTTGGGCCAGTTCTCACAGCCACTTAACAATCAGTTCTCTGGTGACATGGAGTTGTCTCAACAAAACCAGAGGCAATTCATGGAGCTTGATCCCTCCAGGGCTTATGATTCCACCCACCTGGCGCACTGGTCACTCTAGGTGACCCCATCATGTTTAGGTTGGGTTCTCTTGCATCACGGAGTTTGAATATTTTTGTGCATAAGACTGCATGTCCTTTTTGGTTCTGATAGACACCTGACATGATGTCTGTCTAGATTATATAATGGCCGGAGGCGTACTGTGTCTAGGCATTGGCCTTAACTTGAACTAGGACTTCGCTTTTGTCTTGAACACGCGCTGTAAGGATTGTGTGTTGTGCTCTTGGTTGTGCGTTATTATGCAGTCACAAACTACTGTAATTATCTTGTAGTTCCACTCTCCAGGTGTGGAAAATGGCTTGTCATAGCAGCATTAGTACACGCCCTGATGTGCAAAGTCGTGCTGGAGGAACTTATTGCAATCACAGCGCGGGTAGATTGACCCGTTGGCATGTGTGACGGTGTGTCCGCATCACTTGTCGTGCTCGGCCTATGATTTTGCAGTCGGTCAGCAGATCTTATCATCATTCCAGGTCCAGAAAATCTGCGACGGAAGGAGTTGGGATTGATCTGTTTCAACTTGGGTCCTTCGAGGGTCCCAACATTCAGTTTGAAACGTTTAGCTTGAACGTTCAGCAACTCCCATCTGTGCTAACACTAGGCTAACTAATGCGGGGGATGAACAACAAATGGATTTAGCCTCGTGGGATACCATGTAATTGTATCACGCAAGAGATTTCACGTATATGCTGAAATTGAGATGTCCGGTTTGCTCTTCCGGACACCTACAGGTACCAAATTGGCTACTTTGATCAGCCTGAATAGAAACGCATTTGTTTCTTGAAACTTGAAAGGCAGAGAAGAAATAGGAATATAGGAATTGGAGACGGCGTTAACAAGAGCTGCCACAGGCGTGAACACGCACTCATATCGAGACTAATCACTCTACGAAGTTGCACAACGAAACGTATGTACCATGATTTTTTTTTTTTTGGAAATCGTATGTACCATGATTAGCACTTGGTATATTGGACACTTTCCAAGGCGCATCGTTTTTATTTTCTTTTTGCTAGACTTATTGCCGGGTCGGGTCAGATCGAATATAGTCCGATCTAAATTGACCTACTTGACCCATTTTCATGTAATTCACATCTAGTAACTCATACCCGACTCGACCCATATCGAAGAATTTTTGTATTTAACTCAATCTAGAAGATAAGAGCACGGTGAGTGAAAGTAAAATCAAATAAGGGTGAGAGAGTAAAAAGAGAGTCATAGATCTAAGTCGGGTTTAAGTAAAGCTATGGACTCATTTGACATCCATATTATGTTTTATTTTACTATGCTAAACTCATTTATAACTTATTTCGTTAATATATAAGGGCAAATGCCACAAAAAACCCTGAACTATGCCCATTGTGACACATTTACCCCAAACTTTTTTTTGTGACACAAAAAACCCCAAACTTCTATCATAGTGACACATCTATCCTCTGTTAGGGTTTCGTTAAGAATCTCCGTTAAAATCTTACATGGCAATGACGTGGCGCCATGTCAGATTAAAAAAAATTAAAATACTGTTCACTGTTCATAGTTACTGTTCATCGCTACTGTTCATCTCCTTCAACCTCGCATCCCTCGGCCAAAGCTCTTCCAGAGCTTGTTCGCCGCTCCCACTGTCGTCGATGAGGCGCCATCGCCGGAGGGTGCAGCAGAGGTCGCTAGCTCGGGGCTAGGGTGGTCGGTGCTCACAGCCCCAAGCAAGCTTATGCGAAGCTTGCCCAGATCGGGGCGGAGATCTTGCGCCATGGGAGGACGACAGCAACGGCGACGGAGACGACGAGAAAGGCAAGGCCGTCGTGGGCCGCCATGGGAGGACGCGCAGCGTGTTCAAGTCCTCGAGCAGCCTCGCACTATCAGATCTACACGAGGAGGACGAGGAATACGACGAGGAGAAGGAAGAAGATGGAGGAAATCGAGCGCTGGTGTTCAGGAGGTTGAAGATGATGAACAGTAAATATTTTTTTAAATTTTTTTAAAAAATCTGATGTGGCGACATGTCATTGCCACATCAGAGTTTAACAGAGATTTTTGACAAAACCCTAACAGAGGGTAGATGTGTCACTATGATTGAAGTTTGGGATTTTTAGTGTCACAAAAAAAAGTTTGGGGTAAATGTGTCACAATAGACATAGTTCAGGGTTTTTTGTGGTATTTGCCCTTAATATAATTAACCCACATAGTAACAAAATCCCCGAATATGAATGGACGGTCCAGATCTCCTATTTTTAGGGGGTAATTTTTTGAATTTTTTATATATATTTTTGTTAATAATAATCTGGGCTATCTATTCATAACACGAACGGTCCGGATTGTAAGGTAAGGGCCTAACCTTCTAAGGAAAGGTTAGACGATTCATTTCCAAGTTTTTTCTTTCTTTCTTTTCTTCGGAAAACTAAGTCTCTCTTCTTCTTTTTTTTCCCGGGCATAATTTTCTATCCCCCCAAATCTTTTTGCAAATATACACGAATGAAAAATCGCGGATGTATGGGTGAGATCCGTGGGAGCGATCGCACCGGGAAAAAACCCCACGACTTGGCGCGCAACTGCTAAAACCGAACTCCCGTAGCGGTTTTAAGAGTAAGCAGCGAGTCCGCGCAGGGGAGGAACAACTGAGAACTGTGACCTTCAAACTCCCTCCATTTCTTCAAAACCGAACTCTCCCATCTTCATCTTCTTCCTTCTCCTCTCTGTCTCTCTCTCCATCCTTGGCAATCCACAGAGCTTTTTCAGCTTCTTCGTATCCGGTACGCAAGAAACCACGTTTCTCTTTCGTTATCTTCCTCCATTTCTTTTCGCCGATTCCCGGGGATCGCTGATTCGATTTCTTCCAGATTAAGTTCGAGCTGTTCATTGCAGCATCTCTCGCTCCTATCTTCAAGCGTCTCTCTCTCTCGAAGAAGAAGAATCAGATACATCAACTTGGTGTGTGCGCCTTTGAAGGTCCCGACGCTTGGAAAAAATCGCTTGAATTTCCAAGGAACGAACAGAGACAGCGCGTCTGCTGCACATTGGCTCAAGAAGACTTGGTTTCCTGAAGGAATGGCGGTATGCCACCTGATTGCGTTTCTCCTTTTGGCTGTGTTTTCGGCGTCGCTGGATCTCCAGACTTTTGCATTCACCGATCCTCTTGATGGTACTTATTACTCGACGATCCATCTTGAACTGTTTATAGCATCGTGTGGTTATCTGGCTTTAGCATCGATTGGCGTCATCTCTCTGTCTGTTTGCAAAGATAAGAGTTAAGAGGGGTTAAGCTTTGTTTCGTAAATCTTACGAAAGAACATACCAGTAATGTTTTGTGCCCTGATGGAGGCGGGCTCTTGACGGCGAGGTCCATATTTTGAAGTTAAGTGTCTTTTCTGGATATGCCCTTTTCCTAATAAGGATTTTGGGTTATCTTTCCCTTAGTTCCGTTAGACTTATATGACTACATTTTGAGACTCTTCGAGTCCTCTGCAAAATGATCATGTGGCCCTCATTGATCAAATCGAATTATTGGTTAGGTCTTTCTGCCTTGATAGCAATTACCACCTTTTGTCATACGATCGAAGCTTCCCAAGGATAGTTGCTGTTCATCAAATTGTGAGCCTGCTTGGGACATCTGATGCTTTTTGAGACTAAAGATGACCGGGTTTCTTATGTTTGAGATATGAGTAATGAGAACACCAGATTATCTGATTGTTTGTCTGATGGTCTCAATTGGTTATCTCTTCGCCTTCGTTATGGTTTCAACTTTTTGCATGGAATTTCAGTTAATTTCGTCGTTGGGTTGCTTTTTCCTTCTCTGTTGTCGATGCAGCTACGACGCTTTATGGGCTATATGCAACCTTGAACTACCCTGCACAGCTGAAAGGATGGAGACCGGATGGTGGGGATCCATGTGGGGAATCATGGACAGGAGTGGCATGCTCTGGGTCGTCTGTGATTTACCTGTAACGCAGTTCAACTCTATAGATGAAACAATTTCTTTCTGGCTCGTATGGATCATACAGACATTATGTTGTCTTTAGACCGTGCTTTTGATTTCACATTGGCTACTACTTTTGTGCAGTAAACTCGATGGACTAAACCTGAGTGGTTCTCTAGGAGACCAGCTTCAAAATTTCCACAATTTGAAGCAACTGTAAGCAGCCTTTGCAAAACAAAAGTTAGGTTTTACAACAGAAGTCGTGAGAAAAGATGTTTGTCTGTTATTTTGCCAGGGATATGAGCTCCAACAACATTCAGGGTGATATTCCCTATGGTCTACCTCCCAATGTTACTCATCTGTAAGATTACAGTTTTTTTCTCCTGTCAAACTTGGTATTACTGACTGGACAGTGGCCTCGCTAGACATGGAACAGCTGCTTTCTTAATTCCTGCAACTGATGTCGGTCCTCGCAAGTGCAGCAACTTAGCATGCAACAAGTTGATCCAGAGCATTCCACATTCATTACCTTTATTGAAAAATCTACGGCACCTGTATGATCTTATTTCAACTGCCTGCTTAGAACAAGCTTTCTTTTATGCTTGCATTGCATCATCCTTATTTCAAAGTCCTTCCTTGCAGGAATCTGAGCCACAATTTGTTATCTGGACCTATTGGCAATGTTTTCATTGGACTGCTGAATCTAAAAGAAATGTAGGTTAATCACTAATTCAGATTCGGAATGTACTATTAATCCTGAATTTGATTTTCTTGCCTCTGTTGTTGTTGTCCTTTTAAACCAATTTTCTGTGTTGTTTGGAACTCATGGAATTAGATAATCCCAACAGTATTTAGCACAACGGATTATCTTATTCACAAATACCATATTGGGTCCACTTCATCTTTATTCTAATTTGTTAATAAATCCTTGATTGTCCTTGCGTTTCTGGTTGCATGATCCCCTTCCATGAGCTACAAAGATTCAATGCTCACTAATGATTCAAGTTTCTTATTGACGCTTTTTCATTTAATGGAAGTAGTTTTACAATCACAGGGATCTCTCGGGCAATGACTTCACTGGAGATCTGCCTAGTTCGTTCCAGTCTCTGACAAATCTTACTGGACTGTGAGAGTTATCATTCCATATAATGTTTTCAGCTGATGCATGCCTGACCATTTATCAGTTTGTACTCATATAACACTGTGGTTTAATTTACAGGTTCCTGCAGAATAATGGATTTACTGGAGCAGTGATCTTACTGGCTAACCTTCCTCTAATCAACTTGTAGGTAGCCTCCTCTTGATGTCTTTTCTGCCTTGCGCTGCCATTTCTTTGATTTCTTGTTCAACGCTTCTGTTGTCAGAGATATACAGGACAATCACTTCAGTGGTGTCATTCCTGAGAGTTTCCAGAACATACCAAATCTATGGTGAGTCATCAAACTTTCAGTTCGGTCATCATTCTCTTTGTTCGCTGGTAGCATGTGAGAGATGAAATTTATCAATTTCTTCCATACATTTGTAAGGATCGGCGGAAATAAATTTCATGGAGCTGAATCTCCACCGTGGAACTTTCCTTTTCAAAATATGTCTCTCCAAAGTAACATTAGTAGTCCTCCGACAACACAGTCAAGTGCTGTTGAGAACCATCCCTCTCGTAAACCACGTTCGCACAAGAAGGGAAAATGGGGCCCTGGTGGAATTGCATGCATAGTCGGTGGAGGCACTCTGGTAGCAAGCTGTGCAGCTCTTCTAATTGTAATCCTTATCCATCGAGCTCGTGCTCAGGAAGATAAACTCTTGGACAGATCAAATATCTCATTTAATTCGGTATCCCTCAGAACTGTCAGAGGTGAACTCCTGTTAAACTTTCAAGGATATACTAGTGAAGTTCAGATATTTTTTAACGTTTTGAAATCTCTGCTATTATGGATGAATTCCTGAAAATTTACATTAACTATCTATTCCCTCCTGATAATGAACTGTTCCTTGACAGAAGAGAGCCCACCACTCTTGCCTTGTATCCCACCACCCACTGCTAGGGCAAGGCCTGTACCTCTTGCTCTCCTTGCGGGTCAAGGAAATAGGAAAAGCTTTTCCAGGAAATGTGAAGCCCTTGAATGTGTGAAGATTTACAATGCTGCAGAACTTCAATTTGCGACAAAAGGCTTTGGTGAAGAGAACCTTATCTTCGAAGGATCCCTTGGCCCTGTTTATGAGGCTAAGCTACCTGATGGCCAGGTTCAAATCACCCACAAATATTGTAGTAGCGAAATAGCACCAATGAAAGTTTGAATCTGAGTTCTTTTCTTTTGTCAGATATTGGCCGTGGAGAACATCAACATGGCATCACTGTCTCTCCATGAAGAAGAACAATTCTTGGATGTGATCTGCACCATCTGCAGATTGAGGCATCCAAACATAATTCCACTTCTAGGTTATTGTACAGGACTTGGACTGCATTTACTGGTCTATGAGTACGTGAGACATGTGACCCTCGAAGATGCTCTGCATGGCGGAAAGTACAAGCCTCTATCATGGAGTTCACGTGTCCGGATCGCCCTTGGAGTCGCTCAGGCATTAGAGTGAGTATTCCTTATGGCCTTAAAAGATTTTTAACCTACAAGCTCAAAGTTTTGACCGCTGCACAGAATACATGAGTTTTAGACAACTAGTCCATGCCCTTCGGGATTTCGGTAGTCGCTTTTGGTGATCATGCAGCTGATTAATCAATCATGTGCAGAGCGTGGTTCAGGTTTCTGTGATGTCTGGGACATTAACATCCTCTTGGACTCGTACATCTCAATCTAAACAGTGATCTCTCTCTCTCGTGGTCTATGATTTTTCAGCTACATGCACTCCACATTTGCACCTCCCATTTCTCATGGCAATCTAAAGGCCCGCAATATTTTGCTTGACGAGGAAGTCAGGCCACGTATTTGTGATTGCGGAGTTTCTGTTTTGAGGCCACTTACAAGCTGTACCGTCAAGCTTAAGGTACACATATAATTTGAGAAGTTTAGGGATTCGGTGAAAATCTTCTTCATTTACTGCAAATGCATAGACCAGAATTGCAGTCAAATGACTGGAATAGAAATTAAATTCACTTCATTAACTGGAAGATAATGCAAAAACTAGGCTTCTGAAATTGCTATTGGAGACAGCGGTTATATCGCACCTGAACATGGTCAACCCGGCATTGATAACACTAAGTGCGACATCTATGCCTTCGGAGTGCTGCTTTTGGAGCTGTTAACTGGGAGGAGACCTTTTGACAGGTGAAGGGGGGTGAATATATATATATTTTGTTGTGGGGGGGGGGGGGGGGGGGGGGGAGGAAGGCTGATCTTTACTCCTGGTTCTCAGCTGTCTCGTCTCTTTTCACACAGTTCAAGACCTAGGGAAGAATTATATCTGGTGAACTGGGCTTCATACCGGCTTCATGACCGTGATTACTTGGAGCAGATGGTCGACAAAAGCATTGAAGGAACACTCAGCTTTCGGGCTCTCTCCCGATTGGCTGACATCATATCCGTCTGCATACGGGTAGGTGTCGTTCTTCTAACTCAAGCAACTGGAAATCTATAGGACAATGCAAAAGCCTCCTGTTCCTGTAAAGATGAATTTGCTCTAAATATACAGTTCGAGAACCAGTTTCTCTGTACTTTGAATAAAGGAAAAAAACCGAGGAGATGGTGCTCTGTCATCATTTCTGACATGGTTTCTCTAGTGAATTAACTTTGTTTTTGCTTTTCTGCATCTTCTGGACAGCCTGAGAAGGAATTCCGGCCGGCAATGTGCGAAGTAGTGGAATCTCTGTTGTATATGGTGGAAAGGATCAGCATTACGGAAGGCAATGCCACATACGGCGGTGACCTTGAACCTTACGAAAGATCCTTCCGCTCGACCCACACGCGCTTCTTGGCCTCACCTGCAACAAGTAGCTGGTCATCTGATCCTTCTTCTCAATGAGCCGACGAGAATCCGTTCTTTCGTTTCCATTTTGTGTCCATCATGTCAAGACCACTTAGGATTGTGCCAGCGCTCGTGTCATCGGTGATAGGATCGAGATTCATTCTGACTGCTGATGACAAAAGGACAGCCTAGAGATGTACCTGTTGTCGACACACCTTGATGAATATTGGTGAATCTTCTCTTTGTGACACTGTAAGCGAGAGCTGGATCATCATGAGCTAAAGATTACTTTCTTGCTTCCACTACTATCAGTATTAGCACAAATACATCAGTGAATGTTTTTTTTTTTTTTCGAAACCCAGTGAATGTTGACTCGTGTTTATCGAGCGTTATGGGGTTAGTAACTTTGTCGTTTATCGAAAAAATAGAGCACGGCCAATGGCCATCATCAAGTTTGAAGGCCTGTTTTGCCCAAAGCAAGGATGTTTGCTACCATTTTCAAAATATATTCGATAACTCACAAAAGGAATTTTTATCATGACAGTTCACTTTCTGTTTCGATCCTAAAGTGGTCATATTGTTTCGAGGGTTAATATCATGAAAAATCCGAAATTAGTATACATGTGATAGATTTATCCAAATTTATTTTTTGACCACGAAAAACCCAAAATTGGTACATCTGTGTCAAATTTATCTCAGACTATTTTTTCGATCACAAAAAATCCTAAACTGGCCGTGATAAATTTACCGTAAATTAATTCTTTTGACATCGAAATACCCCAAATCGGTACACTTGTGAGGTAAATTGGTCACGGGTACACCAGTTTGGGGTAAATTTTTACAAGTGTACTAGTTTGGGATTTTCCATGGTATTAACTCTTGTTTCAAATAAGGTTTTGATCAAGGATATTTTTGTCATTTTACATTTTCTGAAAATTTTCCATTTTTTTTCCATCGGTGATCGGTCTCAAGCGATGGGGCCATCGGCAAGGCAAACCCTCTCCGGATTTAGGCGAGGGTCCCCTTGTCCTCGGCAACTGTCGATCAGCCCTCGCCGACCCAACAAAAAAAAGAAAAGGAAAAATGAAAAGAAAAAAAATCAAAAACAAATAAATAACGAAAATGCTTTTGGTCATGCCTTTTTTTTGAAACAATGAAGGTGCTTCAAGTTTTTATTTAAAATATTATCCATTTTAAACCTCTATTTGAGAAAATAATGACACTTTAATTCCTTATTTGAAATTTTCCCTCAATATTTTTTTATCCACAAAATTCTTTCAAAAGGGAAAATGGGATTAACAGATATATAGATATAAAAGTGGGGAGGGTATAATTGTCTTTAGGCGCGATACTGATGCTCCTGAGAGAGTGAATCAGAGTCCGAGAGAGATTTCATGAGCTGCTCCTTCTTCTTCTTCTCCTTCTTCGCAGTGCACAGTGCTTGCTCTGCTCCTCCGAAGTTCTGATCGAACAGGTACGCTCGTTCCTACCATCTATTCGATCCGTTCTCAATCCGCGCTCATGTCTTGTAGCTTCGATTCGACCTGCTGAAAATATTTTGCTATGACATTTCTAGGTTAGATTGGCGTGAATTTGGGGTTTATTCGATTGTTCCGTGGTTGATTTACTTGCTGCTGTCCCTTGTTTTCCTGGTTCTTACTCAAAGCAAACGGGACCTTTTCAAGTCAAATATCCTGATCGACATTCGCAGTTTCGGTTCTTTAGCTTTGGTCGGTTCGCCGGCTACATTCGTCATTTGAACTACGCAATTAGTGGTCTGTGATTTAGGAGTAGAGATATGGGATTGTTAGTGTTTGCTCTACATTTAACCTCTTATTCCTGGAAATTTTAAAACCAAGCTGTAATATGATCAGTTTTTCATTAGGTCAAAGGTCATAGAACCACCTTCTTATGTTTGGTGTTTAGGCCAGATTGAGAAAGGCTCGGTTTCTTCACCGGAATTTTCATCTTCCATGAGGATCATTTATTCTTTTCTTTTTTGTGCCTTCTTTCCTTTATGGTTCACTTTTCTCTTTGTTTCTGATCATATGCTGAATGTTTTGTGTAGTTTAAAGAAAGTCATGGACCCTGCGGAACGTAGGTACTTGGAGGATGAGGACTCTCCTATGATGAAAGTAATCAAGGGTGCGACCACAGGTTTTGCTACCGGGACTATTTGGGGGACCATTGTCGCTACTTGGCATGACGTGCCTCGCGTCGAAAGAAATGTTGCTCTTCCTGGCCTATTAAGGACGTTAAGGATGATGGGTAATTATGGAATGACATTTGCTGCTATTGGTGGAGTTTACATCGGGGTAGAGCAGTTGTTGGAGCATCAGAGGATGAAAAGGGACTTTATCAATGGAGCTGTCGGTGGCTTTGTGGCTGGGGCGACTATTCTTGGTTATAAAGGTGGGTGTGTGCATCACATTGGCACAGTATCTGTTTTCATCACTTCTGCTTCCAATACATGTGGAGTCTTGAAGCCACATTGGGATTGTATTCCCATGCATAATCAGGGACCAATTTGCATGTCTTTTTGTGTAAATTATGCATTTTTCACTCTCTGTTGATGGTTTGATTGAGCCATTCCTTCAAAAATAATCGTCAGTGAGATTGTTGAGCTGATCTTAGTTCTCTTAAATATTGTTATCTGCACAAACTCTCATGCCAGGGATCTGACTGATGAGTCTATTGTGCTGCTTTCTGAGTAATGCTTTTTCATTCTTTACCGACTATGCTGAAGTTTGCATACTGTGCGACTTTTTATGTTTGTTGACCTGTCCTTTCCTTTTCATTCAGATTTATTGAAATGCTGACATATTTCTCCCCCTCCTCTTAGTTCCTTTTCTTTGTGCACGTAGTGTATGATAGATGGGCTCACCCTCATGCTTTTAAGCTGGTGACTTTGACAAGCAATGTTTTTGGCAATGACGCGAGGCTCGTTATGCAGCCTGGCAATTCTCGTGAACTTTGGTTCCCAATAGCTGTCTGGCAGATGGTTGCTGAGTATTTCTAGAGCCGAAATGTTTGGCCTGAGTAATTGCTTGTGATATAGAGCTAGAAAGAATGGTATCAACTGGACTGTTTTGACTTTTAAACTAAGCCTAGATGTTTTGTTCCAGTTCCAGATAGCATCTTACTAGATGTGGAGGTATACTGTGAAGGATGAATGTTAGTGGGTATATACAGACAAAGAAAGTCTTTTCTCTTTGTGGCTTGAATTTGTGACGCTTCCTTCACCGCTGCCTGTTTATGCTTAGACATTGGCTAATGAGATCTCAACTAGGAACTTATTGGGTCTGACTCCAGCATTCTGGTTAAGCTCCTTAGTATCCTAGTTGCATTGCACAAGCATTAGTTTGATGTTGTGTGCTACTTGTTGACAAAAACAACTTCTTAAGTAAGTTGAAGTGGCCTTGTTCTGTCCTCTCACATGCTCAAGTTCTAATCTTTTAAAAGGTTTTGGCTTTAGCGCTATTTCGTCTTCTGCGTAGAGGTAGAACTGATACTTGGAACTTAGAGTTATACAGAGAGAGAGAGATAGAGATTCTGTGGCATGACTGCTACGATTCTATGGACACCCTCATATGCAGTCAACCTGTTACTTTTGTACACCAAAACTTAAACCCTCTCCTTACATGATGTCAGAGCATCCTCTAGCCATCAGATGTCATTTGTTAGATGACATGAGTAATGCGTGCACTCTGTGGTACTTACCGAGAGAGAGAATCAAAGCTATATTCCAACAATCGTAATCTCATGGAAGTTGGATTTATTCCTTAAATTCAGAACTGTTTTTCTAAATCTTATGCACGAGGTAGCATTCGCAGTGATTGATGGAGAGTTAATTGCTTCCCTGCATTTATGTTGCTTTTTCAACTTTTTTGTTGGCAGGATTAAAGTCAGATGCATGATATAGTATCTTCATTTGTCGATTGCAAAAATGAAATGTAGATTATTACTGTCCTTGCAGTGACCATCTTCTACTTGTGAGTTCTGAGTCCATCCTGTTAATTGGAAAAACTTAGAGGCTTACACTCACACCTGCATTTGCAGGAAAGACTATTTCCTCAGCCATTTCTGCTGGAGCCGCTTTGGCAGCCACATCTGCTGTGCTAGACATTGGCGGCCAGACCACAAGAGTAGACACTGGCAAGGAGTATTACCCGTACACTACAAAGAAGAAATCGACTGTTGATTCATGACTTTGTTGATTGATTCTGCCGTTGGCGAGGTGACTGTTGCTGGTCTGTGAAATTTACTTGATCATATCTTCGCTTTGAGAGACGTAATGTCGTACTCTTAAGCCATCTTTTTTGTGTCGCCAAGCTGTATGAATGTTTTCAATAAATATGCTCTTTAGCTCCTGAGAGTTGTTTGACCTTGTTGGGACATTAGGCGCAGCTTCTATGCCTACTTTGAATCCAAAAGTATCATATTTCAGCATTTTCTTAATCCATTGGCCTTCTGTACTGCTACCAATTGCACCGATGGAGTGGGAAGTCTTGGCTTGTCATGTTGAGAGTTCCCTCGCTCGATTGACCAGGAAATGGATCTGCAGTGCAGTTTTGATTGTAATGAAACGAAGGAGAGTGAAACTGCAATTATGAGTCATGTTAGCATGCCATGACACTCTTGAACATAAAGGACTTTACACTTGCGATCATCATGCTAGCATCGCATGAGGATCACATGAACGTGTAAGCAGTAAGCCGGGGGGGAGGAGGGGGGGGGGGGGCGCAGTTTTAGTAAGATTTGTAATATGATTACCTTTACGCTTGGCAGATTTGTAATATGATTACCTTTAAGCTTGGCAGAAGTATAAGGTGCCATCCTAGGATTCCATTTCCTAGTACCATGACCAAAATGAACTCCCGCTTCCATCATTTCTTCCAAATTCCGCTTAAAAAAAAAGCCACGAGATTGCCCTAAACTAAATAATTGTTCAAATGGAACCTTTTCTTTTACCGGAGATCGTACGTGTTGATGTCGATACACGATCCAAAACCTTACCCTCTATTTGTTATTATTTTTATTTCGATTACCACATAAAATGACCATAAATAAACAGTTTTTTTTTGTTAAAATTCAAAAAGTACACCTTTAGGAATCATTAAATGCTGTAAATGATTTGTTGATGGTTTTGTAGTCTGTTCTGGGAATTAAAGTCGATCCCATTACACGAACATGTGGATGAGGAGTGGAAAAGAAAAGCCAAGAAAAAGTATCCCAGAATGCCACGTATCAAGACGAAATTTCGAATTCACATCCTCCTACCGAGCCTTTCCGAGCTGGAACAAAACATGCCAGTAAAATCGAAGAAATAAAGCATCTGAGAGGCGGATCCGTCGTCTCCGACATCGTCTACAAGCGAGAGAGATTCATCTTGGTGGGGAAGTGAGCGACGATAATAGTTGCTGGACTTTCCTTCTTCGGGAAACCGGCTCTCAGAGGCTCCGTCTGGGAGTCGCCTACATCACCGGAGATGCGAGCAGGGTTGTAGAAGCAGCAACAGAATGACGACCACAATCCCATCTCTCTCTCTCTCTCTCTCTCTCTCTCTCTCTCTCTCTCTTTGTGGCAAGACAGGTATGAGTAGCTTGAGAGCTCGAACGTAAGACCAGACCAGGTGTGAAGGGACAAAAAAGTCGCGCGAGACCTCAGACTTTTGTTTGGTCTTCGTCTTTCTTTTATTGAAGAGGAGTGGATTTGCTGCAATGGTATATTTCCTTAGTCAAAGCACGCGATATGGACTAATGGAGCAACAATCGTCATCACCACCGGTGCTTGGCTCTCCCAAACATCTCATTGTGTCCTCAGAATCAGATGGGTTTTGTCAAATTGGCCGATGCTTTGAATAGACATATAACCGTTGGTCAACCGAAAAACAGTGAGGCGACCACCTAAGTTCACTTCGTAGACGCCTTCAATTGTAGAAGCACGAACACACAAATCAACTCCTGATGCGGGGAACTTGTTGTCTTGTCTTCTAGCCTATGGCTTAAGGAACTTCAGAGATGTCTTAGATTGACGGAGAATCACAGGCACATCACATGTATGAGCTAAGACTAGGAATCCGATCTCCTGCTTTTTAGCTTACTATTTTCAACCATCAATTTTTACTCTGGAAATACCAGAGTTGTGGCAAGTGGACCGCATGAAGTTGCGATATGGAGATGTATCTAACGAGAGGAACTATATATGGAAAATTACTCATTGGGTCATAGATCTCTAATTTTGTCGATTGAGTGTTAACTTTTAAGTGAAAGTCTTCCGTAAATTTTCATTGGAAATGGCTAACATGGCTGTTCAGCCACCGTTGTGCCATCCTGCGTGGCACACTATCACGTCAGTGATTTCCTACGAAAATTGACACTAAACCTATTAGCTATTGTGAAATAGAAATGTTTATAGATCATACCAATTTGGATAATTTTCTAAACATCGGATGTTCTAATAATTTTCTCACGATAAATTTTTTATAAAAAAAAATTCGTAAGAGCAATGTCCTAATTCTAAAAAAAAAAATGCTTGGAATTAGTTAATGTCCTTTCATGATAACTGGAAGGAAAGAGGAAAATTAAATTTGGCAGTCTCGATCCAGCTAGAACTCCGAGAGAGAGGAATTGTCAGGATCAAATTTGCTCCGTGGGAAATGATCATGGGCCTGGTCCAGAAGAATTCAATACTGCAATCCGATGAAGTAAATGATTCTGACCCATATCACCAAGGCCCAGGCCCATCATGAAAACCAGATCCAGCTAGAAGCCCAGAAACAGAACCCGTCATACATACAGCGAACGTGGATCTCGGATCACGTCGGAGGAACTTTGTATAAATAGCTCTCGTTCTATTTGATGTGGATATTGCTACAGAAATACCCGCGATCCCTTTGAGTCCTATACCACGCAATGACAGAATGAGATGGACGGGAAACGCAAGAGGAGTGTACTCGGTCAAAAGTGCCTACAACTCCTTAAGGGAAAGAGACCCAAAACAGAGTAGATCTTTGCCTTCCACCTCCTTTCAACCTTCGAAGAAATTCTGGAATAGGATCTGGAAGGCCAATATCCCCCCTAAAGTACGGATTTTCCTATGGAACACTGCTCAGAATGCATTACCCACAAGAGAGAACCTATTTCGAAGACAAATACTCCCTCACCCTCTTTGCCCCATATGCAGCAAACAACCAGAGACAACAGAACATATATTCCTTTCCTGTTAATGGAATGAACAGATCTGGAGGAGGCTTAACATCTGGCATCGTTACTCTGCAACACACCGTATGGATGCTTGGATCCAAGAAGCTTCAGAAGACCCCCACTGCCCAGCTACGATGGAGCTGATTGCGGTTACCCTATGGGGGATCTGGAAATCAAGAAACAACTTAGTATTTCGAGGAGAAAAACCTTGCGCGGGCAAAGTAATTGAAGAAGCAGAGGCAACACTTGCAAGCTACAACAGTTGGAATTCCATGGATCGATCTTTGAGGAAGGCAGAGTCACGCTCACCTATATGTTGGTCTCCACCTCCAACTTCAGAATTAAAACTAAACATCGATGCTTCTGTCGATGTCGCCGAACCGGAAGGAGCAATCGCAGGAGTGCTCCGAGAAGCTCGTGGATCTCTCGTTGACGGCTTCTCCATGAGAATCCCCTCTTGTACGCCACTGCTAACTGAAGCTCAAGCCCTAATTGAAGGTCTGAAGGCGCTAGAGAGAAGAACAGAAATCTGGGAAAAGAAAATTCGGGTAACTGTGGAGTCGGATTGCTTAGATCTCGTCCGTGCAATCAACGGAGAGATGGAAGCCAGCTGGGAGGCAAAAACTCTTATTCTTCAGGCCCAACAAATCTTAGCCCACTTCCCACACATATTTGTAAGCCACTGCAAGAGAACGGCAAACCAAGCTGCAGATTAGGTCGCGAAGACACACCGTTTGTTTGGTATTTCGGCCCACTGGCCCACTTTTCCACCTCAGTCCCTTTGGGATTTATTGTGTGCTGATGCCCCTTGTTTAGGGCTTTATGTACCAGACTCTACTTATTAGTAATGCTAGTTTCTCTTTCGACAAAAAAAAAAAATATATCTTGCAAGTAACTCTGAAAAATTTAAGAGCCAAAACTCTTTTATCTGTTTCTCTCTAACAATCAGTAATCACAATCTGACTTGAGCATGCGTGCGTGCGTGCTCTGAAGGATCGCTTCCTTATTGCTGGACCTTGGAGGTCTTCCATGGCATCCACAAAAAAAAAAAAAAAATTGGGACGGTGGGTCACTGAACTCCGGTGAGATTCGTAATCAAATCATTGGTCTTTAATCTTAATTATCGAAGGGACTTCTTTGCCACTGAATTTTTATATTGGAATTGGCCAATATCCGAGCGGATTGCTGGCATAGCAGCGACGCCGCCACATCTCCAAAACGATAAGTTATCGGCAGCATCGCGCTGCAATCGGCTGGTTTGCGTACAACTTGTTGGATTGTCTAGCTCTCATGTGTAGTCCACCGGATTGGTCCGATCTTGAAATTGATTGGGTTCCGATCAAAAGCATGTCAATGGATCTGCAAAGATAGGTCATAAACCTAGCTATTTCTTGCATCATATATGATAAGCACATTTGTTACGTGGATTAGTTATACCTAGTAAATGGGTCGCAAATGGGTTTTAATATAATATGATTGTTAAATGGGTCATAAATGAGTCGCAAATGAGTTTATAAATTACTTAGATCCGACATATCTATATGACTTTTTCTTAATTCTCTCTCGCCTTAACTCAATTTCGCACTCACTCACCTCGGTTTGGGTACGAGATTTTCTAGATATAGAAAAGTATTTTAGAAATATCTGTTATGTAGAGTCGGGTCGGATTGGGTACATGTCATTAGATTTTCATTGCGATACATGGGTCTACTTAAGCCTGACCCAAATCCATCCGACCCACCCATTTCACTGATCTACGTATTGATTGCGAAAACTTTCGGGGATTTACCATTGATCCGATCCCGGAATCCACTCGAGTTCGGTGGTTAAAGAATCCTAATTAAGCCGCAGCTACTTTTCAACCGAAACGAGGCCGACGCTCAATCCAACGGCTGCTCGGCGTTCTCGAGTCCAATGCGTCGAAAGAGCGACCTTTCGCTTTTCTCTAAACTTTCAACTCTCCACAAATGCTAAAACTACGAAAACACCATCCATCCATCCATCCATCGATCGACGATTGGACGACTTTAACGACTGCCCCGTCGTGCGGAATAATGGACCGAATGACTTTTTTTTTTTTCCTCCTACTTTAACCTAACCCGCCAACACTCGCGCTCATCCCCTTTTTCTTTCTTCTCGTGAACTAGGGAAAGTGGGTGTTCCCGTCCATAGCAAGTATTCCCCTTCCTCCGACCTTAATTATCATCGCATCAAACGTTTGTCGCCAGTGAGCATGAATTTCGAGTGGAACCCGAGAACCGGATCGAACGGACCGGTTCTGTGCGGTCCCGGTCCCCGTCCCGGTCCCTAGCTCACAGGATCGAGAACCGGAGAGCCGTGACCACGTTGGCCCATACTTGGTGCGGCAGCATAATTTGCGCTATGTGAAAAATCTTGTTTGCATGCCTATGGACGTATCTTGCGTGTTGTCTTGTTTGTTCTTTTTCTTTCTTTGCTTCTAATAAAGAACATTATCTTGGATATTAGACTGATCTGAGTGGTTTATTCAACCAGCAATATCACTACTACTGTCATCTCTTTAGCTCTAGCTTGAAGCCGGTCTATGAGATTCACTTCTTCTTTTTTAAAATTCCATCTCCAACATCGAAGCCTCTGTACAAGTACCGCAACATTACATTTTGCTTGACTAACTGAAAAGGGCAAAACAAAAACAAAAAAGGTATTGGGCGATCCCAAATAGGGTCTGCAAGATAGATTTCAAGTTTCAAAAATTGAAAACGATACTAACAAAAAATGTTTCGGTAGAACCTGGACCGATCCTGAAACCGCTCCCTCCACTAATCGCCATTCTCCTTTTCTTTTTCCCTTCTCGACTCTTGCCCTCTCCTCGTGGATTTTTTTTTTTTCCTTTCATGTTGCTGCGGTGTGACTATCAGGAACAAAGGCGAGCATTGCCGCTGTAGTCGCGTTGCGCGGCGACGGCGGTCTCTGTGCTGATCATTCAACGATATTCTTTTATTTTTATTTTTATCGAAGTTTGTCAGATCACTCCTAATTATCTTAAAACTCTAAATTATTAAATAAAGCCTTTTCGTTTTATCATTTGAAAAATCCATGGCTTTTTGAGAAATTTATTGGAAAATTTTCATATATTCTTTTATAAAATCCTTGCTCTATTCTCACCAAATACTTCACCAAAATTTCATATATTCTTTTATTGAAAAATTTTCATCTATTCCCACCAGAAATTGATTTATCTACTTCTCCTATAAAGCAGAAATTGATTTTTCTACTTCTATTCTAAATTGACTTCTGATCAAAGAAATTCGTTTGATAACGGTTGAAAAAATTTCTATTTTTGAAACGTTATTAACAAAATCGTTGGTTGCTGCCGGCAGGCGGCAGCGACCGGCGATCGGCAGCGGCAGGGGGCGGCGTCCGGCCACGAGTGGCAACGGTGGTCGACTGAGACTCATAGAATCGAAGAAGTGATTTTAGAGGCAAAAAGTAAAAAAATTTAACTTCTCAAAGTTGGCCAAAAATCCAATCAGAAATAGAAAAATCATACCATAAGTCAATTTTTTTACCAAGCGCATTTCTTCTTCAAAAGTGATTTTGCCAAATAAATTTCCCTGTGAGATTGACTTCTGACAGGGAAATTAAAAAAGTGAAGTGTATTCATGCAGCACCTAGCCGAGCAGGACATTCTATTAGATTCTATCCAATCCAATCCCACCTCCAATTCCAAGTTCACGTCCAAGCCCGAGCAGTCCCACACGCGGGGCTAAGCAACCGGGCCTTCGCATCCGGGTATTCGGGTCAAACGAGGAGGGGTTTTGAATCAAAACTTTTGATTCCGAGTGTGTCCCAGCTCAGGAAATTTTCTTTTGGGGTAGGAGCCAAAATGGACGAAAGCGGGACAAAACGACACCACGCAAAAAGGACCCCCCAAAAAAAAAACAAAAAAAGCAATGCGATGGAGGAACCGCCCGTTTGGCTTTTTGTCCCGGTGCGGGGGTCCACGTGCATGCCTCGCCCGGATGCCATGTAAGTGTAACCCGGGGAGATGGCGAACCGGGAACCGACTTAGTCGACGTGTGTCGTCCAAATTGGATATCCTGATCCTGATCCATCCATCGCCGCCCCTAACCGGTTGCGGTTCAACCCGCACGACCCGACGTTAATAAAGCGCATCGATTTGGAGAAAACCTTGTTTCCGCTCCCGAGGCACGAGGATTGCTCCCGCGAGCCAGCCTTTTTGGACTCGACAATTGTTCATTTCAATCTCCAAGGGAGGGCAAAAATGAAATTCGGCGCCTATGCCTAGTAATCCAATGATAAAACAAAGGGCCTCCCTTCTCCTTAAGGGGACAAGGCAGGTGTTTCGAAGTCACACCCTGATGATCCGATTTGGATCACCCGTGATGTATATTATTATTCAAATCATGCCGTCCAAATGAAAATGGACTGGATCAAATAAGTCAGTTGGGTCGTATTTCAACTGGGTCATAAATAACTCCGTTCGAACAAACTCATTTAACCCACTTATGATCCATTTATTATAATTCATTAACTCAATTCATCTATGACTTATTTACGATAGATTTGCAACTCATTTAACTATTATATAATGTTTAGCTCAATTATAATCAATATATCAATTATAACTAATCCATATAGCAATTCAACAATTTTATGACCTATTTTGACAGGTCTAGCGGCACACGGTCGAACCTGATCGAATTTGGCTGACATCACGAAGAACCGACTCGCATGTCGCGTTGAAAGATCAAATCGGCTGCTGGTCCAACAAGTCCCGACTATATGAGCATCGGTGCGGGCCAAGACGGCCATGTAAGGGTTAGGAAACTTGTACCCTTGTCATAAGTAATATTATGATCCTTAAGCTGAAGAATTCAATAGGCATGGCGCATTTCTTAACCCAAGACGGACGAGATAACTCGAGGCGTGACCCTAAAGTTAAAAAGTCTGCAATGTGGGTAAAAGAGGTTGGTTAGCTCTTTACCGGGCAAGACTTTGCTCTCTGCTTTACTAAAGTTCCACAATTTCGACCACTCCAAAGATCCAAAACATCTCGATATCGTCGTTATTGCCGTTCGAATGTTAGTTCAGAGTCTCCGGCAATCCACGCACCTCGAACAGCCAATGGCACGGCGAGTAGGTCGTCAACGAAGCTCGAAGAAATCCAAACCCGTGGGACCGGGACTCTCTCGACGAGATGCTCAACATCACCTGAAACTCAAAGCTCGCTTAAGCCAATTCTCAATAGTCCAGAATCGTCATTGGCCACATGATGCGAAAGCTTAAGCGCGCGCAGAAGAACAAGTGAGCATCGTTTCGTTTCAAAAAGCAGAAACGAGAAAAAGAGGAGGACGACGAGGAATTCGAGATTCTATACAAAAGCAAAAAAAGTGACCAGGGGCAATTTCGGGATTCCGGTGCAAAAAGTGAAAACGGATATTCCTCCTCGCTTCAATCTCTCTACACTTGTACACCCCGTTCTATACACTTCGTCGTTCGATAATTGTTGCTTTTTCGGCACCAAAGCAGAGAGCGGAGCGCACCGCTACAGGGCTCGCACGTGCCGAGGCCCGACCGTGGTCCCACGCACGCTCTAGGCGGGACCCACCGCCCTGTACCCCAACAGAGACAAGGGACCAGAAAAGGCGAGGAGGTGAGAGAGAGAGAGAGAGAGAAGAAGAGGAGGTTCCTGTGTGTTGTTATTCCCGCAGATCCATCAGATCCCACCACCCCACCAGAAAGCAAAAGCCTCTCTCTCTCTCTTCGAAGTTCTTCACTTTCTCTCTCTAAACATTTCGTTCTTATCTCCCAAAAGGAGAAAGCGGGGGGAAAAAAATAAAAGGGAAGAAGAGGAAGAAGAAGCAGAGATGGAAACTACTACTTCCATTGCTGCAGTCTTTCGTTGTATAACTCAGCCCGAGAGTCTGCGACTCTTCATCTGTGGTTTCTAGGTACTTTGTTTCCTCTTCCTCTGTTGATTTTATCAGATTCATCTTCTTCCTCTTCTTTTTTTTTTTTTTAATCACGGGCTTAAGCCGAGTGGTTCTGTTCTTTTATTTTATTTGCGTAGTAGTAGTAGTGGCTGTACTTAAATTCTGGAATGTGCCTGCATATTCTTGAAATCCTTAAAAAAAAAAAAAATACATGTGCAGAGACCTGAACAACGCTTTGTTTTTCTGCTTGTTTTCCGAGAAAATATTCGTGGGTTTTTTTTTTTTTTTCACTCTTCATTATTTTGTAACCCGGAGACTGTATGGTATTTTCAGCTTCGCGCAGAGAGAGAGCCTTTTGACTACCCTACAGACAGTCATTCAAAGCACATTTAAAGTGCTTGATTTTTGCTTTCTTGTGAAGGCTGTGACTGTGAGGTTTGCATCGATTTCGGGATCGTTTTCTTCCCCCTCCTTCCCTTTCCTTTTTCCTTTGGGTTATTTTCGGTCGTCCGTCGGTGAACGAAGCGTTAGTCTTAGCTGAAAGTCGAAGGTTACATGTTCTGTTCAGCTACATTTGCTTATGTTCGAAAAGGGTTTCAGTCTTTCAGATCTGAGGGTAAGTGGAGCGTTTTTTTGGCAATCTTTGGAAATTTATTGTCAATAATATTCGAATCTGCATTTGAAGTAGACGTTTCAGCCGCTTGGTCTGGTGTGTTCTTCACCCCGGTTTATGTCTTTTTATGGAGTTCATAGAATATTGACCAATCAATCTCTCTCTCTCTCTCTGAATGATATCGCGATTTTGTTCTCATTTTGAGTTCGCCGATAATATAGGTAACGTATTGTTTCGCTTACCGTTAACGGCTAAAAAATCTGCAGCCACATTTTCAGGTTTTTGGGAGCTTTTCGAATTCGAACTGGGTCATTGCTTGCTGACTGCCATCTGGCTAACTCATAAGTTTACGCTATCCTGTATACTGTGTTTTGCCCCATTTGAGCCAAGATGATGCAGAGGCCTCCCCATGAAGACTTCTCTCTGAGGGAGACCAACCCCCATCTCGGTGGTGGGAAGGTCTCCGGCGACAAGCTCACGAGCACCTATGACCTCGTTGAGCAAATGCAGTACCTCTATGTCCGTGTTGTTAAGGCCAAGGAATTGCCTGCGAAAGACGTCACTGGGAGCTGTGATCCTTATGTTGAAGTCAAGCTCGGGAACTACAAAGGCACGACCCGGCACTTTGAGAAGAAAACGAATCCTGAGTGGAATCAGGTTTTCGCTTTCTCAAAGGATCGGCTTCAGGCCTCGGTGCTGGAGATAACTGTCAAGGATAAGGATTTCGTGAAGGACGATTTCATGGGTCGAGTTATGTTTGACTTGAACGAGGTCCCGAAGCGGGTTCCGCCGGATAGTCCTCTAGCGCCGCAGTGGTACAGGTTGGAGGACAGAAAGGGGGATAAGGTGAGGGGAGAGATAATGTTGGCTGTTTGGATGGGCACTCAAGCCGACGAAGCATTCCCAGAAGCGTGGCATTCTGATGCAGCTACGGTTAGCGGAACCGATGCTCTTGCAAATATCCGTTCAAAGGTATATCTTTCCCCTAAGCTTTGGTATTTGAGAGTTAATGTTATCGAAGCTCAGGATCTCCAGCCCAGCGACAAGGGTCGATACCCGGAGGTTTACGTCAAGGCTATTCTTGGAAATCAGGCTATGAGAACTAGAATTTCTCAGATCAGGAGTATTAACCCGATGTGGAATGAGGACTTGCTGTTTGTTGCGGCTGAGCCATTTGAGGAACCCCTGATTTTGAGTGTGGAAGATCGAGTTGCTTCAAACAAGGACGAGGTGTTGGGTCGCTGTGCAATCCCGCTGCAGCTCGTAGACCGGAGACTGGATCACAAACCTATTAACACGAGGTGGTACAATCTTGAGAAGCATGTCATTATAGAGGGAGAGCAGAAAAGGAAGGAGACTAAGTTTGCAAGCAGGATTCACATGAGGATATGCTTGGAGGGTGGTTATCATGTTTTGGATGAGTCGACGCACTACAGTAGCGATCTTCGACCCACTGCGAAACAGCTGTGGAAGTCGAACATTGGGATATTGGAGCTGGGAATTCTGAGTGCTCAGGGGCTGATTCCAATGAAGACCAAAGATGGACGGGGAACGACTGATGCATATTGTGTTGCAAAATATGGGCAGAAGTGGATCAGGACGAGAACCATCATAGACAGCTTTATGCCTAAGTGGAATGAGCAATACACTTGGGAAGTTTTTGATCCCTGCACCGTCATCACAATTGGCGTATTTGATAACTGCCATTTGCATGGAGATAAGAATGGGCCTGCAAGGGACTCGAGGATCGGCAAGGTGAGGATTCGTCTCTCTACCCTTGAAACTGATAGAGTCTATACCCACTCGTATCCGCTTCTGGTTCTGCACCCAAATGGAGTGAAGAAGATGGGCGAAATCCATCTAGCCGTGAGGTTCACGTGCTCTTCTTTGCTCAACATGATGCACATGTATTCACAGCCCCTGTTGCCCAAAATGCACTATATTTATCCATTAACCGTGAGTCAGCTAGATAGCTTGAGGCACCAGGCCACTCAGATTGTGTCAATGAGGCTGACCCGGGCGGAGCCGCCACTGAGGAAGGACGTTGTGGAATACATGCTTGATGTGGGTTCGCACATGTGGAGTATGAGGCGAAGCAAGGCCAACTTTTTCAGAATCATGGGGGTCTTGAGCGGTCTAATTGCTGTGGGTAAATGGTTTGATCAGATATGCCATTGGAAAAACCCGATAACGACCGTGCTGATCCACATCCTGTTCATCATACTGGTTATATACCCCGAGCTCATCCTGCCCACAATTTTCCTCTACCTTTTCATGATTGGAGTGTGGTACTACAGATGGAGGCCGAGGCATCCACCTCACATGGACACCCGCCTCTCGCATGCGGATTCTGCGCATCCCGATGAGCTTGATGAAGAATTTGACACTTTCCCCACTTCCCGGCCTTCCGACACTGTGAGGATGAGATATGATCGGCTGAGGAGCATTGCTGGGAGGATCCAGACAGTCGTTGGGGACTTGGCTACTCAGGGAGAGAGGCTCCAATCCTTGCTCAGCTGGCGCGACCCGAGAGCCACTGCTCTGTTTGTCATATTCTGTTTGGTCGCTGCCATCGTTCTGTACGTCACGCCTTTCCAAGTGGTGGCTCTCCTCACGGGATTCTATGTGTTGAGGCACCCGAGGTTCCGGCACAAGCTTCCTTCCGTGCCGCTCAACTTCTTCAGGAGGCTGCCGGCGAGAACTGACTGTATGTTGTGAGAGCACCCGTCTCTGGGCGCTGACCTTCTGGCGACGTAGCAGGGGGAGTTTCCGACACAGGTTAAGCTTTCTTGCTTTCTTTCTTTGGCGGCCGAATGCCGGCGATGTTATAAATGGGCGAACCTTCTCCCGAAGGTGGTTAGATTTTGCGGATTTTTCTCTCTAAATTAGCGTTCTTTTCACGGAAAGAACCGACTGTCCCATTGATAGATTTCATGCTCTGTGTGTGTAATTTGGTAGGTTTTCCTGGTTTTGTTGAATCTCTTTAGATCGGTTTGGTTCAAATCTCTTCCATTTTGGTAGAGAAGGCCTCCCCTCTACCTAAATCCCAAGCGCATGTTTATGGGGGTGGGGGTGGCCTCACATGAACTGAATCCCCCTCATTGAGCTGAAACCTCAAATTCTCCGAATATTTCTGTCCTCGCTGTATTATTCTTATTTAGTAATTTACTGATGTTTCTACCCATGTGGAGGCCGAGTAGTAAATTATGGCACATGCTATGTATTTAAATGCGACACGAGGATTCCGAGATTGCGGTTTGGATTGTAATTTTTTTGCGAGTCTCAAATTCGGTTCAGTGGTGAGGTCGGGTTCGGATCCGGCACCAGTCTCTACTGGTGAGTGAAGGGATTCATCGGGTGGTTGATATCGGAAAGCGACGATGCTGGAGTTTGTCGCTGTATATCACTCTCAGGGTGATCCTTGGAGGGGGTTCTTTTTTTAAGCGTTAATGAGTAGAGATGGGTGTGGTTTTCGTTCGCTTATGGTGGATGGTCTTCAGGAGATCTTCGCGAAAGCGATTTATTTGTTTGACCAACTACGACTTGGTGGAAGGGAATAGGGTCTTTTGCTAATTTATCTTTGTATCGAGGTCCCGAGGACGATGACCGCGCACACATTAACATATCGGTCGAGTCCTTTTCTTCGATTCAAACCTTCCGTTGCATCGAATGCGACCCGAGTCAGATATTTTTAAATGAGCGGGTCATATTCGACGTCGATCCTAATATATTTATATAGTTCGAGATAATTTTAGAGGGAACGGTTGGGATGGAGTGGGACATGGATTGCTTCCGTGATTTTTGGGGCATGTACGTATGGTTGTCGTGGTCGTTGTCGTCCGTCGCATGTGAGGTCGGTAGGACATAAGTTAAAAATGATTTTCTTGCTCCATTAGTAATTTGCTAATTGGAGCGTTGAGAATGAGATCTTGTTTGAACATGGCGTGGTCCGGTTACGCGCATCTTCTTGTTTTCATTTGATATTATTGAAATCCGCGCCTTGGTGTGAAACGAATAAAACGGCGAGATAAGCGGAGAGGGGAGTTTGCATAAACATATGCGACTTATCCTAATGTTGGCCGTCACGTGTCTCTGGATTCATTAAAAGGTTTGGATAATATAATCTCATGAGGTGAATCGTTCACGTGTTAAATCCGTCTTCTCCACGACACGGCTACGGCTTCAGTGGATGAGATTCATTCTCGCGGTTCTTATTCCTCGAGAAATTTTTTTAAAAAGTCATAAATTTATCGTATTGTTGTATTCTTGTTGGTTCGATCCTAAACTTTTTAATGCCAATTTTCACACAAAGGCCTTCGCCTGCGGCAGATAAGTTCGTGGCCGTCGCCTAGAGTTGTTTGGGTTAGCTAATGTGTGAGTCTTATGAGTTTCACGGGCTTAGGGAACGGAATCGCGAATCTCAACGTGTTGCTTTGTTCCAGAACCGACCGAGCCACGATCTTCTCCTACATTATGTTGTTAAGCTTTCACGTCTAAACATGCACGATTAGGTCGGCCATGCCGACAGTCCTCGTCAACAACCCGCAATTAGCAGAGCTAATGCTAGCTGGGATGAAAATTTTTGGTGTGGCAAGGAGGCACGTGGGTGAATCCGAATAAATCTTGTGTCTCGATTTCGTGGTAATCGTGGGCCTAACCCTAACGCACGACTCCTCGCAATTGTTTGACAGGCAGTGAGAAGGAAAACGGACGAAGCGCAACAGCCGTCTAGTCAGCGAAGGTTGCGTTGGTAATTTCAGCAGCTGCCGTTCTTGACCGCAGGTGGAAACTGCCAAACCAAGTGGGTCGGGTCGAGTCGAGTCGCGTGTTCGCGCATCGCCTCACAATAATTTTATCATAGGATGCTACTTATCTTTCTTTGTATTTGTATGTGGGGATTTAGATCAGATAGGTGGTGGGCACTGGGGAGGGACCTCCCCGCTTTACAGCTATTCTCCACTTTCTCCATTCCCTCTTCTTTTGTCGTTTCCTTTCACTCTTTGGGGAGAGAGAGAGAGAGGCTTGTATTTTTATCCCCCATCTCATTATTATCAACATTTCTTCCCATTTTTTTAATTAAGAAATAATAGCACAAAAAATTTCTAAATCTTGATCAAATGTGCAATATAATATCTAAACTTCTCGAACTTAATTTCAATATGTAATGTCGTCCATGAACTTTTCGTTTGTTTGATATGGTCCTTAACACCCTCAACTAAGTGAAAAATATTTAATATTTTCCTACTATATGAAATTGTTCAATATTGTCCATGAAACTCTGAATTGATAGAACAACAACATTGAATACTTTTCACATAGTTTATGGACTAAATTGAACATGTATCAAAAGTTCATGGACAACGTTGCACATTGGAATAAAATCATCTTAAACAAATTAAAAGTTCAAAAACCAAATTGCATGTTTGATTGAAATTCAAAGATTATTTGTACCACCAATCTCATTATCATCATGCTTGTCTCCATCTTTTATTAGAGAAGACGTTTTAGATGTTGCGACCTCCGTGTGACCTGACCCGACCCGACTCGAACCTAGCTTTGAGATGTCGCCCGATCACGTTGATTGATATACTCGGTCCATACACCGAGTCTAATCACCATTGCTTGGGGCGACATCTCTCTCTCTTTTTAACTTCACATTTGATACATTTTTGCGGTCTTTAATCCAAAACATCTCCAACATTTTGATACCTTAAACCAAAAATCTAATGTCAACAGCACCCTTTTTTTTTTTTGTGAGCCCACTCCATTGACTCTCTTTAAGAAATTGTTGCGTCGACTTCCAATCCTCGCTTTTTGTGCGTTTAATTAATGTCGAAGAGATTAGCACCTTTTGTTCTCCTATACACATTGTAATTAATCACGCCGACAAAAAAAGTGCATAGGTGAATTAAAAACTAGGGTTTTTCTTACCTTTTGGATGGGGATTTAGGTCGGCTTTTTGGTCAAAACGAATTGTGTACGAGGAAATGGGGTCGAACTTGCTTTGACAGTTCGTGTCTTTCACTAGACGGCCCACCGTGTGTCATCAACATCAATTAGGGGATTAGCTTCCGCATATTGCACAAGGGAAAAGGACAAAAGGCAAACGGCCGAAGTTGATTTGGACGGGCACCGACCCTTCCAAACTGAGCCAAGTTGTGAGGCTAACGTTCTGGCTTTGGTTTGCTGTTTAAAGAGAGTGATTAAGTACTGTTCTAAAGAGAGAGAGATGAGAAAACATCAGCTTTTGTTTTGCCTCTTCTATTCGAGTCTGCCCAAAATACAAAAGCTTATGAGGCTTTTGCAGCTTTGTTGGCTCTCTTTCAACTTCGTTTATGTGAGATTTGGTGAGACCACCGTTATGTTGTTTTAAAAACTTAAGCTATTAGAAAAAAGTGTGGTTTAATATTTATGTATTCCAATAAGTTTCATTGATCTTGGGGTGTAATGGAGTGACTTAGTTACCAAAATACTTGCGTCCCTCACTAAATTGAAGCCTCCTCCTAGGCCACCCTTACCCTCTTTTCGGGTTTCTTCGTCACTTGAGAATAGCACAAACGATATACGGATTTTGGTCCAATGCGCAATGTCGTCTCTAAAGTTTTAATTTGTGCGATGTGATCCCTAAACTTTGACTCAATGCATAATGTCTTCACTATAATTTTAATTTATTCAATGTGATCTATGAACTTTAGTCTGATATTCAATGTAATCCCTAAATTATATGAAATGAATATATTTAAAAATTTCATGGACCACATCGAACATTGGACTAAAATTCAAGGACTGCATTGGACAAATTGGAAGTTCAGGGGTGACATTACACATTGGATTAAGGTTTGGTAACCGTTGGTGTCATTTTTCGGCGTAACTTCTTTGGCCATAGCATGGGAACGATTTGCAGTGAGCATGCGCTATTAAGGTTAATCCAGGACGTAAAATCAGACAGTAACCAATCTATGGTGGTAGGTATTAGATTGAACACGTATCAAAAGTTCAAGGGCCTTATTGAACAAATTAAAAGTCCATAGACAACGTTACAAATTGGGCTAAAGATTATGTATTGCATTGGACTAACTAAAAGTTCAGGAATGATATTGCACATTAAATCAAAGTTTAGGGGATCATTTGTGTAATTATCCTGAAAATGTATGACCAATTTGCCGTCCATGACTTATCATGTACAATCGCGTGATCATTTGTCACTCGGTGGGAGTCAATGCTAGGTGGCACATTGCCCCCGGTTTTAAAAAGCCCAGGGGGCAAGTTGTGAAACTTGAAACGTATGAGGGGTAACTTGCAACAATCCCGAAAACACGGAGGGCGAATTGTAATTCTCCCCTCGAACGAACTCGAAGAAAGAATAATGGAATGCAATTAGAGGAAAATGTGGGCCTCTTATTGGGCTCTAAATTCGAGAAGCACGAGTCATAATGGGCCAAACCTATCAACCCTACAGTCCACGCGCAACCAAAGGCTATTTGGACAAGCCCATAATTTTCATACACGAGTCAAATTATTAAAAGATAGTCCTAAACATCTAAATCTGAAAAGATTAGAAGAAAATATTCCACGGAAAAGTTGGCATTGTAACATTGTAACAGTTATTTTTCGCTGATTTCATTCAGGGTAGTATGGCATTGTAACATTCCATATATATTTCGTACTTAGTTAAATCAAATCAATTATTAGATGTTACGCGAATACTTATCGGATAGGACTCGGAGTTTTATAGCGTCAAATGATAACCATTTCCGACTTTTGCAGCAAGTTGTCATTTCCAACTCTCGGTAATTGGGGTGCAACAAACATTCAGGGACGTTTTGCCTTTGAAGAATTCTCGTTGAATGGTTAACGTTGGATTGAGCTTTTTAATTTTAGTTTGGAAATTGACCAAAAGATGAATAACAGCAAGATTTTTAATTTCTACTGATTTAGAGGCGTTGCGTTGGGTCTCTTATATGAACTTCATCTCTACAGAGGACAATTTGAGAACAAAAATGGTCTGAAAAGGAGAGGGAGCTGCACCATCCCGACAGAAACAACACTCTCTTCTTCTTCGGCCATAGAGGCCAAGTCAAAGGAGAAATCATTATCGAGGTTGAATTGGATAGATCTATGATAACTGATCATTTCTTACGAGAAATGCAGTTTGAGCTATCCTGTTCCTCAGACAAAAGCACGTGATTTTTTGTGATATATGATTGGCTGATCTCTATTGTAGCGGGGGAGTGGCTGGTGTGAGTAATCATTCAAAAGAATTGTGGGATTAATGCTTGTACATTTTTTTTAGGGGGGGTTTTTTCAAATAACGATGCTTCGAGTGCGTATGATAACGCTTTAGAAACGCTTTAGGGAGAGTGTTCATGTTCCAAATGTGTTCTCGGAACACATTTGGAACAGAAACACGTATGGTTTAAAAATGTTTCAAAAGTGTTCTGCGGAATACTTTTGTACCGAGGAACACTTTGAAGAGATAAAAAAAATTTGCTTCTGAATTTTGGAATACTTTTTGAACTATCACCCACCGCCGCCGATGCGGTCACCACCTGCAGGCCACTGTCGCCGTCGGTCACTGCCTGCCACTAGTCGCCGGCCGTCGTCGCCTGCCACTGATCGCCGTGGCGGCGGTGGAGGTGGAAAAAAAGTATATATATATATATATATATATATATATTTACTTATTAAACGCGTTTCTATTCCCATAAATCGTAGTCGGGAATAGAAACACAAAAAAATATTTCTATTAAAAAATTGTGCCCAGGAACAGAAACATTCGCATACGCACCCTTAAGCTCTCAATAAGGAGTGGTTTGGGAGTACATAATATTGGCTCCAGAACAAAGTTTTGTCGCGATGGGCTTTGACAACCCAATCCGCGACCTTGTTGCTATCTCTCACGCAATGGGCCATCTTCAGATTACGGAATAGAGATCAACGCGCTTCGGCTCTAGTGACGAGAGCAACCAGCTAACTTGAACGGCGGCTCCGCATATCTCCTTCACCAGATCAGAACAATCTGTTTCTAGTTCTAACTGCAGTTCTGCTTTTCCTTCAAGATACTTTAATTAGGGCTTCGACGATGGCAACTGCTTCTGCATGCAACGCTGATGCTATTCTCACCGACCGAGTAAAACCATCTATCAAGAGGCCGTGACTGTCTCGTCATACGCAAGCAATGGCTCCTTCCCTTGTTTCTGGGACCAAAGAACCATCAACATCTACCCGATCGCTGGCGGGGGTTTCCAGCGATCGGGTGAGTCCTTTCGCTGCTGCGATTTTACCATTTCTTTGTTTCCCCGTCTTTTGAGATTTTGATTTTTCTCCATAGCTGACTCGACGAGATGCTGGGGGTTTGGACTTGGAGCTCTGAACACACAGTTGTTCCTTGCAGTCCAGATCTGCCATATTAGCAGTGCGAGGAACTCGAACGTCACAGAGTTATGGTTAAATTAGCGAGCCAAGCTTCAATTATGGTTACACTGTGTTATTTCACGAGCGCAGGAATGGGGATTTATATTATAAGTAGCACCGACATCAATACCAATACCGACAAGCGACACGCAACACGACACAGCATGTCGACACGTCATTTTTCAAAAAATAAAAAATTTCAACGCGTTTGGAAATATCATATATTAACCATATATGATAATATATACATAATTATCATGTATATATAATAATAATATCAGCGGTGAGTTTCTTCTTTTTCTGTTAGGGATTCATGATTAGTTTTTTTTTTTGACTGGCTAGATATACTAATTTTATGATGGCTGGACATATGACTTAAGTATACGTATTTTTGATAAATTTATATTTTAACCAATAATTTATTGAAAGCAGTTAAAATTGACCCCCTGTGTGTCGGGATGTTGGATTCGCGTGGCGCTAGCATATCTGGAGCATTGGTCATGTTTCGGTCGCATGTGGGAGAGCATCGGATTGTCGGACATGGCACAGGCCCGTGGAGAATGTCGATACTTTCTACTTTATAGTTGGACTCTATAGGCCCATCACGGTCCCAAGCATCCCATTTTTGGGTGTCAACATAAACAAGGAGATTCACTTTGTAACTAGACAAATTATTTAGATATAGAAATTGGATGTCGAAATGTGTAATTGACTTGGTTTGGGTGCCTTGGCCAAGAGGGCAATCAGTTTGGAGCGCGCGAGAACAAGTTTCGAACGTCCGGATTGTATCATCAGATGGGTTGGCTACCATGGGTCCGAATCGATGTTTTCAGACCGGAGGAGGATAGAACATCGGGCTTTGGACTGGTTGGATGTCCGACTCACCCAGTAAGTGATCTAGCAAAAGCGGCTTTCCGATGTCCGACTAAGACATGGTCGGACGTCTGATCTGGATACCAAGAGAAGCGTGCGAAAGACAGTCAAGAAGCGTGAGTTATGCGAGGTAAACACTTTTTTTTTAATCACTTTCGTCTGTTTTTATGAGGCTTTTTGAGTCATGATCCGCAAAAAGATCTAAGACTTGTGTGTTTCAAATGGTTGTAATGTCCTCATGTCGAGATGGTGGAAGATGCTTCTCTCCCCTTAGCGTAAGCATGTCTGGTCGAACCACATAATTTCTAGGAATCGAATTTCCTTTATTGCAATTGTCCTGGGTCGTTTGATTTTGTCTGCGCTTCCGCCGTTTTACATTACAATGGGGATTGTCCTGGCAAAAGGTTTTGACATTTGCATCCAATTAATGGATGCCAATTGCCAACCAATCCGTCCCGTGAAGACCACGTACGACTCTGCACGTTTACCTGCATTTTCCGATGATTGTCCCGATCGGATCAGTTCATGGACCTGGTAGAAGTTGAAGCAGCCCGATGTGTAGATCTAGCTTGCTCATCATTTCGACCAACTCGTGGTCGAGCCCGACAGACACTTGGACGATTAGGAAACAACCTCTCTCTCGAAGGAAGCCCGCATTAGCTTGACGAGGCCTGCCCAAGCCCGACTCCATCATACCCAGTTTTTTTTTTTTGAAATAAATTTAAGCTTGTAATCGAGACCCTCTTCAAAAATTCGACTAGATCTGACCGTTAATTTGAGTTATTTTATGAGATGAACACTGGTTCTAGGTAACTATGTCATAGGGTATCATTTTGAAATTTTTCTTGACACAAAAATTAGTTGGGAATGAACGTGTCATTGACTCGAGTTTAACATTTTCTATTAGACGAAAGTCGGTTCAAGACAAATACATCATGGGTACCACTTCGAGATTATTTTTAATGGTGTTAATCTTTTCGAAAGAGAGTGGCCTTTTATTCTTACCTTAAAATTTGTTGCAAATTTCTGCATCGAGGTTGGGGGACCTCCCTCGGCTCCAGCAAACACACAATAATCCAAATAAAAGGACCACACCACAATTATCTACTGATAATAGTTATTATTATCTCTCCTGCCCGAAGAACAAGGGACAATCTTCCTATTTTTAATAATCAAACCATACTTAGACGTTAAAAGAACGTCTAGAAAGCGGGGAAGAGAGATTGGAGGAGCTGCATGGGTCACTGAGATTTTCTTATCAGAGCTCTGCTCTTAGTTTCATGACTAAACGACACCATGAAATTAGGGTTTCACGTCCCTTCGTCCTCGAACACCTAAAAAGGGCAAAAGAAAGAACCGTTTGGTAAAGAAAAGGACAAGAAAGAAAATGTCAATGGAGTCAAAGAGGAAATGACGGGCTCAGATCAGAAGGAAGATAACGAAAAGAAGAATTGCTTCTCAAGCAAACTTCGTCCACATTTTCACCATGAAAACACCTTATAATGTTCTTGTCTTTTCTATGCATGCAACTGAAGGAGGATGCGGACTTCTCTGCCTCTCCACTAGCAACTCCTCTTTTTTTTTTCCCATGATGTTGTTAATTTCTCTGCCTATCCACTAAGCCTGAAGTGAAAAAAAAGTGTGTTTTTTGACAAGTAATTTTGTAGAACTTTTCAAGGTTATATTGTTTTAGCTTAGTTGGTAATGTAGTATTCATCTAGAGAGAGGAGCTATTTGAAGCAGCAAACAAGACCCTGGAGGAACAGAATGCAACTAGTTGGAGTCCACCTATGTGCTGTCAGAAAGAAAAGAATGCCCTTAATTAGCTTCTCTCTCTCTCTCTTTCCTTCTTGGGTTAACAAAAAAATAGAAGATAGATTAGAACCCACCTCACCCTAGAAGAAGTTTTGCTGGATGATTATGTTATTTTACAGTTTTGATGCTTTTCATGGGTCTATTTAGATCTGGGGCATTGCAATCTTTGTCGAAAAAACCATCTTTATTAAAGATTATCAGGTGTTTAAATTTACAGTAGCCCATTCGATCATACAAAATTCAACAGTTCCCGTAAAAAAAAAAAACACTAAATTTAGATGGAGATTATCGAGCTGTTTGCTTTTGTTGCCAGTGAATTGGATTCTCTGGCTGCTCACGCAGTCCTTTTAGGTTTTCCACCATCCCAGGGATCTTTGGGGGGACCTTCAGAAAAGCAAGAGGACAAGGAGAGACCCAAAGAAAAGGAGAGGAACTATTCCTAGAGTCCACCATTATCGAAGCCCCTTTTCTGAAGCTTCTTTTGTAGATAGCAAGGCAACGGTGCTTGTCCACAGAACAGAACTGCCACAAGTGAACCACTTTTCCATGTGCTATCGTTTTGGATGCAATCGGCACATCTCAGGTTCACACCTTTCTCTCTTTTCTTTTCTTTCTTTTGAAAAAGGTGGATCAGCTTCCTCCTCCACCCAAACAACAATAGGTATGCCCCACGTATGCTTAGGTTTTTTTGGCCTAGGTTCTTATCAGTTTGTTTGGTATATATTTGTGGTTAAATCGTAATAGTGATGTGTTGCGATTGGAAAATTAGAAAAAAAAATCCTAAATTTATTGTACAAATGTCAAGTCAATCCTGTTGCGACCTAAAAAAAATCAACTTAGGTTAATCGGATTATCAGGCAAGTTATCGAGAACTAACACTACAAAAAATAGCTATTTAGCCACGAAACATTAGCGACGATTAATTTTCGTCGCTAATTTACGACGCAAATAGCTACGGAAAAAATAATCGTCGCTATTTACGACGACAATAGTGACGAAACTAATCATCACTAATTTTCGACGACCTTTGCGACGCAAAAAAATCCGTAGTTATTTAGCGACGCAATTAGGGACGACAATACTATTCGTGGCTAACTTAGCGACGCAAAATGAACTTCCGTCGCTAAATGGCATATAAATTAAAATAAAAAAAAAATATTGAAAATGGCGACGAAAGTAACATTCGTCGCTCATTAGTGACGAACGTAAAATTTCGTCGCTAAATGTCATATAAATTTAAATAAAATAAAAAACAAAATAAGAAAAAGTAGCGACGAATTGTAAGTTCGTCGGTCATGAGCGACGAAAATAAAATGTCGTTGCTAAATATAATATAAATTAAAAAAATAAATAAAAAACAAAATAATCGACATTAGCGACGAAAGTAAAATGCGTCGCTATGAAGCGACGAAACTATATTTACGTCGCTAAATGCCATATAAATTAAAACAAAAATGAAAAAATAATCAAATTTGGCGACGAAAGTAATTTCCGTCGCTCCCCAGCGACGAAAATAATTGTCGTCGCCAAATGTCATATAAATTAAAATAAAAATAAAAAAATAATCAAATTTGGCGACGAAAGTAATTTGCGTCGCTGTATAGCGACGCAAATAATGTTTCGTCGCCAAAAATATAGCGACGATGTACATGGTCGTCGCTAATTAGCGACGATTTACAACGTTCGTCGCTACCATTTGAACTGCGGTGGGTGAGGATTTATAGGATAAGATTTTCCTCGAAAACCCTAATTAGCGACGAAAATTTATTTGCGTCGCTAATCATCTAGACTGGCATATCGTACGTCGGGGAAGACAGTTGTGTATTCGTCGTTGAATTACGACGAATGTTAAGTTTACGTCGCTGATTAGCGACGAATACGTATAATGCGTCGCTAATCAGCGTTTTCGAGGAAAATCTTATCTTGTAAATCCTCACCCACCGCATTCCACCAATCACTTCGTCGTTCTGTCATTTGCTGTGACAGTTCGAGCAGGGACGCGACAGTTCGAGCAGGCCGATTATTGCGTTAAAATGGTAGCGACGAAAGTTTTGCGTTGCTAATTAGCGACGAATGTTTACATCGTCGCTAAATCATTATACATTTGGCGACGAAATAATTTTTGCGTCGCTGATTAGCGACGCAAATTTAATATTTCGTCGCTAAAATTTATGTTTCATCGGCCCTCACCCACCGCTGTCCTTTAGTTTTTTTTATCGTACGGTCATTTGCACTTATAATTGTTTCATCGATCCCTCACCCACCGCTGTCCTTTTAGTGCACACTTTAAAACCCCATTACCTTCTCACTATCATCACTCTTGTCTTTCGCCCGCTCTTTCTCTCTTCGTTTTTTCCTACTGTCTTCTCTACTGTCTTCTCTATTCTTATTTGTTCATTATGGTAATAAATTGTTTTTTATTTTACCTTTTTTTCTATCCATGGCCATAAGCTGTCATGAATACTAAGTAATTTTTCTTTTTAGGCACTTATCCATTTAAAGGTCTCGCAATCCAAGTGAACCTTGAAGATTTCATGATTGACCATATTCTCTTACAAAAAACACAATCGGATACTTGGGTAAGTCTTTTTGATATTGTAGTTTTTTTTTTCATTTCAAAGTAAAGTTGAGCTCATATATTAAGGTATGTCCGTAAAATATGTAGTTATGCAAAATTAGGGATAATATTTGCGATATTTTTGTGCTGCCATATTCGAAGATGTGTTTTGGCGAACATTTCGACGCTAATTAGCGACGAAAATAAATTTGCGTCGCTAATTAGTGACGAAATGTTGTTTGCGTCACTATTTAGCGACGACAAAATAACGGTTCGTCACTAATTAGCGATGCAATCAAGACAGTTTCGTCCCTGTTTAGCGACGAATGGTTATATTTTCGTCGCTATATATCCTTTTCTTACATGGAATTAAAATTCGCATATCCTCAGCATTATTTTTGCAAAAGCTTGAATGAATATGCTCACTGTTATATTTGTTTGATAATAGTAGTTATATTTGTTCAAGAAGATGAGCGGGGCATTTGACCTTTTCTCACATGGAATTATGGCATATCCTCACAAGATTAGAATAAATTATTGTTTATTTCACCATTTTCTTTTATCAATTGTCATAAGGTTCGTGAATGTTAATTTTTTTTTTTGTTAGGTACTTGTCCATTCAAAAGCCTCGCAAACCAAGTGAACCTTGCAATTTTCTTGAAATTGATCGCTTTCAACTACAAAGATTTCAGCCAAATAATTTGGTAAGTCTTCTTGATATGGTTTTTTTTTTCTATTTCAAAGTAATTGTTTCGTCATAGATAGAATTTTAGTTGTTACGATTTTATGGTTTTAATTAAGAAAAATAAATAGTGGATATGGTATTTTTGTTATGTTATGAGATTTTTAATATTTGTACAGACATAATGGAAAGGGAGAGGGCTTGGATGTATAATAAGAACTTACCTGAACGACGAGGATTGACTGACGAGTTTCGTATCGGGTTGGAACAGTTTTTGGATTTTGCTAATAGTAAATTTGAATTGATGGATGGAAATAAGTTAAGGTGTCCGTGTAAAAGGTGCAAAAATAATAGATTTCATGAATGTGATCAAGTCAGAGAACATCTTTGTAGATTTGGGTTCACTCCGAACTATTATAATTGGACTTGCCATGGTGAACAATTTATATCTAATGAAGAATATCGAAGAAGTGATCAATTTTCATTTGGGGAAGAATGTAGCTATTATAACCAATTGAATCCATACCAGAGAATGGTGATTGATGCAGCTGGTCAGAACTATGTTTCAGAATCGAATTATGCGAGTACTAGTTTTGCTCCTACTCTTGCTCCTACAGTTGAACAAGCGGGCACTAGTTATGCATCACAATTTGAAAATGTAGGAGTGTCGCGACCCTCTCGCGAGCGCGGAGGGTTAATGGGCTGCCCGTTCGCTGGCTGTATCGGACGCGGGCCTCTCCCAAGGCCCATTTCCCAAATCGCAACTGCTGGATGTACGTGGTCGACCTTCAGTGTGGTCTAGTGACATGTGATGAGTGTACATGTCAAGGAGTCGCCACCAATCGTTTTGCGGAGGGTACGATCGGAAACCCTATCGAATAGTTGGGAGTGGTCTATTCGATTCTGCGGAAACCAGAGAAGTGGGTTCGGGGACTTAGTTACGCCAACTGTCAGAGTTGACGCCCTTTCGGTACCTAAATTGAATGGTTTATCTGATCTTAGGATCTCATACAGATGAGTGGGGTGCTGATCCTAAATCTAGGAGTACATGCAGATGGGAATATCTACCCTATCACTCACAATCATTAAAAATAAGTGCGCAAATCAAGGATCCAATACATGCGGATAAAACACATGAAATCAACATGGCATCCCTAATGAGGCCCTATTAGCCTAGAGAAGTATCAATCAAGGCTTAGGAGTGATTTGGACATGATTCGCCCACGAGGGGCAGAATCGTAATTTTGAACAATTCGGGGACAATTCACCTTAAAAAGGGCAAATTGGTCATTTTAGATGAATTGGGAAGCCAAAAGACAAGGGAAATAGGATTGGCCATCAATCCAATCCATTTCCCATTTTTCGGGAATTTCCAGGATTTTTCTGGAATTTAAAAGTGATTTTACCCTCAGAGGGGTAAAATCATCATTTTGAACAAAGATGAGAACTGAAAATCTCAAATATTAGAGTTGGTCGTCCACCTGACCCTAACCCTAATTTTAAGCAATTTTCGGGACTCAATTAGGACAAGAAAGACAATTTTCCCATTGAGGGGCAAAATCGTCATTTTGAGAAAAGGGGCGGGACTCGAAAACCCAAACCTAAGAATTGGTCGCGTACTCGACCCTAATTCTTACCTTGACATTATCGGCCTTATCTCGCATACACGGTAGAGGCGACTTACCCCTAAAGGGTAATGTCGTCGAGTCTTGGAAGAACGGATGAGAAACCCCAAAAATAGGGTTGACCAGTTGTCTGTGGTCAACCCTCTATTTTTGGGGATTTCTGGAGTGTCTAGGATTTTTCCACAATTTTTCCACATTTTTTGGAATTTTCTAGAATTTTCTAGCATTTTTTGGATTTTCTAAGATTTTTCTGATTTTTTTATTTTTTTAAATCATTTTTGAATTTTTTTTATTTTTTAAAAAAATGTTATCCGGGCCGGGTCGGGTGACCCGGCCCACGGCCCACGGCCCAGCCCGGACCCGGGTCCGCGCGACCCGTGCCCAAAACGACGCCGCTTCACCTTCTCCCGCTCGGATTTTTTAAATTCCCGCCCAAACGAACCAACGCTTCTGATTGCGCCACGTGGCGACTGATGGACGGTCTGATCTAAGGCTGGAACGTACGGTTACGATTGAAGAGCTGGGTTGGATTACGACCGTCCGATCCACAGCGTTTTTTATTTCCGAAAATCATTTTTTATTTTTAAAAATTCAAGATCGTGACACGCGGCAGACTACCCGCCGTCCGATCATTTTTGTTTATTCGGTTATAACCGAATGCGCTGACGTGGCTGCCACGTGGGCGCCACGTCATTGCCACGTAGGCGTTGACCAGTCAACTTTCGTTGACTGGTCAACAGAGCTGCCGGGGAAGACGACTGGCGCCGGCTCTGTTTCGCCGGCGCCTCGTCGGAGGCCGTTTTCTCCGTGTTCAGGCCATGAAATTGCATGAAACTTCCGCCATTCTACTCGTCTCATCGAGCTTCATCACATATGCCAGGCGTTTCATAGCAGAATCAAACCTCATCTCACCGCTACCTCTGGCCGAAGTTAGGCTCCGGCGGCTACTCGCCCTAGCCGTTCTACGCGTGACATGACTAGTTTAAACCATCAGGAAGCATCCATGGAGTTTGAGAAGACTTACCTGACCTTCGCGAAGCTTCGGCTTGGTCTAGGATGAGCTATGGAGCTCGCGGCCGATCAGCCATGGTAAGGGGTAGACTGATTCTGTGATGAAACGAAGCTCCGCTTGATTCTGGACGTTCTTGGGGATGTCACGAAGCTCGGAGGATGTACCCGAGGCTTCGGTTCTGCGCCGGTTGCCGCGGTCGAGCCTTCGGAGCTCACGGGTTCTCCCTCCTATGGCGACGGCTATGGCCGTCCCGAGCTCTCTCTATCTCTCTGTATCTCTCTTACTCTCCCTCAGCGAACTCTTTGTTCGCTTCCTTCTCTCTGAGTCGTTTCTTGCTTTGTCTTCGCCCGCCTGCTCTCTCTGTTCTTCGCCCGCGAGCTCTCTCTCTCTCCTACTCTCTCTGCCAGTTCTTCGCGCGAACAGACTTCTTCCTCCTACCTGTCGCTCCGTTTCCTTTTTGTTGCGCCAACTAACTCCTCTCGCCAACTGATCGCCACTAACTGATCATCGCCCCCTCCTTATCCTTTTCTGTTTTCGTTCTTGGCGTGCGAAGGAGCAGAACGTAGCGTTCTGTTCCTTCTTGATCAGGTCAACCGGGTTGACTGGGTCGGTCAACCCGACTCAGTTGACCCGGTTTGCATATTTTTGTTCAAATTGGGTGCCAAGATGAGCTGATATCATAAAATTGACTCGAAAATCAGGTTCTACGGCACCAATTTCATTTAAAAAATGTAAATTTGGGCTAAATTGATTTGAATTTGTGTAAAAGCCCCAAATCTAAGATAAGATCCGAAATTGACTTTTGTCAAATTGATGCTCTTAATGGACGAATTGGCCCCAATTGAACTGACCATTAGATTTAGGGGGTCAAATACTATAGGGAGGAAGCATTGGGGTTCTATGGGTGTCCCTCGAAAAAGTTTAATTTTGGAATTGGCATTATAGGGACTAAAATGAAAAAAATTTTATGCAATTAGGTCCCTAAAGCCAAAATTGATCAAATCAGTGCACAATTGAATCAAATTGATATGTGGGGCAATCAAGTCGAATGTCAACACTTGGAAAATGCAAAATTTTGCAAATAAAAAGACTCAAAACATATTTTTTCTTCAAATTCAATAGTACGGGTTACAAAGGAACACCTAAAATTGAATCTGATTTTGATTTGTTTGTGAGGTCGAAAATACAAGGGATTAAAAGGAAAAATATTGGATATTTTTCCATATTTTTGTGACCTCAAATACTATTTTTCTTGATTTTTTAAGTGTTTTTTTCTATTTTCCAAAAATACTAAAAAATATGAAAAATATGAAAAATTATTTTTTGGTCAAGAATGGTTCCTTGGGCTTGGCCAAGGCCACCAAAGTTGATTTTGTAATTTTTTGACTTTTTATGAATTTTTTATGATTTTTTCAAAAAATAAAAATGAGAAAGGCTGGGTCAAAAATCAGGTGTCAACAGCTGGCCCTCTTTGAGAGGAATCTCGTGAGAGGTTTCTCTCAAAGACAGGTGACGCCTGAGTCTAGACCGACTCGACTGGGGAAAAGAAAAATGAATCCTGACATTCAATCTTTCTTGCTTTGCTGGTAAACGCTCTGCTTGTTCTGCTCTGGCTACTGTGAGAGAGAAAGTAGAGAGACCCACCTGCTATTTACCTGTTGATCATCTGCCTGATGCTCGTGTGGCATGCGCGGTGTATAGCGGGTCCAAGTGAATACCTAGGGACTCGTCTTTTGAGTATCCTAGGGCGGTTAAACTCTAGCCTGTATGGTAGGCCGTACCAGAATGGGATTCCTATACTTGACAGGAACTTGTGAATGACGCACCCAGTCTCTTAGGGATTGTCAGGGTTTTGATCCGTATGGTGGATTGGACCATAAATAGGACCCCTCTCTGCTAGGAACCTATGGATGACGCACCCAGTCTCTTAGGGATTGTCAGGGTTTTGATCCGTATGGTGGATCAGACCATGAATAGGACTCCTTTCTGTTAGGAATCTATGGATGACGCACCCAGTCTCTTAGGGATTGTCAGGGTTTTGATCCGTATGGTGGATCAGACCATGAATAGGACTCCTTTCTGTTAGGAACCTATGGATGACGCACCCAGTCTCTTAGGGATTGTCGAACATTTTGATCCTATATTCTAAGGAATTAACTAGGATTTATGCAAATGAGGTGTGCCTAACCTTGAGGCTTTACCAAATGGGCTATTCTGGGTTTATGGGTTACCTAGAACCTCACAGAAAGCAGATTCTGGAAATTGTCCTTTCGACACGCGAGGCGTTATTCTGGGATTTGGGGATTCCAAGTATCCTGTAGAAAACTTAAACCTGCAAAAACTTTGATAAGATTCTTCTGGGATCTAGGGGCTACCTGAGATCTCGCAGAAAGACTATCTTGAATGTTGTCCTTTTGACATTGAAGGTGACATTCTGGGACCTGGGAGCTCCAGGTATCCTGCAGAAAGTTCCAACCTGTAACACCGGGATCTCACACAGGGAGATAATTTCAAACATTGTCCTTTTGACATGGGAGGTGACATTCTGGGATCTGGGGACTCCAGGTATCCAAGAGAGGTTGTGTTATTCTGAGATCTGGGATTGCCAGGAATTCTGCAGAAGTTTAGACATGTTAAACGTTTCTCACCAAGAGAGATACGAGCCATTTTAGGAGCTGAAGTCATCAAGAATCTTGTAGAAACTCCAATCTGAAAATTTTCTTATCAAAGGCATATCAATGGTCTTCAGGTGATATCTGATGTCAAACTGATAGCACTTTATGACTTATATCATAGTCATGAAAGAATTTCAATGGATGCATTACGATGCTGGAGGTTATCCAAAACACCTTGTAACATACGGAGGTGATCAAAAATTCCTTGTGGGGAAAGTTTGAAATAAACAATCTGAAATTACCAAAAGAGTTTGGTTAAAATGTCCGACGGAGTATTCTCATCAAAGAGGACTTCTCACCGTTTTGAGGTAATGGTCTTTTACCAAGAATGCACTCGAATTTCCTATCAAACCTGCGCCTAGGGTTCAGGATCATTCGCAGTGAATACACCTCGATCGATCGGGAGGACTTCCAAGGGACCGTAATGTTGGGCTTGGTCAACGGTTTTCAAAGGGGACTTGCGTGCAAGTCAAGGCTTTCGAAGAGAAGTCTTCAATGTCTGCTCCAGGTTTACAAGTCAAGAAACCTGCAAAATGAGAAAGAAATAATCTTGCTCGAACTTCTTCGAGCTAAGCTTAGACATTAAACCCTATGTCAATCCATGTGCCTTAATCAGAAAAGACTTTTCAGGGTTGTAACGTAGGTAGAATTGGGGACCCAAAAAAGGCTTGTTTTTGGCTCAGAATACGCGAAGGGCTTAGCATTGGTGATCATTGCAGGTTTTGCCGCCATCTTGCCCCTTCTGGTTCAAAGAGCGTCTTCAGTTTTTGAAGTGCATTGATAATCTTTGAAGAGCATTGTCAGCCTTCGAAGCGCACGTTTGTCTTTAGAGAACATATCTCTCTTATGTTGAGATGGTGTCAACATCTTGTCTATACTTACATCATCTGAGTGTGACATGATTTGGGAGCACCCTTTGCTGTCCAGCTCCCTTGGGATTTTTCTTACTAGTGACCTATACAAAGGTATCATGCCCCCTTTTGGCATTTACAAGATTAAACACATAATTCACAAGTGTACAAGTATTTGGATGGGCATTGGCCTTGCTTTTACCAGGCACTTTGCTTTTTCTTGATGCCCAAGATCAAATTTTTCTCTTCTCTCTTTTTTTTGAGACCCCATCTTTTCTTTTCTTTTGGGGATCAGAATTTTCAAATGAATGTGCTAGATGTATAGCTTGAATCTCAGCACTCGAACATTAATCTAGGAATTTTTTACAAATCCTGTGTTTTTGTGACGTCGTTTCCATCTTGGAATATGCAATGATCACCAACGGGTTTGTGAAATGAACGTATAGGCTCAATTGGGCAGTGCGAAGGGTAAAAGTGTATAGGATAGAGAAACGAATGCTTTTCGTCATCCTAAAGCACCTGAATTACCATAGAAGTTAAAATGACAAGCAACACACGAAGATTGATGCAAGTCTGAGCAAGAGAATTTCTAACCATTTACCTCTTGATACCGCTGGACGTACCTCTAGTTTGCCCCAATGTGGGGTGGTTCTTGACAGGGGTATAGAATGAAATCGTCGTTCAAATGGTTATCAATGGTCACCTGTAGTGTTTATGATAGAGAAACGAATGCCTCCGTCGTCTTGATCCATGTAATCACTGTGAATAACCCTTACGTCCGTAGGTCAAGGTCTCGCTATCTTTACCATTCCACTTATCTCTTAAGTGTGTATGGGACGTGTTTGGACCAGGCTTGCCTCTTGTCTGAGGAAACATCCTTTTGAATGATTTAAACAACTTTTGTTTGGAAGAGTTCATTTTGCTTTCTCCAAAACTTACCCTCCAAGGGGATTTATGATGCACAATGCATATTTCAATCATGTTCAGATAACCTCCAAGTTTAAACATGAATGCCAATGACATGACCATGAGAATTTTGCGTCTTTCTAGACATGAGGTTTGAATACATGCTAGATTCCAAGAAGCCTTCAAATTCTATCAATAAGGATTCCGACAGTCTTGTAAACCTAAAAGATTAGGGAATGAATACTTACCTGCCCAGCGCGGCTAGGGATTCCTGAAAAACATAAAAGGAATGTGTCAGTGTATGCTCCCGAATTTCAGAAAATTAGAACGATACACCTTACCCTTGATCATGCACTCCGAAGGAAGTGGATAGATTCATGAAAATCTGCATTTTTCTTAACAACACAAGATGGTTAAGTTGTTCTAAAATTTCTTGAAATTTTCAGTCTTTAAAGAGAAAGAACGCGCACCTGACCACCATGACGTTAGGTCTCCTTGATCATGCGTTCCAACTTATCGCGACCCTGCTTCCTTGGATCCTGCAATATTGAACATATGCTAATGTATGCATAGATGCGTGACATGTTTATGCAAAGACTATCATGGAGAGTAGGCTCAATTCGAGGCAGGGCATATGACCGGAATCTGATTTTATTTCAAGGGTAATATTTCTTCACAGCATCTGAATTCACAGGGTGCCCCAATTCTTCTCCCTCGGAGTTTACAAGAATTAATGCTCCTCCCGTGAGGATCTTCTTAATAATGTAGGGGCCTTCGTAATTTGGAGTGAATTTTCCCCCTGGATGGGTAGTACTTGGTAAAACCTTCCTAATTACCAAGTCATTTACTTCGAAGTTTCTGGTCTTGACCTTTCGATTGAACGCCCTGGCCACCCTCTTCTGGTAAGTTTGTCCATGGCAAATGGCTTTAAGACGTTTCTCATCTATTAAGTTCAGCTGTTCATATCTGTGCTTGAAATACTCTGACTCAGAGAGTTTATCTTCGGATAAGATCCTCAAAGAGGGAATCTTAACTTCTACTAGTAGATCTGCTTCTGTCCCATATACCAAACTATAGGGAGTTGCCCCTGTAGAAGTCCTGATCGACGTTCGGTAAGCCATCAAGGCGAAGGGCAGCCTTTCGTGCCAATCCCTGTAGTTTTCTGCTGTTTTAGCCAAAATCCTCTTGATGTTTTTATTGGCTGCTTCCACTGCCCCATTCATCTGTGGGCGGTAAGGAGATGAATTCAGATGTCGAATGCTAAAGTGATCTAGCAGACCATCGACAATCTTGTTGTTTAGGTTGGACCCATTATCTGTGATGATCGCTTGAGGAGTACCATACCGGGATATGATATCTCTTTTGACAAATCTTGCCACATTTCTCGCAGTGACATTCTTGTAAGAGCTGGCTTCTACCCATTTGGTGAAGTAATCAATCGCTACCAAGATGAAGCGATGACCATTCGAAGCCACAGGATTTATAGGCCCTATCATGTCTATCCCCCACATAGAGAAAGGCCAAACTTCAGACATTTGGTGTAGTTCGTTCGGGGGTGCGTTAATCTTATCCCCGTATATTTGGCATTGGTGGCATGACCGGACGTGCTGACAGCAGTCTGATTCGATGGTCATCCAATAATAACCTAGCCGCATGATCTTCCGGGCAAGGAGGTGGCCGTTCATGTGAGGCCCACACGCACCTTCATGAATCTCTTTCATGAGAATATTTGCTTCTTTGGCATCTACGCATCTCAGTAGAGTGGAATCGAACGATCTCTTGTATAGAATTTGTCCATTGAGGAAGAACCTGCTGGCCATCTTGGTTATGTATTTTCGGTCTCCTGACTGGCATCCTTCAGGGAATTCCCTTTTCAAGAGGTAATTCTTGATGTCATAGTACCATGGCTCTCCATCACATTCCTCTTCGATTAGCATGCAATAAGCTGGCTTTTCAACAATGCCGATCCTCAGAGGTTCTATATCCAACCCTTCAATCGTTTGTAACATCGAGGCTAGGGTGGCTAATGCATCTGCGAATTGGTTGTGAGACCTTGATAGGTACTCGAATGACACTTCTTCAAACTTGAATATCAATTCTTCAAGGTATTCATGGTAGGGGATGAGTTTTGCATCTTTCGTCTTCCACTCCCCTTGTGTCTGTAGAATAATGAGCATGGAATCTCCAAAGACTTGTAACCTAGGTATCTCCATAGAAAGGGCCAGTCGTAGACCCAGAATGCACGCCTCATATTCTGAAATATTGTTGGTACAAGGGAAAGTTATCTTTGCCGCGACAGGGTAATGTTGACCATCTGGGGATATCAGTACTGCCCCAGTGCCTGCCCCTGATAGGTTAACAGCACCATCGAAATACATGATCCACTTATCCTCTGCTAAGTTCAGAATTCGGCCTTCTGTGTTTGTTACTTCAGGGGATTCAGTGCTCGATGAGTTTTCTGCCAGCATGTCCGCTATAGCTCTTCCTTTTACCGACTTCTGCGGAGAACATTTAATGTCAAATTCAGACAACATTACTTGCCATTTTGCCAGTTTCCCAATTAAAGCGGGTTTCTCCAGGAGGTATTTGACGGGGTCGTTCTCTGTTATGAGCTGAATGTGATGATGTAGGGTATACTGCCTTAGTCTTCGTAGTACCCATACTGCTGCTACGCAGGCCCTTTCAACTGGTATATATTTTGCTTCAGACGGCGTGAATTTCTTACTTAGGTAATAAATGGCCCTCTCTTTTCCATCTATCGGGCTTGTCTGGGCAAGTAAGGCTCCCAAGGACTCTTGTCGTATGGTCATGTATAAGGTCAATGGGTGACCGGGAATTGGTGGCACAAGCACTGGTGGTGTGATCAAATAGTTTTTGATCATTTGGAATGCCTTGCTGCACTCGGCGTCCCACGTTATTTTCGCGCCTTTCTTAAGCAATTTGAAGATTGGCTTAGCCACATCAGACAGCTGATTGATGAACCTGGCAATATAGTTCAATCTCCCTAGAAGGCTTCTCACTTCTTTTACTGTGGATGGAGTTGATAAATCGTGGATGGCCTGGATTTTTGAGGGATCAATCTCAATGCCCCTGTTGCTGACTATGAACCCCAGGAGTTTCCCGGATCTTGCCCCAAACACGCATTTGTTAGGGTTCAGCTTTAACTTGTATTTGCGCAGGCGCTCAAATAATTTTCTTAATACCTGTATGTGATCTTGTCCTTTCTTGGATTTAGCGATCATGTCATCAACATATACTTCAATCTCTTTGTGGATCATATCATGGAATAACGTGACCATAGCCTTCTGGTAGGTAGCCCCGGCGTTTTTCAATCCAAAGGGCATGACTTTGTAGCAAAAATTCCCCCATGGTGTGGTAAATGCAGTCTTGGGTTTGTCTTCTTGTTTCATGGAGATTTGGTTGTATCCCGAGAATCCATCCATGAATGAGAATAATTCATAACCTGCTGTACTATCCACCAATACATCAATGTGGGGGAGTGGAAAATCATCTTTTGGGCTTGCTCTATTCAGATCTCGCTAATCTACGCAGATCCGAACTTTTCCGTCTTTCTTCATGACGGGGACTATATTTGCAACCCAGTCTGAATATGGGATAGCTTCAATGAAGCCTACCCTAAGGAGTTTCATGACTTCTTCCTTAATCTTGTCTTCTAACTCGGCTTTCATCCGCCTACTGCCTTGTTTGACAGGTTTGATGCCAGGATCCGTGGGCAATGCATGTTCCACAATCTTAGGATCAAGGCCTGGCATATCCGCGTAAGACCATGCGAAGATGTCTTGATATTCTTTTAGCAACTTGGTGAACTCGAGCCTTTCATCACGGGATAGGTGTCCGCCGATCTTGACCTCTTTGACGTTCACGGTGTCTCCCAAATTAATGACAATTGGTTCTTCTGAGGTAGGAGGCTTTGATTCTTCAAAGGTGTTCCAATCCCTACGGATAGACGCGTAATCCTCGTCTTCATCTTCCTCAATGTTATAGGAGTGGTTAATGGAGGGATCCGAATTTTGTAACAACCTGGTATGCATGTTTGAGATGATATGCCTGAAATGTCATGAGTATGGTTAGTTTGTGCTCAATAAAAATGACATGCATGCTTATGTAGAGTCTTTTTTGAAAAAGTTTTTCGAAATAGATGTAGGTACAGATGGGACTAATCCTCATGTCATTGGATATCCCGGTCCCTTGAAAATCTTTTGAAGATTAGGAATCATATGGCAAATCAGGCCTCAAGCTTCTATATGGAAGACCATTATCATCATCGGGCTGATTCGTGGTTCCATATGTCCTTAACAAAACATGCGTGGTTTTTTTGCGAAATGGGCCGTGTTACAAGATGTGCTATTTGGACCAACGGCCGGAGATCCAAAGGCGTTTTCTTATGCGTTCAATAAGGAAAGAAAATACAGTGAAATGCAGAAAGTTCTAAACACAGTATTTAAAGATGAAGGAAGAGTCTATTTACTCAGAAGAAGTGGCTTCACTGTCCAACCACTCCATGATGACATTTACAGAGTCATCTTCGAGAAAAGGATTTGTGAGATCTGGTTCCATCGTCGAAGTGATATCCTCTTCAGATAGCCATTTGGAGTTCTGGTCGAAGTAGGCACTTAAGGGATTCCTGAACATCCGAAACCTGCCCTTCCAGGTTGGAGAACCGATGAATGAGTTATTCATGCTGCTTTCGCCTCCCTGGCGTCCCAGGCTTTTGCCTCGGCCTCGGCCTGTTGCTTTCGGGACAGAATCATTCATGGGATACTTCTGGTACCCCAAGCCCATTTTATGTGGATTAGCCTTCAACTGTAGCAGGGTATTTATACCCTGATTATGTTTGCCTAGGCCTTTTTCGGGATTGAACCCGTATGCCAGCAGCATCTTAGCTGGTAGAAGACCGGCTTCTGAGATGTAGGGGGTTCTCAACTTCGATCCTACTGGGGTATGAACTGTTGCTACCAACTTTAGGGAGTGATAGCTCGCTTCAGTTTTCTCTTCAGGCTCAATATAGGGAATGGCACTGCTCTGGTATGCCTGGAGGTCGACTTCCCCATGTATGGTAATTACCTTCCCATCTACAACGAAACGTACTTTTTGGTGCAGGCTCGAAGGGACAGCTCCTGCTGTATGGATCCAAGGTCTTCCTAGCAGGAATCCAAATGCACTGGGTAGATCCATTACTTGAAAGTTTATAGAGAACTTTGTTGGGCCGATGAATATGTCAAGCTCGATCTCTCCCTCTACAGTCTTCCTCATGCCGTCGAATGCTCTTACAGCTGTCTTGGATGCCTTGACCATCTCTTCATTGATTCCCAGCCTCCTTATGGTAGCCAAAGGACAGATGTTAAAGGCTGATCCGTTATCGATCAATACGTGTGCCACTCTTTTGCCGTTACATTGGGCAGAGATGTATAAAGCTTTGTTGTGCCCCCTTCCTTCCATGGGGAAGTCCTCGTCAGAGAAGCTCAACTGGTCTTTTAAGAGAATTGCCCCTACAAAGTCCCCTAGTTGTACCTCATTGATTGTTTCAGGGACATGTACTTCATTGAGTACCTTCAATAGTGTGTTCTTGTGCTTCTCTGAATTGATGAATAGGTCTAGCAGGGATATCTGAGCGGGCATCTTCCTCAGCTGCTCTATCACTTCAAACTCACTGGTTTTGATGATCGATACGAGCTTTTCGGCATCTTCCTTTGAGACATCTTTTTTTTTTTCAGATTCTCCCTCTCTGGGGGCATAAAATCTTCCAGACCTCATTATTGCATCTACTTGTGTGGTCCCATAGTCCCAATGAACAGCTTTGGGATCATACTCTTCTACTGGGGGGACTTTTATCGTTACAGTTGTCTGATGAGGTATCTCTGGCCCTGACGTGTTGCTTTCTTCCTCCTGAGGCAATTGAATTACGACAGGCCTCACTGGGCAATCTTCCACCTTGCTCAGGCTATCCAGCTCATGCAATCTGATCACCACGGCCGTGGCTACTTCGATCATCAATATGGCGTTGTCGAGTTCTTCCATACCTTTTGAGGTTTCTGGTTGAGAGAGATCATCCATACCTTCCCATCCGTCCGGTATGATGTCTTCAATCTTTTGATAAAAGCTGGGAGGGGCCGAATATTTCACCTTGAAATTGTATCCTCCGGAATCTTGACCCAGGTTGTCTATAATTTCGCTCTTCTCAAGTGCGTCAACCATAAACTTGAGGTCTGCTAGACTTCTCCTTCTGGCTTCTATTTCGTCTTCTTCAAATTCTTCCTCTGACTGAGTAGCTGGCCCCAGGCTACTTACCAAGTTCTCATGTGAGGTACCACAGGTGTTACTCTGCCCGGCTGTGATCAAGAAGTGGTTTCTTTTCAAAGATAGAGATGCTTCGATCCCTTCAAATTCTTCACCAGTAATATCGGACACTATCCCTAAGCTCTTCATCTTGTCGATACACAACTTCTTTTGGTCGGTTGATATCTCCCCTTCTTTTGGGTATGATGAAGCGATTGTTAGCAGGGTGTCCAGCTTAGGCACATCTATCTTCAGTTTAAGGTAGTCCTCTTCTTCTTCAGTGAATATTGCCCCTACTGTTTGGTGATCTGGCAACGGATTTTCTTGCACATTTGGGGCTGCATTGTCAAATTTCAAAATCTGACTATCAATTAGGGCTTGCACTTTCAGCTTCAGGACATAGCAGTTATCCACATTATGCCCTCTTTCGCCCATATGGTAGGCACAGGTCTGGCTCTCATCAAAGCCATGATATCTTGCGGGGTTTGCCCTAGGTGGTTCTTTTGCCACCAAGTGTTGCTCCAGCAGCATCGGGAGTAGCTTGGATAAAGGTCTCGGGAGCTGAGAGAATTGCCTCTGGGGTTGCTTTCTTCTAGGCTCTTGTACTTTTGGCGCTGACCAGGATGATCCGCCTTTGGCCTGATTAGAATTGCCAAATGACTTTAACTTGTGGGGATCTGGTATAAATGCTATGTCCAGTCCGGCTTCTCTTTCCTTCCTCAGAGGATACTGCTTCCTAGTAGGAGCTTCCTGAGGCCTTCTTTCTTTCAAGGCCCATTCCAGCCTCTCAGCAACCTTAATCAGGTGTGCGAATGTCTGACATCCAGAAGTGTTCAGTTTGTCAAAGTACTCGTAGGGGAGTGCTTTTAGGAATAAGTCGATCAGCTCCTCTTCTGGGATTGAAGGCTTTACTTGGGTAGCCAAGGCTCGCCACCTCTGAGCATATGTCCTGATCGATTCGCCCCTCGTTTTTGAAGTTCGTAGGAGGTCTTCTCTTGTTGGGGCTGTAGCCGTGTTAAATTTGTACTGCCTGAGGAAGTCTTCAGCAAGGTCCTCCCATCCGTCATAATCCTCTAAGTCTAGCTCAATAAACCAAGCCAGAGCGGCGCCAGCCAAACTCTCTTGGAATGTGTTCATTAACAACGGAATGTAATCCGAGTAGTGCGCCATCTTGCGCAGGTAGTACTTGAGGTGGGCACGGGGACAGCCTGTCCCGTTGTATTTTCTCACGAACTCTGGCTCCCTATAGTCAGGAGGAGTCTCTATTTTAGCAAAAGGAGATATTTTGTCGAAGCGGGCCAGCTCATAGCCTTGACTGCTCAGGCATTCTTCGATCTTGGCCAATCTCTTAGCCTCTGCCTCTGTCTTCACAGTTTGTTTTCCCTTCTCCTCTTTTTCAAGGTTGATGACAACAGGCGAGGCTTTTTGTTGTGCCCGACTATTTGGTTCATGAACGTTTTCCTCTGTATGTTGGGTATCCCTGGTTGCTTCTTTATCTATTACATCAGGTACCATGGAAGGGCCTGAGTTGTTCTGATTGTGGGCGGTTGTCTGTCTAGCTTGGTTGGTCTCCAGCATGGCCTTAATGTCAGCCATCATAGTCGCCAGGGCAGTCATCTGAGATTCCAACATGCCTACGCGCGGAGTCAATTCCTGCTGTTCCATTCTCGTCTTTAGGCGGGTACGGAAACGATGCGTTGGAAATTCCGTGATGAGAGTGTACCTGATTAAAAAGATCTCTGTGAGTGCTTCGCTTATTTAGCAAAAAGAAGCAGCTAATTCTTTTAGTTGCATGCTTCTTGTCAGTAGATGAGAAAAAGGGCTACTTTGTGAGCCTTAGCCTCATGTAAGTAGTTCTTTTAATCATTTCCCGACAAGAACTCATGGAATTAAAAGAAGCGTAATTTCTGACGATAGTTTTTTTATGCATTTGCAAAACATGTTCACATTCATACTCATGTGTCTAAGATAGTATTCCACAGAAATGAGAATGTATGAGAAGGCATCACAATGCTTGCTTATTTTACACTTGACAGAATAGTCTATTCAAGTCTAGGACGTTTGAAGCCTAAGGCATCCTCATCATCCCAGTATAGATTCCCTTCTTCAGCTTGGGGCTCTTCGTCTTCTGAACATGACAGTGGTCCCAGGTCTTCGGGTATGTAGGGCTCTATTCCAGGTACGTACGGCACGATGTATTCAAGTATGTAGGGCTCGACAAGGCTTCGTCGGATCGCTTTGAAATGTTGAATGTATTCTGTTGTGGCTCTATGAGTGTTTTCTTCTCGAGTCATGTCTTCTGGCCAACTTATTTCTTCAGCCTGGGAATTCTTCAAGGAGTGTATGATGGATGCCACCTTGGCTTCAAATTGTTTCTTCTCCTCCTCCGTGAGGGTCTGGTTTGGTAAGTCAAAGGAAAAGACACCAGGTCGCGGTGAAGAAGGGATCTCCTGAAGTGCTCCAAACTGTCGAATCACCCTCCTTGGATAGTATGCAGTTGCTCCCGTGAATCCTAGCAAGGGGATTGGGCTTCCGTCATCGCAGGTCAATCTGACTTTGCTCAGCGTCGGCAACCTTAGCCGCCATCGGAGTTGCTCAGGTTTTAGGACTTTGAGGAAGTTCTTCCATTCTACAAAGTTAAACTTAGGAACACGTGTATGGGTTCTAGCAAATGTTTTAAGAGGGTGTGCATTGGGGCTGATTTCAGTGAAACCCATGCGGATGTGGAATTGTCTGATATGGGATGTGAACCACAGATACAACAGATCACTAGAAGCTCTAAAGATTCCCTTTTTGCTTTTCTTGAAACGATTTAGGGAAAGGAAGGTTTCGGCAAGGAGGATGTTTGAGTAATCCCACCCACAACAGACTTGCCTAGCTACTATAGCCATGATAGGGTCGAAGGTGACAGTTGAGATTGGGAATAGCACAAAGCTAAAGAATGCCAAGATAAAAGCTCTACCAGATTTAGTTCCTTTAGAAGCAGGAAGGCGGGAAAATCGGTCTATAAGGAAGGATAGGGAAATTCTCCCAGAATTGCTTTTCGCATCTACTTTGACTTCATTTAGGTTTGTGTCAAGGAATTCAGCTACCTGACTTAGGGGTTCAAGTCCTATAGGGGGTCGGACGAGCGTAGGGGTGAATTCAACTCCAATGACAGCGCTGTATTCCTCGATAGTGGGAGTGATCTCTAATCCTTCCATGCAAAATGTAGCGGTGGTAGGATCCCAGTAGAGCGCCATGGCTTGAATAAAGGCAGGTGGGCACTCAATCTTCAGTAGGTCCAGTAGGTATCCTAGTCGTGACTCCGCATACTTCTGGCTGGCTTCGCCCATGCCATCCCACCATGATTGGAGTTCAGCTCGGGGGATCTTGAACACTTGAATATCATTCTTTCCCATCAAGTCTAAAATATGCAAATGATTTTAAAAGGTCAATCACCAGAAATTACTTTAAATGTATGAATATGCAGATGTCATGAAGCATGCATGAGCTAACTTGATTGCATAGTTCAATTTGAAGAAATGGAGATTAGGACCCTTTTTCAGGTCTTGAAAGCCTGACTCAAAGCCTAATTTGCATTTCAGGGAAGTGAATTATGCAATTTAGTCAGGTTTACTCAGTGACTAAAGGGAATAGCAATGTCACGTTCCATTGGTCAACACATCAAAGGAGCAAAGTGGGATGTACTCTTATTACAGTCAAGATGTCTAATAGAAGAACGGTAAAGAAAGGTTTTTCAAACAAGAAAGCCATAAAAGACAATGGAACGTGAGGGTCTAGATCACTCTTTCTTCAGAAGTCTATCCAAATGACAGTCGGTCAGGAATTCTCCTTTAATCTAGGGTAGGGGAGTTATCTTCAGTGGTTTGGTCGAGAGGTTGTAGTTCCTCTGGCCACTTTCTAGTCCAGGGTACGATGACTTCGGAAGCCTTCTCGGGTTCTACTTTCTTGATTGTGATACGCCTTGGCTTGGTCTTGATCGCAGGGCGTCTCTTCTTACCCCAAAAAGTAATCATGGGTATGTTCTCTTTGGCCAGCAATTCAGCCTTCTTGCGAGCGTACGCTTCCCTAGCTAGCTGGTTGCGACGTTGTCTCTTCATCTCCAGATAATCCTTTATCATTTCGTCTGATTGTCGCTTGAATCTGAGATTATCAGCGTAGTAGCGGGTTTGACAGTCTTCAGCATACCCCAGCTTACGTCCAGTCAGTTCCCGACCATACACGAATCTAGTAAAGTGTAGCCTCGTGTTTGGTCCGGGGCGAGTAACTTTTCTCAAGTACTCGAAGGTCACCAACTCCGTAGAGCTCTTAGGGAACAGCGACATCCTACCCCATAATCATTGTTGTTCTCATTAGTCACCCGAGTAATCTTCATGATGCGAATGCACATGGATGTATGCAATGTATGAGTCATATCATGGAGCAGGAAATAAAGTACGTTTAGAGATAAATGTCTTACCAACCGCACTTTGGGGGACGTGGAATGCCCCCTGTATCAATGGGTGGTTTTAGGTATACCAACCATCCATGGACATGCGCATGCGACAAGTGGGTATACTCTAAAAATCGAAAATTAGGTAAGGAACCTATGGCTCAGGCTCCCACGATCCAAATGAGGCAGACTCCTCCCCAAGAGTACCCACTCAAGAGGGCTAGATATCGCCAATTTGGATTGTGAGCGGGAACGAACATGAAAGTCTCAAGTGCCATCAAACACGAGATCCTTTCACATCCTTTCCCTATCTAAGGTAACCTAGAGGTGGTTGCAGTCGGGGTTTGACCGCCAGTGTGTGCGATGTGTCGTGATCATCACAATGCAAAGTCATGCACAGCAGTTTGTATCAAACACCGCTTCAGTATGTGCGTAAAGTAAACATACATTCCCAACTCCAACCTGCAGGAAAAATGTCAACAATCACTCCACCCCTTATTTCTCCAATCTGCAAAAACATCTAACACAATGGTTAGCATACGTACCTCACCTTCGAGAGCATCTGCAGAAAATAATGTCAGATAAACCAAACAATTTTTTAATGGGCTCAAGTCCTCTGGTCTGCGAAACCAGAGATTCTGGGTTCGATCCCCAGTGGAGTCGCCAGTCTGTCGCGACCCTCTCGCGAGCGCGGAGGGTTAATGGGCCGCCCGTTCGCTGGCTGTATCGGACGCGGGCCTCTCCCAAGGCCCATCGTAACAAATCGCAACTGCTGGATGTACGTGGTCGACCTTCAGTGTGGTCTAGTGACATGTGATGAGTGTACATGTCAAGGAGTCGCCACCAATCGTTTTGCGGAGGGTACGATCAGAAAAACCCTATCGAATAGTTGGGAGTGGTCTATTCGATTCTGCGGAAACCAGAGAAGTGGGTTCGGGGACTTAGTTACGCCAACTGTCAGAGTTGACGCCCTTTCGGTACCTAAATTGAATGGTTATCTGATCTTAGGATCTCATACAGATGAGTGGGGTGCTGATCCTAAATCTAGGAGTTCATGCAGATGGGAATATCACCCTATCACTCACAATCATTAAAAATAAGTGCGCAAATCAAGGATCCAATACATGCGGATAAAACACATGAAATCAACATGGCATCCCTAATGAGGCCCTATTAGCCTAGAGAAGTATCAATCAAGGCTTAGGAGTGATTTGGACATGATTCGCCCACGAGGGGCAGAATCGTAATTTTGAACAATTCGGGGACAATTCACCTTAAAAAGGGCAAATTGGTCATTTTAGATGAATTGGGAAGCCAAAAGACAAGGGAAATAGGATTGGCCATCAATCCAATCCATTTCCCATTTTTCGGGAATTTCCAGGATTTTTCTGGAATTTAAAAGTGATTTTACCCTCAGAGGGGTAAAATCGTCATTTTGAACAAAGATGAGAACTGAAAATCTCAAATATTAGAGTTGGTCGTCCACCTGACCCTAACCCTAATTTTAAGCAATTTTCGGGACTCAATTAGGACAAGAAAGACAATTTTCCCATTGAGGGGCAAAATCGTCATTTTGAGAAAAGGGGCGGGACTCGAAAACCCAAACCTAAGAATTGGTCGCGTACTCGACCCTAATTCTTACCTTGACATTATCGGCCTTATCTCGCATACACGGCAGAGGCGACTTACCCCTAAAGGGTAATGTCGTCGAGTCTTGGAAGAACGGATGAGAAACCCCAAAAATAGGGTTGACCAGTTGTCTGTGGTCAACCCTCGATTTTTGGGGATTTCTGGAGTGTCTAGGATTTTTCCACAATTTTTCCACAATTTTTGGAATTTTCTAGAATTTTCTAGCATTTTTTGGATTTTCTAAGATTTTTCTGATTTTTTTATTTTTTTAAATCATTTTTGAATTTTTTTTATTTTTTAAAAAAAATGTTATCCGGGCCGGGTCGGGTGACCCGGCCCACGGCCCACGGCCCAGCCCGGACCCGGGTCCGCGCGACCCGTGCCCAAAACGACGCCGCTTCACCTTCTCCCGCTCGGATTTTTTAAATTCCCGCCCAAACGAACCAACGCTTCTGATTGCGCCACGTGGCGACTGATGGACGGTCTGATCTAAGGCTGGAACGTACGGTTACGATTGAAGAGCTGGGTTGGATTACGACCGTCCGATCCACAGCGTTTTTTATTTCCGAAAATCATTTTTTATTTTTAAAAATTCAAGATCGTGACACGCGGCAGACTACCCGCCGTCCGATCATTTTTGTTTATTCGGTTATAACCGAATGCGCTGACGTGGCTGCCACGTGGGCGCCACGTCATTGCCACGTAGGCGTTGACCAGTCAACTTTCGTTGACTGGTCAACAGAGCTGCCGGGGAAGACGACTGGCGCCGGCTCTGTTTCGCCGGCGCCTCGTCGGAGGCCGTTTTCTCCGTGTTCAGGCCATGAAATTGCATGAAACTTCCGCCATTCTACTCGTCTCATCGAGCTTCATCACATATGCCAGGCGTTTCATAGCAGAATCAAACCTCATCTCACCGCTACCTCTGGCCGAAGTTAGGCTCCGGCGGCTACTCGCCCTAGCCGTTCTACGCGTGACATGACTAGTTTAAACCATCAGGAAGCATCCATGGAGTTTGAGAAGACTTACCTGACCTTCGCGGAGCTTCGGCTTGGTCTAGGATGAGCTATGGAGCTCGCGGCCGATCAGCCATGGTAAGGGGTAGACTGATTCTGTGATGAAACGAAGCTCCGCTTGATTCTGGACGTTCTTGGGGATGTCACGAAGCTCGGAGGATGTACCCGAGGCTTCGGTTCTGCGCCGGTTGCCGCGGTCGAGCCTTCGGAGCTCACGGGTTCTCCCTCCTATGGCGACGGCTATGGCCGTCCCGAGCTCTCTCTATCTCTCTGTATCTCTCTTACTCTCCCTCAGCGAACTCTTTGTTCGCTTCCTTCTCTCTGAGTCGTTTCTTGCTTTGTCTTCGCCCGCCTGCTCTCTCTGTTCTTCGCCCGCGAGCTCTCTCTCTCTCCTACTCTCTCTGCCAGTTCTTCGCGCGAACAGACTTCTTCCTCCTACCTGTCGCTCCGTTTCCTTTTTGTTGCGCCAACTAACTCCTCTCGCCAACTGATCGCCACTAACTGATCATCGCCCCCTCCTTATCCTTTTCTGTTTTCGTTCTTGGCGTGCGAAGGAGCAGAACGTAGCGTTCTGTTCCTTCTTGATCAGGTCAACCGGGTTGACTGGGTCGGTCAACCCGACTCAGTTGACCCGGTTTGCATATTTTTGTTCAAATTGGGTGCCAAGATGAGCTGATATCATAAAATTGACTCGAAAATCAGGTTCTACGGCACCAATTTCATTTAAAAAATGTAAATTTGGGCTAAATTGATTTGAATTTGTGTAAAAGCCCCAAATCTAAGATAAGATCCGAAATTGACTTTTGTCAAATTGATGCTCTTAATGGACGAATTGGCCCCAATTGAACTGACCATTAGATTTAGGGGGTCAAATACTATAGGGAGGAAGCATTGGGGTTCTATGGGTGTCCCTCGAAAAAGTTTAATTTTGGAATTGGCATTATAGGGACTAAAATGAAAAAAATTTTATGCAATTAGGTCCCTAAAGCCAAAATTGATCAAATCAGTGCACAATTGAATCAAATTGATATGTGGGGCAATCAAGTCGAATGTCAACACTTGGAAAATGCAAAATTTTGCAAATAAAAAGACTCAAAACATATTTTTTCTTCAAATTCAATAGTACGGGTTACAAAGGAACACCTAAAATTGAATCTGATTTTGATTTGTTTGTGAGGTCGAAAATACAAGGGATTAAAAGGAAAAATATTGGATATTTTTCCATATTTTTGTGACCTCAAATACTATTTTTCTTGATTTTTTAAGTGTTTTTTTCTATTTTCCAAAAATACTAAAAAATATGAAAAATATGAAAAATTATTTTTTGGTCAAGAATGGTTCCTTGGGCTTGGCCAAGGCCACCAAAGTTGATTTTGTAATTTTTTGACTTTTTATGAATTTTTTATGATTTTTTCAAAAAATAAAAATGAGAAAGGCTGGGTCAAAAATCAGGTGTCAAGAAGGAGTAACAACTTCTGATGAGAATGTGCATAATGAAACTTTTACATCTAATCAGTTCAGAGAAGTGTTGAAAGCTGCAGATGAACCTTTATGGACATGTTGTGACAACCACACTAAGTTATCAGTGACCGCGAGGCTGTTAAACATCAAGGTAGAGCATAATGTGTCAGAGAATTGCTTTAACTCTTTCGTTGACGTAATGCATGAAGCAATGCCTCGCGATAATATCATGCCAGGTAATTTTTATGACATGAAGAAGCTAATGGATACCTTAGGTCTTCCAGTTATAAGGATTGATGTATGTCGTGGGGGTTGTATGTTATATTGGGGGGATGATGAAAATGCCGAATCTTGCAAATTCTGTGGCCAACCGAGGTACAAGATTAGCAGGAGGCAGGGTCGTAATCAGAAGCATAGACCATACAAGCAATTGTTTTATTTGCCTTTAATCCCCAGATTGCAAAGGTTGTATGCGTCTCAAGCCACTGCTGGGCACATGACTTGGCATGCAAATCATGAAACCGAAGAGGGTCTAATGTGCCACCCTTCAGATGCAGAGGCGTGGAAATATTTTGATAGAACATATCCTGAGTTTGCGTTGGAGCCTCGAAACGTCAGGTTAGGTCTCTGTGCTGATGGATTTGCCCCATTCGGAAAATCAGGAAAAAGTTATTCATGTTGGCCAGTTATCTTAACTCCTTACAATCTGCCACCTGGCATGTGCATGAAGATAGCTCATATGTTTTTGACATTGATCGTGCCTGGCCCGCAAAATCCAAAAAAATTGATAGATGTTTATATGCAACCATTGATTGCGGAGTTACGACAGTTATGGGATGAAGGTGTTCCTACATATGATGTTTTTACTGACCAAACATTTGTAATGAAGGCTGCACTTCTTTGGACGATAAATGACTTTCCAGCATATGGGATGTTATCTGGATGGAGTACAACTAGGATCTTAGGATGTCCAATATGTATGGATAGATCAAAGTCATTCAGATTAAAGCACAGTAAGAAGCCCAGCTATTTTGATTGTCACAGACAATTTTTGCCGTTAAATCATACATTCCGAAGGAATAAAAAAGAGTTCATCAAGAATAGGATTGAAAGAACACCCCCACCATTGAGGTTGACTGGAGATCAAATTTGGGAGCGCGTGCGTGACTTTCCAACTGTTGTTGAAAACCCCCATGGCATGACTATTGCGTACGGAAGCGCACATAAGTGGACTAAGCGCAGTGTATTTTGGGATCTACCATATTGGAAGACCCATCTTATTCGGCCTAATCTTGACGTCATGCATATAGAAAAAAATGTTTTCGATAATGTCATCAACACCGTTATGGATGTCACTGGGAAAACGAAAGACAACTTGAATGCGAGAAAAGATATGGGAGTTATTTGTGATCGACCGACATTAGAAGTGGATGCAAACAGTAGGGAACCAAAATCGAAAGCAGTTTACACATTAGACAGGGAGCAGAGACGGGTTGTTTGTCAATGGTTGAAATCTGTGCGATTTCCTAATGGATACGCTTCAAATCTTGGGAGATGTGTTGATTTGAATGAATGCAAGTTGACAGGTCTGAAGAGTCATGATTGCCACATATTCATTGAAAGACTAATTCCAATAGCTTTGAAGAACTTGTACCGAACTTTGTATGGGGTACCATTACAGAGTTAAGTAATTTTCTTCATGATATCTGCTCAACGGTATTAAAAGTATCACACATGGAGAAGCTAGAGGGAGATATTCCAATCATTCTTTGCAACTTAGAAAGGATATTCCCTCCGTCATTTTTTGATTCAATGGAGCATCTGTTAGTTCACTTGCCTTATGAGGCCAAAGTTGCAGGTCCAGTCCAATTTCGCTGGATGTACCCATTTGAGAGGTAAAAGAATCTTTTAATAAATTAGAAATTACTTATTATTTATTATGTTATGATGAACTTTTTCCTATTGCAACTAGGTTCTTATATCATTTGAAGAAAAAAGTGAAGAACAAGGCATGTGTTGAAGCTTCAATTTGTAATGCATATATTATGGAAGAAGTGACAACATTTGCATCGTATTATTTTGAGTCGCACGTACAGTGCAAAAGGCGAAGAGCAGGAAGAAATGATGAGGGGCCCATTGATCCCAACTGCAATTCGTTCTCTATTTTCAATTATCTTGGTCGATCAAGCGGCGCATGTAAGTTTCGTTACTTAACAGACGAGGAATGGCGGGCAGCCCATGTATATATTCTGTTGAACTGTCTAGAAGTGGGGCCATACTTCGAGTAAGTATACTTTTGCAAATATATTTATTGTGTCAAATGTTTGCTAATGTATAAATGGTCTTTGTTAATAGGATTTTTCAAACTTTAATGCATGGACTACCACCAAATGAGTTTGACCGTTTGTGTGATGAACAATTTGCAACATGGTTCAAAACATATGTAAGTTGCCTATGTTCTAAAAGCAAGTTATTTATATTTTATAAATCAATTATTACAACAATATTATTGACTTTGTCTATGTGACTTCAGGTTCACAACAATCGTGATCAAGTCGAAGAGCAAGGATTGCTATATCATCTGTCATGGGGTTCGGTAAAACGGGTACGAACTTGGCCAGCATATTTCATAAACGGCTATAATTTTCACACTCGACAATACGGAATGGAAAAAGCCACAATGAATAGCGGTGTGTGTGTTCGGTCATCCAATGGTGGCAGTGCAAAAGATGATTTTTATGGCTTGTTGGATGAAATCATAGAGATAGAGTACCCTGGACCATTAATGCGAGTTGTGTTATTTAAGTGCATGTGGTTTGACCCCGTTAGAGGAATGAAGGTGCATACGAAGTTTAATTTGGTTGAAGTAAATCACAAGAAAAGATATATGAAATATGAACCATTTGTCTTGGCGCAACAAGCAATTCAAGTATATTATGCATCGTTTCCTAGTTTGAAACGCGACTGTTGACACCTAAATTTTGATCAACTTTTTTTTATTTATTTATTATTTTTTTTATTTTGAAAATTCATAGAAAATTCATAAAAAGTTGAAAAAATTGAAAAATCAATTTTGGTGACCTTAGCCAAGCTAAATGAACCATTTTGACCAAAAAAATAATTTTCATAATTTTCATTTTTTTATATATATTTCGAAAAATACAAAAAAAAAGAAAAAAAGAAAAAGAAAATCAAGAAGATCAAGAAAAATAATATTTGAGGTCACAAAGATATATAAAAATAGTCGGTATTTTTATTTTTATTTTATCTATTTTCTAGCCTCATAAATAGTAAAATTCAGGTTTGATTTTAGGTGTTTTCTGATCACCATAAAATTGAATCTGGCAAAAATATTAGTAATGATTAAAAGGAAAAGGAGTGAAAACATCATCATTTAAAAGGAAAAGGGGACTAATCATTTTATCTTCGCTTTTGATTATTTTATTATTATTTTTACTTTTTAGTATTTTATTATATTATTATTATATTATTATATTATATTATTTTATTCTTCTCCCCCCCCCCCCCCCCCCCCCCCCCCGATCATGCGCAGCAGCTTCTTCTTCTAGGGGTTCTTCTTCTTCTTCAGGGGGCTATTTTTTTTTTCGTTAGTAAAAGCACCCCCACCGACCACCGAACCACCACCACCTCTTCCTCCATCCGTCTCACCTCGTCACTGCCACCATCGTCATCAGGAGTCGCCGGAAAACCATCAGAGAACAGAGAAAAAAGAAAATAAGGAGAAGATCGAGAGGAAAGAGATGACTCCTTCACGCGTCACCGCCTCGATCGTGTTCGACAAGTCGCCCCAACCAGCTCGACGGCCGTTGAACCAACACATCTTGCCTATGACCAGGTAAACATTTCCGGAACCGTACCTTCATTAAGGATGCAAATCTTGCCATGGACCATTAACGATAGTTTCTCTTTACATGAACCATTGCCTTGTGGTATTGCGTCATCCTTTCTCTGTTCGCGCCCCTGTTCACGTGGTCATTAATGGTGTTGGTAAGAAAAGTGTGGATACCAAACCTGAAGAGAAAATGAACTCATGATGATCTTGCTTTCTCCTTTATGTGTTCGCATTACTCCTATTTTTACCAGTATAAAAAAAAGGATCCATGCCAACAGAATGTATTTAGTAATCTGATGAGGCTAGTTGAGGGTCAGATCTGGAGACCGACGAAAGAGACGTCACTGGTGTTGTTTTCGCCGAGACTATCACTATCGGGGATGGCCGTCGACGATGAGTGGCCACGGTGGTGTTAGGCGGTCCGATGAGTCGAAGGATATTTTTATATGAGCGAGTTTGGTGACGATAGGAGCCAACGGTTGGTGTCTTCATTGATGAGGGAGGCTCGCGTGAGACCCAATGGAGAAGACCTGCAAAGAGGATCCTGTGAAAAGCGCCGTGGAGAAGATGACTTAGTGGGTCGTGGGAAAGAAGGCCTAAAAAAAAAAGCAACAAAACAAAGAATAAAGAATAAAAAAACAAATAAAGAATGAAAAGCGTGGAAGGTCAGATTAAGGGGGCATGTTTGCTTGATCTTTGCTTTTGGGCCTATCAGGTTCAATTGGGCTTTGGAATTAATTTCATACGAATTGGGCTTAACCAAGAATTGGGCCTTAGGTTCAATAGGGAGTTTGTTAAGAGATGGCCTCTTTCTTTCAAATCTTCTATTTGGGCCTCAATACTTTTCCTAGCCCACGACTTTAGAAGGGTTGGGCTCAGAAGCCCAATCCGAAAATTATTTTCGAAAAAAATAATAAAAAATTTAAAAATGCAATAAAACAATAGAAAATCATAAAAAACTCAAAAAAATTCAGAAAAATTCAGAAAAATTCTAAAAAATTCCATAAAATAGGAAATGGCCACATTCAACTGGCCACGACCTGTTTTGGGTCATTTGACCCCCGATCTTTCCAGAAATGACGGTTTTGCCCTTTCGGTAAACCGTCTTCCAAAAAAAATTCTAAAAAAATCCAAGAAAATCCCCAAAAATAGGAAATGGCCACAATCAACTGGCCAGGGCTCATCCCGGGTGTTTTGAACCCCGACCCTTCTTAAAATGACGATTTCGCCCTTTGGGCGAATCGTCTTCCAAAAATTGGAGAAAAATCAAGAAATTCCAAAAAATTCTCAAAAATGGGAAATGGCCACAAACAACTGGCCATGGAATATTTTGGTAATTCAGTATCCAAATCTTCCAAAAATTGACGATTTTGCGCTTTGGGCTAATCGTTCCCAAATCTTCCCATTTTGCCCCTGGTCCTAAATCATGCCTTCCCTAAGCCCTTATGGCTATATTAGGAGGCCTTTGACTTGAATTGATGTGCATTGATGTGATTTATTTATGCACTTGATTGAGCTTTTCATTAAAATTGATTGTGATTGATAGGAATAGTCTTCCAATCTGCATGAAACCCTGAATCAAACCTACCTCGCCTAAAACTGCGCCTGCATGAACTCTTAGTTAGGAAAATCACTCGCGTTAGGTACCGAAAGGGCGTTGGTAATGACACCAGCGTAACCAAGTCCCCGAACCCAAAATCTCTGGTTCCGCAGAACTGATCGATCTCTCCCAATCGGTCAGTAAGGTTTCCGGTCTACCCTCCAAGAAAGATCGGTGGCGACTCCAAATGCATGCACAAGTTGCACATGCCATCACGACCACACTAAGGTCGAAATCGATCGGCTCTTATCGCCAAATCTTTCGAAAAACACTCCCGCCGCGATTTGGTATGGGCTTGGGAGGGCTCGCGCCGATCTAAAGCCCGCGATCCGCACCCTTGTGCCGGGGAAGGCCCGCGATCGGTAATCCATTAGCCGCGTCCGCTTCCGGACGGGTCGCGACAGCTGGCGACTCCACTGGGGAATCTTGCTCTAGAACATATGATTCTAGACCTCAAGTGGACTTAGGTCGTAATTAAAACGCTGAGTGATTTTTCTAACCTTGCAGGCGCTCTCGAAGGTGAGGTAAGTCCGCTTATGGTAGGTGTTATATGTTTTTGGCAGATTGGAGAAATAAGGGGTGTAGTCCGTGATTAACATTGTCTTATGCAGGTTGGGCGTAGGAATGTATGTTGTGTGGATGATTTGAAGTGCTGATTGATAAACTGCTGTGCATGAATTGCATTATGATGATCACAACACGTGGACACACACAACCGCGCCTAAAACCCCGGGCGCCACCTTTAGGAACACAATAGAAGGAATTGAGAATGGAATCTCCGTGAGGAAAAACGCGGGGTAATCCACTTTTCAATTCCGCTCGCTTCGAACTATGGATCGAGTCCCAATGCAACGATAGCTGTGCAATGGAATCGGCTCTTTTTAGAACTCGAGGTGGGAACCTTAACCTTATGTGCCAAACCCTCTGATTTTTAGAAGTTTACCATCACTTGTCTCATGCGCATGTCTTTGGACGGTTGGTACACCTAAAACCGCACATAAGTCGACGAGTTTGGTTGGTAAGACTCTCTATCCCTCAAATCTATTACAGTTCATATAAATATAGGCATTTCATTCATTGCATTCTGGTGATTAGATTAAATGCCATTTCAAGGATAGATATGTGTGTTTTTCCCAAACGTCCTTGATAGAAGACGAGGAGGATGATATCCCATGGCGAACACCGAGTGAGCAACAAAGGAGCCTACTATGGACATTATTGAGATATCGTCCAATGAAGATGACGAGTTGGGGCAAGTGATCCGGAAGTCACAGATCGAGCTTGGGGCATCCTTGAACGTTAGGATCACATTCCTTTGTTTTATTTTCCATTACTAATCCTCTTGTATAGGGTTTATTTTTATCGAAGTTTTCTCTATCTCACCCCTTAGAGTGATTGTATTAGGGATCTATTGGTGTATACATTCAGATGGAGCTTGGTTGTATTTCTTTTGACGGGTCATGGGAATGTGATAGTGGCATTTTCTCTAATCATCCGAATACTCCCAAGTCAAGTTTATAATTCCTTTAGAGGAAATTAAAATTGGAAGTCTTGCACGACCTTTTGGTCGTATAGGGTAATCCAACCCCAATTTCGCTAGAAGGAATTATACACTTGAATCGGTTCATGCATGTGTTACGCCGCTGGTAATCCACGATAATTGATCAAGAGTACCGGCATTGTTTCGAATTTAATGACGAGATAGATGTCCAAATTACCCTCGTTCTTAACAAAACGGCTTTGATTTGGATGCCGTATCTTCAATTAAATTTAAAACGCGTCGTTGGTCAAAAGCGATTATCGTGAATTACATTCCTTTCAATAGTATGCTTTCCTTCGAGGAATATTGATAAAAACTTTTCGCACAAGATTAATCCTTGTAAAAGTTTTTGTCTTTATTAATCACGAGCAAGCATAAGATTGAAAGGGGTTTATGCTTTCTTTTTCAAATTATTTCTTCTGATTCAGTCGTTTCATTTGCAGGTGAAAAATAGGTAATAGAGAGAAATCTTCTCCTGGATGAATCTGAGGCTATTCTTTCATCTGATCATGAGCAAGTTAGAAAATCAGGACATATTTGCTCAACTTATTGATATTATAGTTCAGCTCACCCAAGTTGAAGATGTTCGGATGCTCGAAGAAATGGACCATATAAAAAGCTAAAACACACACACATGAGCTTTCATTCACTTTCGCTCAATCGAAAGACTTTCAAAGCAGATTAATACAGATTAGCGAGGCGGAAAAGTAAAGCCGAACTGAGCCCTAATCAGCAGCACGAAGGAGCTCAATTGGCCCTCCATATGGTTGATTCCGTACCTACACTCACCGCTCCGTATATCATGATCCGCGAGCTGGAGAAGAAGGCGCTTGCACTCATTCTTAAGGTCAGCAACCTTGGCCCTGTGATCTTCAGCAGCAAGTTCCAAGTCCCGGACCAATTCCCTCCCACGGGATACATCCGCCGTAACAGTATCGAGTCGCTCTTCCAGCCAATCGCTCTGAAACTTCAACATGATGTTACGACGATCGTGCTCATAAGTGATCAGGCACAAGGCCAAACGTTCCACCAAATGTCCACGTTCACGAAGCATCGTCGAGACCCGCTCGTTGGCAGTTTCCATAACCTTGTTGTGGCTGTCAGCCACGAAGTTAGTCAACGTCAGGCAGTCACAGCGGTCTTCGTAGCGGGCTCGCAAGACACGAGCCACGAGAACTTCACGGTGAGCAACGCGGTAAGCCTCTAGAAAGTTTGCAAAGAGGGCTGGGAATGTTTTATACTCCTTCTCCAACTCAGTACCCTCGATGGAAGTAGTGTCTGTGGCCGCAAATAGAACGCAGATCTCAGCCTCGATCTCCGGATGATCGGCTATGTAAGCATAGCCCCGACCCAAGAGATTATAGAGTTTTTCCCATCGGGCCGGGACTGCGATTGAAAAGACGCAAGCATGGGAAGAGTCAGAGGAAGAAGCAGAAGACGAAGCCATTTCTTGTTGGAAGGATGGAGAGGAAGACGAGTGCGATGGAATGAATGAAAGTGAAAGCTGGGCAAATGAGAGCACTAACCTTCTCCTCGTTTCATAGTAGCTCAAAAATGGAGAAAAGTTACAGCAATAATGCTTGTGGAGCCGGGGTAGTTAATGTAAAGCAGGGGTTGTTCCTCCCGTGAAGCATCAGACATGTCTCGATCCGCGATTTCAGGCCTGACGAGTTTGAAAAGTTGTAAAAGAGTTGTCTATTTCACCATTATTGAGATGGAGCGGGAGTCGAGCGCAAATATCGAAGGAGCCGCGATAGGGTTGATAGCTTTGTCATGATGAAAAGCTGAGCGGGTGGTGGACGTAATTTAGTCTTTTGAGAGATAGTGGGGGACAGGTTCGGCTATCGAGGAAAGAAAAGCGATCTGTGATCTCTCCACCATGAAAAGGAAGGAAGACGACAAGACGAGAAACTCAAAATCTCTAGAAGAGCGCTCGCCTGGTGATCGTCTTCCATGCTCGAAGAGCGACTCCTGAGTATGCAAAGTCACTCAAAAGAAAGTTTAGAGAGAGTAAACATAGGAAGAGGATTACAAGACCTTGAGTGAATAAAAGAGGACGAACAAACCTTTTCTTGATCCAGTATGTTTAACAGTCATAGTCATTTGTTGGAGATGAATGACCCAAATGTCCTAGGTAATGTGCAGTTGGGAGACCTCGAAGTCTTTGGGATCGAGCCAGATGTCGAAACCATACTACCCAACCCTGCTGGCAACGAGGTTCAGGATCAGGGCAGCGACGATGACAGTGGTGGCGACGACGACAATAGCAACAACAACGACGGCAGCGGCGATGTCTCATCTCGTGGAAGAAGACGTCGCCGGCCCTATACTGAGAAGGAAATCCAGATACTCGAAGCCGCCTTCAATAAGTGCCGTTACCCGAATACGAGACGAAGAAGAAAATTAGCCCGGAAATTAAAGATGGAACCCTTAAGGGTCAAGCACTGGTTTCAAAACAGACGGGCCAGATCAGTGGTTCGGGGAAAGTGTCAAGAGCTCGAAACTCTAAAAGAAGAATACGCCAAGCTTCGAGCAGAAAACATGTGGTATAAGGAAGTCCTCATCAACGCCGCTTGCCTTAACTGCGGTGGTTCTATCGACACTCGCGAAATGTTCCGTGATAAGTTTTCTATGAGAATCGCAGGTGATCGTCCGCCACCCCACTCCCTCAAACCATCTTTTGAAAGAGGGGAGGCGCGTTACTACAATTTCCCTGACAATGGGCTTACTATCACCACAGACCAGTTCGAAGTCAACCAGCTTCCTCTGCAACAACCTCTGGCACAACCAGACCCCGCCGAGAGTAAATCGAGGAATGATCGCCGAGTCACGGATGCTATCCTGAGTCGCCAAAAGAAGTTCATATGGTCTCCAGAGCTTCACAGAAAATTCCTTGATGCGGTTCACCAAATAGGGAATGACTCATTATGTCCAACACGCGTACATGAGGTCATGAATGAACCGGGGCTCGCTAGAAGGTTAGTCGCAAACCACCTTAATGGTTACCGAAGGAAGCTACGACGGCGTCATGCCGCACGGCGCCTAGAAGAGCCCGACTCGAACTTGAACATTAGGTACGGCTACGAACGCAACAGCCATGCCTCAAGAAGAGCCCTGCCGAGACTCGATACCAACCAAGCCGGTAGCTCTACCACCAACTGTTGGAGAATTGGTCAATATAGCCCTATCAGTCATCTTAATGTTCCTCAAGAATACGTGCCACCGGTGCAACAAATATACACTTCCCCGCTCGAGCAGCAGTCGTCCACCGGCGCTCTTCCTGCTGCTGATCCACCCACGACGTCTAATGTTCATGAGTTCGCCCAACTAGGGCATATGATCTCAGATGATCTAGTGGGGGAACACTTCGAACAATTTTGCTTCCCTGATCTCTGAGTGAGACACGCTTTTGATAGGAAAGAGGTCGACCCTCCTCTTTTCTTCTCAAACAAAGATGGTGGTCACAGTTCGAAGAATCCATCAGGAGGAGGCTAGCAAACCTTCACGGTCATGATCTGGAGTCGATGACCGCGCACCTGAACCCAGACATGATGGGGTGGTGATTGAACATACCCAGAGAAAGGGGGGGGCTTGTACACAAGTAGAACTTATTTCTTATTTGCGCATTGTAAAGTTTCAATCGGAGCAGTTCCTTTCTTCTTTAAGGCCTAGGGTTGATTTCACACAATGATGCTTGCTAACATCATCATGTTTAGCTACAACAATCTTTTGTCGCAATGGGTTCGAGGTAAATCGACTAAGCGCACGAAGCCAAACGTGACAGCATAGGTTACAAACATAACGTGAGCGGGCTCGAAAGCAGAAAGATCGTCAGTTGCCTCAAACACTATGATTGCGAAACCAAGGGCAATATTGAATCTTGCGAAGGATAAGCGGAAATGTACATACACTCTCATTTATAGCACTTAACAGGAGACTTTACAAACAGACTACTGAGGAGGAACCGTAAATCCGAAGTGAGTTCTAATGAGCATCACAAATGAGCTCAATTGATTCTCCATGCTATCCATGCCTTGCTTACAACCCACACTCTGGGAATCGAGGTCTACGAGCTTGAAGAAAAGGAGACGACATTTCTCCTTAAGTTCGTTCACCTTGGTCTCATAGTACTCGAACTCAAGCTCTAAGTCCTGAGCCAGCACCCTCCCGCGAGCTATATCCATGCTCAGGTCTTCAAGCCTTTCCTCCAACCAGGCACACTGGAACCTCAGCACGAGGTTGTGCTGATCTTGCTCAAAGGCGGTGTCAAAAAGAGCCAGACGCTCCACCAAGTTGTCCCTCTCACGGACCAACATCGAAACCTGGGCGTGGGCGTATTCAACAGCCCTTTTATGGTTATCGGCCGTCAGCATGGCCAACATCAGGGACTCAGTTCGGTCCTGATAACGGGCTCGCACGATACCAGCCAAAGTGACCTCCCGGCTAGCAACTTCGTAAGCCTGCAGGAAATTGTTGAAGAGAGTTGGGAAGATCACAAACTCCCTCTGCAGTTTCGTACCTTCAATACACACAGTATCCAGGGCCGGAATCAGAGTACGAACTTCAACCTCAGCTTCAGGATGACTGTTTATGTAGCCATAACCTCTACCCAAGAGGTGATAAAACCTCTCCCATTGGGTTGAAGCTTCGGCTGAGGCAGCGGGTACAGGAGAGGAAGCCATCTGCGATTCAACGACAGAGAAAAGAAGGAATGATGGAGGAGTGTTTGAGAGGTTAGATCGAAATGTTAATCTCCTCGATGTCAACCTCTCGCCCTTTAACGCTCGAACGAGAAAGGGAAAGCTGCAATAATTTTTCTATACGCAGCAGGGCTAATCAAGCCTCATTAATACATCCTTGGTGAGTCACAGATCCACCTCTGTCCCGTGATTTCGGGCTTAGAAAAGGTAACAACACCTAAAGGCCGGCGGACCTATTACTTTGGAGACCGAGCTAGGGGGACAGGCGTAATGCTCGATAAAACAAAAGTCGACACGGGAAATCTGCACGCTCCACTCAGGCAAGAGAGAGTAAGAACGGACGGGGGGAATCACGAAGTCTCGAAAGGAACGCCCGTCAGACGCTCGTTACTCGATTTCAAAGGGACGCTTCTTGGAACACGCCTAATCTCTGATAATTACAGAAAGGGCGAACATCTGAGAAGGGGTGGAGAAGATCGAGCGAACGAAGACCAGGAAAAGACATTTCGACCCAAAATGTTCAAGGGGGTACCGTTATTTGTTGGAAACGCCTGACCTAAATGTTTCCGAACTTGAACGGCTAGAGGAATTTGAAGACCTCGGAAACGAATTCGTCATGAAGGATATGGAAATCGACTCGACCATCCAGGAGACTCAAGCCCTCAGCGACCAAGGCGCCAGCGACGATGATCCGCGCCAGAAAAGAAAGCGTCGCCAGTTCTACACTCCGGATGAGGTCCAGGTACTTGAAGCTATCTTCAGGGGATGCCCTTTCCCGGACACAGAACAGAGGAATAAGTTGGGTCAAAAACTAGGGACGAGCCCTTTGAGGATCTTGAATTGGTTTCAAAATAAACGAACCAAGCTGAGTAAGCAGTACAAACGACGGGAGACCGCATTTCTAAAGGAACAGAACGAGAAGCTTCGAACAAAGAACGTGAGGTATGAAGAAGTTCTTAGCACTATTGTCTGCCCTAACTGCGGTGGCCCTACCACTCTCAGTAGATTGTTTCCCATTAAGCCTTCTGCTAGGATCGAAAATACTGGTGATGTGCATGAACAAATCAATCCCACAAAGATAGTGCCAGTGCCTTCTGAAGGAGGGAATATATGCCACTATGATGAGAGTCAACACGTCAGAGCCCAAGAGTCTTCTCCACAACGGCTTTGGGCAGGATCAGATCCTGCTCGAGAAGGGTTAAAGATCAGCCGTCAAGCTGTCAACGCTATTCTGAACCAAGAGAAGAAGATTTTCGCGTGGCCCCTTGAGCTTCACCGCAAGTTCTTAGACGTGGTTCGGCGAATAGGGGTCGACTGTGCACGCCCGAAGAAAGTAATGGAGGCCCTGAATGCACCAGAACTTACCAAGGCTATGGTCTCAAATCACCTCGGTTGTTACAGAAGAGCGCTAAGACAGTGTCATACTAACCTCGGTTGCAAATCCAACACTTATTGGGAAATTGATCAGAATATCCATCTGAGTCATCCCAATTTTCTTCAAGAGTGTGTGCCACAGATGCAGCAGGTGCAGCACCCATCCGTCGCTGTTTTTCCGCTTACTAATGAGCTTTCTACGCTTAGTGCTCAAGGACTTGCCGAACTAGGGCATGTGGTTTCAAAGGATCTAACAAAGGAATGCGTTGAGCATTTTTGTTTCCCTAATTCCCAAGTAGAAGATGCTTATGGGGATCAATCAGTCAACTCCCCTCTCATGTTCTCGAGAAGGGATGGAGGTTCCAGTTCGAAGAACCAGTCGGGTGATACTACCCAACCCATACATCAATATTTCGAAGGGTCAGATGACTTCTGCGATGATCAGTCAGTGATACTTCGATCCAAAATGTTCCAAGGATACCGTCATTTGTTGGAAACGCCCGACTTAGAAGTCTCCGAGCTCGAACTGTTGGAAGAATTTGAAGATCACGGGACTGAATCCGGTATAATGGTCATGGAGATTGACACTGCCAACGATGAAACTCAAGGTTGTGGTAATGAAAACAATGCCCATAGCAGTGATCAGCGTCAGAAAGGAGAACATCCCCTTCACCGTACTTCAAGTCGAGACCGGGAGCTTGATTTTTTCTTCGAGGAATGCTCCCATCCAGATGAGAAGCAGAGGGCTGAGCTAGGTCAAGAGTTAGGGTGGGAGCCTGGGGAGGTCAATAATTGGTTTCGTAACAAACGAGCCCGGCTGGGGAATCTACATAGACAGCAAGAGCTAGCGATACTGAAGGAAGAAAATGAAAAGCTTCGAACAGAAAGCGCTAGGTATGAGGAAGCGCTGAGCAGTGCCACTTGCCTTGATTGCAATAACCATATATTCATCAGTGAAATATTCTCCGAAGAGCCACTTCTAGAGATTGGTAGTGCTCATATGTTACAATGCCTTTCGCAATGTCTTCCGGTGCAGTCGGATACCGTCGAAGGCTTACAAGAGCAGTTTCCAACACAATCAGATCTCATAGAGATTAGTCGGCAAGCTGTTCTTGTTGACAAGAAAGCGCGATTTTCTTGGACTGCTGAACTCCATCAGAAATTTGTTGATACAGTTCGACAGTTGGGGATCGACACGGCACGATCAACGCGCATACACGAAATCCTGAACGTGCCGGGACTCTCTAAAGTTAACGTCGCGAGCCACCTTGGATATTTCAGGAGGTTGCTAAAAGAGGGACGGGTGACACTAAGCTCGGATGGAGCTGGTTCGAACTTAAATGTTGGTCATAACTGCAATCACGATGATTGTAGAGCCGGGAACACCCAACCATGTTTCGGTGTTGACGAGACCAGCAACCATGTCACCGACTCCTCTAACCCAAATCAGAACGCTCCACCAAGCAGTCTCAATACCCCTCAAGTGTATATACCGCAGTTCCCGCAAATAGGAACTCCCCAATTTGAGTACCAACATGTTGCTAGTGCTCTTCCCATGGCAAATCCAACATTTACATGGGACATGTCTACGTATTTGCCGGTCAACAAGGGAGGTTCCAGCTCGAGGAATCAAATCATCCAAGGCGAGAGTGATCTATCGCCAGCGGTCGGTGATACTCGACTTGAGCATCAATGGCTCGGAGATTCGAGCGATTTCCTTGGAGAGGAACTCAATTTCTGGCTCGATCAGTCTGAAGCTGGCGGACTCTTGCAATAGTGATACAAAGCCGACGATCATGTGTTTGATTCAAGGCGCGATTGTAAAAAAATGTTCGGAGAAAAGAGGTTGAATAGCCTGAATGAATGTATTGGCAATCCCATTGTAAAGCTCCCTTGGGGGCATTTCTCATTTACGCTTAAAACTAGTCGTACGAAGATCCGCCTTACCTTTTGAGCATCTTTAAGCTCAGGGGCGAGCTCCCCAAGCAATGATCATCGTTCGCAGAGCATAATGGAATCTACCCCTTCAGTACGAAATACGTCTGGCCGCGAAGCCACCCATTTGGTAAAACGATGTATCGTTCCTAAACGATCTCCAATCGGATACCGAAATCATGTCTTCTTTCTTTTCCTTCTCAGATGATAAACGTGGATAAATCACTTAAGGAGTCATGCGTTCAAATAGCAGAACAGACGCTGCCCAGCTGGGGGCAGATGAACCATCGATGTTACAAACACTCCAAGCATGGATAGGTGGATTTGATAGATGTTGTCATATCAATACGCAACATCAGAATGGGATGAAAATCAAGAGTAAAGTTGTATCGCCCCAATTTGTCTTGAATTTGGGAACATGAATTGACACTTATTGTTTATCCTTGACAGGGGAGTCGCCTTGCAGACGAACAAGTGCTTACATCCCATGTACTACTCGTTAGAGTACATGACCAAGGGTAGGATGTATCGTTTCGATTTTTGGAAAATTCGTGAGCATACAATGATATGCTTCTTTTACATTTGCAGGGATCCGCGGCTGCGACGGACAGGTAAGTATCCCTTTTCCCAGTTAGCTGGAGATAAAAAATGTCAGAATCCTTTCAGCCGGCATAAAGATTTTCCAATGCATCGATATTCAGGATTTAAATCGGGAGGTTACCTGAAGCATGAATAGAACATGCACGGTACATCACAAAATCCCATCGACGGATAAATTTTGGAGAAAAGAAAATGAATTTTTCCAAACATGATTATTTTTCAAACCATTCGAAAGGATGTTTCCTAAAAAAAGAGGCAAGCTCAAATCCAAACACATCCTACATACACTTGAGAGATGAGTGGAGCGAATAAAAAATCTGGACCTACGGAGGTAGGGACCATTTGGAGCGATTACATAGATTGGGACGACGGAGGCGTTCGTTTCATATCATAAAAACTACAGGTGACCGTTGGCAACCCATTTGAACGGCGGTTTTCATTCTTAACCCTGTCAAGAACCACCCCACATCGGGGCAAAATGGAGGTGAGTCCAGCAGCATTAGGAGAAAATGGTTAGAAATTTTCTTGCTCGGACTAACATTAATCTTTGTGTGTTGTTTATATGGTAATCCAAGTGCCATAGGATGACGAGAAGCATTCATTTCTCTATCCCACACACTGAATCCTTTGCACAGCCAACTTGAGCCTGCAAATTCATTTCATGAACCCATTGGTGATCATTCCAAGACGGATGCAGCACCACTTCAAAAATGGAAGAGTTCAAGACTCAGGGATTACGAAGAAGATTCTCGGGCTGATATTTAAAGATGTTTAGACTTTCAGACATATGTCTAACACGATCCCATGAAGATGAGAAAAGTGGGATTTCAAAAATAAATGAGAAAAATCCACGGCATCGAGAAAAAGCAAAGTGCCTGGTAAAAGCAAGGCCGATGCTCGTGCAAACTGTTTGCTTGATCCCCAATGAAGCCTAGTTGGGAAGAGAGAAAGACCCCTAAAGGAGTCAGATCAAAAGGTCGCTCCCCCAAATGGTGTCAAGCGTGGAGCAGAGACGCAGACAGAGTCATCAGTCTCTTAATGCGACGAAACGCTCTCTAAGGAGTTGGTGCACACCTCAAAAGCGGGTGCACACCTAAAAAAAATAATAAAAAAAAATAAATAAAAAATTTGAAGGTGCAGAGAGAAAAGGACAGGTGGTAAATTTGCAATGATCGCCAATGTCAAATCCTTCGTAATTTCTGGGCCAAAAACAAGCCTTTTTCGGTCCCCAATCCTACCAATGTTACAACCCCGAAACAGTCTTCTCTGACTAAGACACTTGGGTTAACATATAGCTTAGCTCGAAGAAGTACGAGCAAGACTATTTCTTTATCATTTTGCAGGGTTCTTGATTTGTAAACCCGGAGCAGATGGTGAAGACTTTCATTCGATGGCCTCGACTCCAAAGCGGGTCTCCCTTGAAAACCAATATCCAAGCCTAACATTACGGTCCCGTGGAAGACCCCCGATCGATCAAAATGTATGCGCTGCGAATGATCCTAAAACCTAGGCACATGTTAGTAGGGAATTGAGTGCATCCCCTATAAAAACCATTATCCCAAAACAGGTGAGAAGACCTCATTGTCAAGAAATATTCCAATTGATGTTTCGAACAGACTCGTTTTGGAATTTTCAAACTATTGATCCGGATTTTCCATGCAAGGAGTTTGTGATCACATTTGCATGTTGCAAGAATGCTTTGGATAACCTCCAGCATCAAAATGCACATTTCATGATTAAAATTTAAATCATACGGTTTTGTCAAATGGACAGCCGTGGTCTTCCCAAAGATTACTAACGTTTTTTTGGTGAAGAAAAATCTTTCAGGCTCAAAATTGCTGCAGGATACCTGGAGAACCCAGCTCCCAGAATGTCGCCTCAACAGAATCAAATGAAGCGTTGTCAAAATAAAATCTTTCTCTGCTTCAAAACTGAATTCCCGACAAATTTCGGGATCTTTCAAAAGAAGGAGTGAGGATAGAACCTTTTTTCAAAAATCAAGCGGTCCTCGCATGACGTGGAGAACCCTCGTCCCAGGATCCCTTTTAAAAAAAATCAAGCAATCCCAGTAGACGTGGAGAACCCTTGTCTCGGGACCCTTTTTCAAAATCAAGCGGCCCTATCAGACGTGGAGAACCCTCGTCCTAAGATCCCTTTTAAAAAAAAATCAAGCAATCCCAGTAGACGTGGAGAACCCTTGTCTCGGGACCCTTTTCCAAAATCAAGCGGCCCTATCAGACGTGGAGAACCCTCGTCTCGGGACCCCTTTTCAAAATTCAGGCAGTCTCATCAGACGTGGAGAACCCTCGTCATGAGACCCTTTTTCAAAATTTAGGCAGTCTCATTGGACGTGGAGAACCCTCGTCAGGAGACTCCTTTTCAAAATTTAGGCAGTCTCATCGGACGTGGAGAACCCTCGTCAGGAGACCCCTTTTCAAAATTCAGGCAGTCTCATCAGACGTGGAGAACCCTCGTCATGAGACCCCTTTTCAAAACAAAACAAAGGTAGAAACCGCCTAAAGGGTCAAACAAAGGTAGAAACCGCCTAAAGGGTCAAACAAAGGTAGAAACCGCCTGAAGGGTCAACTCATGGTAGAAACCGCCTGAAGGGTCAACTCGAGGTAGATACCGCCTGAAGGGTCAACTCAAGGTAGAAACCGCCTGAAGGGTCAACCAATGGTAGAAACCGCCTGAAGGGTCAATCAAAGGTAGAAACCGCCTGAAGGGTCAATCCAATAGTGAAAATCACTTAAATGGTCAACTCAATGGTCCAATCCACCATACGGATCAAAATCATTGGCAAATCTCAAATGGGACGCGTCTTCCTTAGATTCCTATCAGTTAGGAATCCCATTATGGTTTGACCTACCATACGGGTCAGAGCTTAACCTCTCTAGGATACTCTAGTAACGAGTTTCTAGAAATTCTCTTGAATCCATCAAACACCGCGAAAATCGCACAAACATCGAACAGGTAAGTGGCAGGTATGTCTCTCTATTATCTCACTCTCTCATGTCAAAATGTTTCCCCCTTCAAGAAAGAGCATACATGGACAAGCATGAAAATTGGATGTCATGACTCATTTTCCTTTAGTTTCCCGAGTCGAGTCGATCAGGACTCAGGTGTCACCTTATCTTTGAAAGAAACCTCTAACGAGATTCCTCTCAAAGAGGGGCAGCTGTTGACACCTAAATTTTGATCAACTTTTTTTTTATTTTTATTTTTTTATTTTGAAATTCATAGAAAATTCATAAAAAGTTGAAAAAATTGAAAAATCAATTTTGGTGACCTTAGCCAAGCTAAATGAACCATTTTGACCAAAAAAATAATTTTCATAATTTTCATTTTTTTATATATATTTCGAAAAATACAAAAAAAAAGAAAAAAAGAAAAAGAAAATCAAGAAGATCAAGAAAAATAATATTTGAGGTCACAAAGATATATAAAAATAGTCGGTATTTTTATTTTTATTTTATCTATTTTCTAGCCTCATAAATAGTAAAATTCAGGTTTGATTTTAGGTGTTTTCTGATCACCATAAAATTGAATCTGGCAAAAATATTAGTAATGATTAAAAGGAAAAGGAGTGAAAACATCATCATTTAAAAGGAAAAGGGGACTAATCATTTTATCTTCGCTTTTGATTATTTTATTATTATTTTTACTTTTTAGTATTTTATTATATTATTATTATATTATTATATTATTTTATTTTATTCTTCTCCCCCCCCCCCCCGATCATGCGCAGCAGCTTCTTCTTCTAGGGGTTCTTCTTCTTCTTCAGGGGGCTATTTTTTTTTTTCGTTAGTAAAAGCACCCCCAACGACCACCGAACCACCACCACCTCTTCCTCCATCCGTCTCACCTCGTCACTGCCACCATCGTCATCAGGAGTCGCCGGAAAACCATCAGAGAACAGAGAAAAAAGAAAATAAGGAGAAGATCGAGAGGAAAGAGATGACTCTTTCACGCGTCACCGCCTCGATCGTGTTCGACAAGTCGCCCCAACCAGCTCGACGGCCGTTGAACCAACACATCTTGCCTATGACCAGGTAAACATTTCCGGAACCGTACCTTCATAAAGGATGCAAATCTTGCCATGGACCATTAACGATAGTTTCTCTTTACATGAACCATTGCCTTGTGGTATTGCGTCATCCTTTCTCTGTTCGCGCCCCTGTTCACGTGGTCATTAATGGTGTTGGTAAGAAAAGTGTGGATACCAAACCTGAAGAGAAAATGAACTCATGATGATCTTGCTTTCTCCTTTATGTGTTCGCATTACTCCTATTTTTACCAGTATAAAAAAAAGGATCCATGCCAACAGAATGTATTTAGTAATCTGATGAGGCTAGTTGAGGGTCAGATCTGGAGACCGACGAAAGAGACGTCACTGGTGTTGTTTTCGCCGAGACTATCACTATCGGGGATGGCCGTCGACGATGAGTGGCCACGGTGGTGTTAGGCGGTCCGATGAGTCGAAGGATATTTTTATATGAGCGAGTTTGGTGACGATAGGAGCCAACGGTTGGTGTCTTCATTGATGAGGGAGGCTCGCGTGAGACCCAATGGAGAAGACCTGCAAAGAGGATCCTGTGAAAAGCGCCGTGGAGAAGATGACTTAGTGGGTCGTGGGAAAGAAGGCCTAAAAAAAAAAGCAACAAAACAAAGAATAAAGAATAAAAAAACAAATAAAGAATGAAAAGCGTGGAAGGTCAGATTAAGGGGGCATGTTTGCTTGATCTTTGCTTTTGGGCCTATCAGGTTCAATTGGGCTTTGGAATTAATTTCATACGAATTGGGCTTAACCAAGAATTGGGCCTTAGGTTCAATAGGGAGTTTGTTAAGAGATGGCCTCTTTCTTTCAAATCTTCTATTTGGGCCTCAATACTTTTCCTAGCCCACGACTTTAGAAGGGTTGGGCTCAGAAGCCCAATCCGAAAATTATTTTCGAAAAAAATAATAAAAAATTTAAAAATGCAATAAAACAATAGAAAATCATAAAAAACTCAAAAAAATTCGGAAAAATTCAGAAAAATTCTAAAAAATTCCATAAAATAGGAAATGGCCACATTCAACTGGCCACGACCTGTTTTGGGTCATTTGACCCCCGATCTTTCCAGAAATGACGGTTTTGCCCTTTCGGCAAACCGTCTTCCAAAAAAAATTCTAAAAAAATCCAAGAAAATCCCCAAAAATAGGAAATGGCCACAATCAACTGGCCAGGGCTCATCCCGGGTGTTTTGAACCCCGACCCTTCTTAAAATGACGATTTCGCCCTTTGGGCGAATCGTCTTCCAAAAATTGGAGAAAAATCAAGAAATTCCAAAAAATTCTCAAAAATGGGAAATGGCCACAAACAACTGGCCATGGAATATTTTGGTAATTCGGTATCCAAATCTTCCAAAAATTGACGATTTTGCGCTTTGGGCTAATCGTTCCCAAATCTTCCCATTTTGCCCCTGGTCCTAAATCATGCCTTCCCTAAGCCCTTATGGCTATATTAGGAGGCCTTTGACTTGAATTGATGTGCATTGATGTGATTTATTTATGCACTTGATTGAGCTTTTCATTAAAATTGATTGTGATTGATAGGAATAGTCTTCCAATCTGCATGAAACCCTGAATCAAACCTACCTCGCCTAAAACTGCGCCTGCATGAACTCTTAGTTAGGAAAATCACTCGCGTTAGGTACCGAAAGGGCGTTGGTAATGACACCAGCGTAACCAAGTCCCCGAACCCAAAATCTCTGGTTCCGCAGAACTGATCGATCTCTCCCAATCGGTCAGTAAGGTTTCCGGTCTACCCTCCAAGAAAGATCGGTGGCGACTCCAAATGCATGCACAAGTTGCACATGCCATCACGACCACACTAAGGTCGAAATCGATCGGCTCTTATCGCCGAATCTTTCGAAAAGCACTCCCGCCGCGATTTGGTATGGGCTTGGGAGGGCTCGCGCCGATCTAAAGCCCGCGATCCGCACCCTTGTGCCGGGGAAGGCCCGCGATCGGTAATCCATTAGCCGCGTCCGCTTCCGGACGGGTCGCGACAGCGACAAAGCGGATTGGTGGGCTGTATGCAAGACCAAAGCACGCAGAAAAATCGAGGAACACTGGAAGGATACAGCGTATCAACAAGAGGAAGTTTGTAACACGATTGAAGTCGAGGAATATAACATTCCGACTTTGCGAGATCCATGTGGAGCAGTAATAGATGTGGATGCAACTGAAATTTACGAATCAAATATAGATGGTGATGAAGATTCTGATTTCGCGACAGAGGACGGGGATGACGAAGACGAAGACGAAGACGAAAACGAAGACGAAGCATCGGACTCAGATTTTTGACACTTTTAACTAATTATGATGTTGAAGACAACTATGTGAATTCATCGAAAAATTTAAAAAAAGAAGGTTTAGCTACGCAATTTGTGACGAAAAATAAGGGTCGTCGCAAATTCGGATGACAAAAGGGTACGAAATCTGGACCGTCCGATACAAACGGACGGCCAGATTTCAAAGCATGTCACCCCTGCCATATAAAACCCTAATACCCTTTTGCGTCTTCATTTTTGCCATCCAAGTCCGCCTCCACCTCTCCCTCTCCTTCCTTTCCTCCGACTCGCCGAGCGACGTGCACCGCTTCCTCTACAGTTGCCACCACCACCACCCGCCATCCACTACAGCCTCCACCACCACCCGCCGTCCAGTCCCTTCTCTGGCCACGCCTCACCGCCAGCTGGCCTTGCACGAGCCGCAGCCACCACTAGCCCGAGACCCACAAATCTGAGGCCGGCAAGCCCGAGACCCGCCGTCCAGTCCCTTCTCCAGCCACGCCTCACCATCAGCTGGCCTTGCGTGAGCCGCAACCACGGCCAGCCCACAGATTTGAGGACGGCAAGCTCGAGACCCACAGATCTGAGAAGGGCAAGCCCGAGACCCACCGTCCAGTCCCTTCTCCAGCCACGCCTCACCGCCAGCCGGCCTTGCACGAGCCGCAACCACGACCAGCCCACAGATCTGAGGAGGGCAAGACCGAGACCCAGTGCATCTGAGGAGGACAAACCTCTTACCCAGCCACAACCGGCCACCTGAGTAGGTCAGTTCCTCGCGACGCATCCTTTTTTTGTTCATGAACGCAATTTGTCTTTTGCTTGTCAGTGAATAGCTGTCTTGTATTAGTTTGTGCATTAGAGTGGCTTTCTGTGGGAAGATGCTTGGCAATTTATCAGAGCAGACAATCATTCTTTGTCACCATATCGATATTGACATTATTGAAAAGAAATGAAGTATTGCTCTGTTCAATACATCTTACGAACTGACAATATCATTTCTTTATCAGAGGCAATCATTAATTCGTTCGATTTCTCAAGTTTCTCACGTGCTCTACGAACCAAAATGGTAAGCTTCGTGATGTTGTCCCTAATACATGTCTCTATTTTTGCTGATATTTGTCTAACATTCCTATTTGTCAGTATCGTAGAGGCGGAGGTCAAATGCAGGGTGCATATTCACAAGGAAGACGAGCAACCCCTTCCTCTTCCCCTTTGCCTTCCCCTTCTTCGTCCTCGGCCCCGAGCCAGCAATCTTCCGGTTCCCTTTCCTGTCACCCTTCACCTGCCTCAGGTTCACCTTCTCCAGTACAACCATCGAGTGATCAGGAGACCTCAGCTTCAGAAGATACACGACGTGCGATACGCCCACAGGGTGACTCGTAAGTACTTCAACTTTTAAGTAAATATTGCATATTTAGGGTATCTGGGTGGTAGATGTGAATGTGAACTGAATTGTCTTGTTTGCAGTTTTGAAAATGCCACGGACATTGTGCGGGAACTGAATAGGATAGTGAATAATTATTGGAGAGGTCCGTGGATTTCTTATGGCAGCGTGCCACAAGAAGTGAGAGAGTTGTGGTGGAATGAGTTCAAGGTAATTTTTTCTTTCAATTAACTTGGTCAACTAAGTTAGGCGTAAATTAAGCCAGTTGTTTGTTTATTGACAGCGACAATTCACTTGGGATGAATGGCATGACAATGAAATTAGAAGAATATTTAAGAGAAAAGTTGGTGATCACATGCGTAATGTGGTGAATAAAGCGAAAACGAAAGATGTGAAGCCATATTATATTACCGCTGAAGATTGGACTGAGATGAAGAGGATTTGGGAAAGTGAAAAAATGAAGCGGAGGAGTGAACAAAATGCGAAGAATCGAGCTTCCAGTTCGAGTGAAGGGTCTTCTCCGTCTGCAACATATGTTGGGGGTTCCATCAACATAGGAGAGCATAGAAAAAGATTGGTAAGTTCGTTAAATATGTTGTAAGTTAATTTATTTAATTCAATTACTCATTTTCAATATTGTAGGCAAATGAGTTGGGGACCGAAGCGACGTTTTTAGCTACATTCCAACGTGTTTTTCAAAAGAAAGATACGACGTGGGTTGGCGACCGAGCGAGATCTATTAAGGTATGTAAGGTTATACTTTCGCCTTAATGGAGACTGTTGTGAAAACCATTAATGCTTTCAATATTTATGGCAGTTATGTATATGAAGTTATTTTGTTTTCATATCTATTTTCTGGATGTAGGAAAAATATGATCAGCTTTTAATGAGTGCGGCTGGTGCTGGTGATGGTGATGGTGGGGATGCATCTGAGCCAGCAGCTGACAATTCGGGAATGTGGCTGGAGGCGTTGGGTGGGGTGAAGCGAGGAAAATTATATGGGTGGGGGAACTTGTCGAGGGAATTGATCGCAAAGGGTGGAAGTTCATCCTCAAATGCAGGTACTTCAAGGAGGAGACGAATCTACCAGGAAACGGCCCAACAAGTAAGCCGATTGACGCTTGCGCTTGCGGAGAAGGATGAGCAAATAAAACGACAAGACGAAAAAATTGAACAGCAAAGCGGCAAGACGAAAAAATTGAACAGCAAAGCGAACAAATGAGACGGCAAGACGAATGATATGAATCTCTAAATGCTCAAATGGCAATGGTCTTGCAAACCCTCAACTTAAATCCAGCTCCAGTTCCGCCAATACCTCCGGCTAATGCTGAGCGGCGCAATGACGACGTTGTAGATGATGAGGATGTTTTTTGTGAATTAGCTCCGTAAACAGCATGTATAGACAGCTTGTTGTGTTTGCAAGGAAAGGCAACATATCCCTTCAGCATCTACTGCCTGGTAGTTGCCTGAATCCTTGGTGTCTTGCTAACATTATCTCTAAGCTTTGGTGCTAAAACCCTCTAGTATTTTGTGGGGGTAAAATCTATAAGTTTCTTGATTATGTCTCTTGTTGAATTTTTTAACTGCTAAAAAAATCTCCAGGGTGTAAAGTTCGATTAGATTATAAAACTAAATATGAAAGACATAACGTGCATATACCTTTCATAAGTTCTGAATTTTAGGGTGTCCTTCTGAAGGGATGTGATAAAGTAAGACTTATACCTTGATATTTGAAAAATGTTCGTGATAGTTTGCATGCATTCATAGACAAATAACTATGAAACACAAGTGCCTTAAGCCAATTAATCCTTTCCCTTTCTACTATTAGGTTAGTAGCAGTGACATTATAGACATTTGGTCTCAGTATCTTCAATTTCCCTTCCTACATGATCATGTACTCTCTATTTTTAAAGTAATATTCAGCTTGAGAATCCAATTTGGTATATTTAAGGTCACTCTAAGCTACTAAAGACTTGGATTTCTTTGAGATTGCATTAACTAATTACAATTGTTGCTTGTTTGGGCAGGGTTCTCCCACACTAACCTCTGCTGAAAAGTCCTTGAAATTAAGATCCCTGGGGGCTCCTGCAATTCTTGTTTCTTCTGCACTGCAAGGCATCTTTCGACGCTTCAAAGATATCAGAACTCATTTATATGCCACGGGTATGGCAGATCATATTCTTACCCTTACTGAAAAGTTATGTTTCCAACTATTGTGTCAAAAAGGCAAATCTGGATTTAAGTGATTGTCATTTACTTAGACAACATTTTTTTTTCTTAAGAACTTTAAAGTATGGAGAAATGGGCTCACAATGCATACATAAAATTCTTAATACTTCATGTTGAGCGTAAATATACGTGAACTTCAAATCAATTGGTTGACTGGAAGCAGAAACACCAGAACGAGAGAATAGGCAGAATTGCAATAAATGAGGTGTCACAAATCTACACCAATGCTTTGATATCAGATTTTTCAATTATTTAAAATCTAAGCTGGAAGAAGAGTGCTTTTTGTGGACAATTGCCAACAAAAAAGAATTGAGTCATTATATCTAACAAAATCCTAGAATGCCTCAAAATCTAAGCTGGAAGAAGAGTGCTTTGATGTATTTCTTTTAGGTCCCTTACTATCTGGATTAGGAGACGGGATGTGGTTTGCAGGTGTATGATCTTCAAAAACAATTACATACCTGTTGACACCTAAATTTTGATCAACTTTTTTTCCTTTATTTTTCAAAAATTCATAGAAAATCCAAAAAAAGCTGAAAAATTACAAAATCAACTTTGGTAGCCTTGGCCAAGCTAAAGGGACCATTTTGGAAAAAAAATATTTTCATATTTTTCATAATTTTTATTATTATTTTCGAAAAATATAAAAATAAAAAGAAAATCAATAAAAGTAGTATTCGAGGTCACAAAAATATAGAAAAATAGTCAGTATTTTTATTTTTAATTTTCTTTACTTTTGGACCTCATAAAACAGTAAAATTCAGGTTCGATTTTAGGTGTTTTCTGATCACCATAAAATTGAATTTGGCAAAAATATTAGTAATGATTAAAAGGAAAAGGAGTGAAAACATCATCATTCAAAAGAAAAGTAAAAGAGAAAAGAAAAGTTTGAGTAATGATGGGGAATAATAAAATAATAAAAAAATAAAAAATAATAATAAAAAAATAAAAAAATTATCTCTTTCCCTCTCTTTTCCCTCTTCTCTCACGCTCTCTTCTCTCCGCCCCCTCATCATCCCTCCTCTCTTTCTCACACGCTCTCCCTCTCTCTTTTGGCTCTTTCCTCTCTCTCTCTTTTTCGAATGCACTCAAGTGCAAGTGCACTTGAGTGCACTCAATTGAGAGAGAGGGACGAGCGGCCCTCTCTCATCGGCCGCTCCCCTCCTTCTTCGTCTCCCCCTCCTCCTCCTCCTCCGGGTCTCTCCTTATTCTTCTTGATTTTTTTTCTTTTTTTTCTTCTTCTTGGTGAACCTCCCCACCTCAGCGACACCACTTCCCGCCACCACACATCCGGCCTCCTTCGTCGAGCCAGCTACCACCGCACCACCACCTCGCTGCCGCTGCTACCCGCTTCGAGCCGCTAGATCTGAAGACCCGAGCCGCCGCAAAGTTGAGAAACCCGCGAGCCAACGCGGCTTGAAGCCGCCGTGCTCTGTTTTCCTCCGCCCCGACGTTCCCTCAAACCTCTGTCATCGATCCCGAAGTCAGCCGTCGTCCGCCGATCGTCGATTTAGCCGTTTCGGCCGTGCCCCGCTCGGTCCCCGCGTCCAGGCGTGTCCGGACGTGTCGGAGAGTGTCCGGGCGTGTCGGAGAGTGTCGAGCCGTGTCATAGCGTGTTCGAGCGTGTCGGAGAGTGTCGAACGTGTCGGAGCGTGTCCGGACGTGTCGGAGCGTGTCGGAGAGTGTCGAACGTGTCGGGGAGTGTCCGGGCGTGTCGGAGAGTGTCGAGCCGTGTCATAGCGTGTCGGAGCGTGTCGGAGAGTATCGAACGTGTCGGAGCGTGTCCGGACGTGTCGGACGTGTCGAACGTGTCGGAGCGTGTCGGAACAGTGTCTTAACAGTGTCCGATTTTTTTTTTGTTTTTTTGTTTTTTTGTTTTTATTTTTATTTTTTTAAAATCATTTCATTCTTAATTTGTGAAATTGGCTATTGACATTCTAATGGCGATCGACAGGTAACGGGCATGGAGATGGTCCCAGGCTGGGGCTGGGCGATTGAAGGTCGGTGTCCAATCCGGTATATTCTACGTACCCGATCCATATATCAGAGTTATTTTTCTAAAAAATCGCCATTATAGACTTGATTTGCATGTATTTATTTCAATCTAGTAGTTAGTTTGTTTACTTGGTTAAGTGTGGTATGTTGTCAAAGAAAATATTTTCAGAAAATATTAATAATAAAAAACAGAAAAATCTAAAATAAAAATGGAAAATCAAAGGAAAAATAAAAAATTGAGAAAAATTGCAGAAAATTCCTAAAAAATTATAAAAAATTCCCAAGGCTGAAAATGACCAAAAGAAATTGATTTGTTGCCGTTTTCGGGATTTTCTCCCATTTAATCCAAAATGACGATTTCACCCCTCAAAGGGTAAATCGTCTTTGATATTCTGATGAATTGTGGAAATTGCTTAGAATTTGGCGATGGGCCAGATAGGTGGCTAAACCTTATGTCTAAGATTTCCACATTTCATTCCCACTTTTAGAAAATGACGATTTTACCATTCGAATGGTAAATCGATTTCTAAAATTCCAGAAAATCATGAAAATTACAAAAAATAGGAAATGGGTCAATTGAGTGACCAAACCTATTTTTGACATTGTTTTACTCCGGATTCATTCCGAAATGATGATTTTGCCCTTTTTGGGCAAATTGTCCCATTTGTCTCAAAATTACGATTTTGCCCCTGATGGGCAAAATCATGTCTAAATCATTCCTAAGCCTGATTGATGCTTCTCTAGGCCAATATGGCCTTATTAGGAATGCCATGTGATTTATTTGTACATTTGAATTCATTGATTTGTGTATTTTATTATTGATTGTGATTGCTAGGATAGTCATTCCTATCTGCACGAACTCCTAGATTCAGGACTTGTACCACACTCATCCGCATGAAATCTTAAGTCAGAAAACTCAGTCAACTTAGGTACCGAAAGGGCGTCAACTCTGATAGTTGACGTAACTAAGTCCCCGAACCCATTTCTCTGGTTATCGCAGAATTGAATAGAAACTTCCGACTATTCAATAGGGTGGTCCAATCATACCCTCCAAAAAATGATTGGTGGCGACTCCATGGCATGCACACTTAGCACATGTCACTAGATCACACTGAAGGTCGACTACGCATACCTCCGTTGCGATTTGGGTAACGGGCCTTGGGAGAGGTCCGCGTCCGACCAGACTGGACGGCCCATTAGCCCTCGAGAGCCTCAGACTAACCTCGAGAGGGTCGCGACAGACTGGCGACTCCGCTGGGGACTTTAGAGAACTTGAGCCGATTAAAAAGTTGATTGATTTTTCTAACATGTTTTATGCAGATGCTCTTCAAGGTGAGGTACGTGCTTTAACCCTTGAGATATTAAATGTTTTTGCAGATTGGAGAAATAAGGGGTGGAGTACTTGTTAACTCTGTTTTATGCAGGTTGGGCGTAGGAATGAATGATTGTGTGTATGTTTTATATTGAAGCGGTGATTGTTAAATAAGATGCATGTTTATCGCTTTAGCACGACACCGAAAATACACACAACCGCGCCTAAAACCCCGAGCGCCGCCTATAGGAAAACAATAGAAGGGATTGAAAATGGAATCTCCGTGAGGAAAAACACGGGGTAATCCACTTTTCAATTCCGCTCACTTCGAACTATGGATCGAGTCCCAATGCAACGATAGCTGTGCAATGGAATCGGCTCTTTCTAGAACTCGAGGTGGGAACCTTGACCTTAGGTGCCAAATCCTTTGATTTTTAGAAGTTTTATCCTCACTTGTCTCATGTGCATATCTTTAGATGGTTGGTATATCTAAAACCACCTAAAAAAAATCGGTAATCCTGGAGTCACATCTCGAAGACTGGAACTGGGGCATCTCCAAGTGTTCGGACCACATTCCTTTGATTGATTTGACATTTTTAGTTCTCTTGTAAATGATTAATTTTGCTGAGATCCTCTCTATATCGTCCCTTAGATTGATTGTCTTAGGGATCTATTTGTATTGTATACATCTTGATAAGGCTCATTTCTATCGAAAATGGGGGCAAATTCCCCAAACCCGTGGAGCATAGTGGAATTCGTCCCTTCAGTGCAAAATACATTTGGCCGCAGAGCCACTCGTTTGGTGAAAGGACGTATCGTTCCTAATTGATTTTTAATCAGATCTGGGGATAAGTTTTTCTCCATTTTTTTTTATCTCAGGTGATAAAAGAGACAATGCACCCAAAAGCTCATGCATTCAAATGACAAAACAGACGTCGCCCAGCTGGGGCAAATGAACCGTAGGCGTCGTAAATACCTTCAAGCACGGATGGAGGAATTTGATAGATGTTGTTCATATCAATATGCAACATCAAAACGGAATGCAAATCGAAAGTAAAGTCGTATCGTCCCAATTTATCTTGGATTTGGGAATGCGAGTTGACACTTGTTATTTATCCTTGATAGGGACTCGCCATCAAGGAGAACAGATTTTCACAACCTGTGTAAACTCGCTAGGGCACACGACCAAGGGTAGGATGACGAGAAGCATTCATTCTTTATCCCACACACTGTATCATTTGCACAGCCAAGTTGAGCCTGCAAATTCATTTCATGAACCCATTGGTGATCATTCCAAGACGGATGCCGCACCACTTCAAAAATGGAAGAGTTCAAGACTCAGGGATTACGAAGAGAATTCCCGGACTGATATTTAAAGCATGTTTAGACTATATGTCTAACATGATCCCATGAAGATGAGAAAAAGTGGGATTTCAAAAATGAATGAGAAAAATCCACGGCATTAAGAAAAAGCAAAGTGCATGGTAAAAGCAAGGCCGATGCTCGTGTAAGTTGTTTGATTGATCCACAATGAAGCCGAATGGGAAAAGAGGAAATCCCTAAAGGAGTCAGATCAAAGACTACTCCCCAAATGGTGTCAAGCGTGGAGCAGAGACGCAGACAGAGTCATCAGTCTCTTAAAATGCGACGAGAGACGTTCTCTAAAGAGCTGGTGCACATCTCAAAATCGGTTGCGCATCCCAAAAAACTGAAGGTGCAGAGAGGAAAGGGCAAGTGGTAAATCTGCAATGATCACCAATGTCAAACCCCTCATAAATTCTGGGCAAAAAACAAGCCTTTTTTTCGGTCCCCAATCCTACCAACATCATAACCCTGAAACAGTCTTCTCTGACTAAGACACTTGGGTTAACATATAGCTTAGCTCGAAGAGGTGCGAGCAAGACTATTTCTTTCTCATTTTGCAGGGTTCTTGACTTGTAAACCCAGAGCAGATGGTGAAAACTTTCGTTCAATGGCCTCGACTCCAAAGCGGGTCCCCCTTGAAAACCAATATCCAAGCCCAACATTACGGTCCCGTGGAAGACCTCCCGACCGATCAAAATGTATGCGCTGCGAATGAGCCTAAAATCTAGGCACAGGTTAGTAGGGAATTGAGTGCATCCCCTATAAAAACCACCATCTCAAAACAGGTGAGAAGACCTTCTTGTCGAGAAATATTCCGATTGATGTTTTGAACAAACTCTTTTTGGAATTTTCAAATTGTAGATCTATATTTTCCGTGCGAGGGATTTGTGATCACATTTACATGTTGCAAGAATGCTTTGGATAACCTCCAGCATCAAAATGCACATTTCATGATTAAAACTTAAGTCATACGGTTTTTGTCAAATGGACAGCCGTGGTCTTCCCAAAGATTACTAACGTTTTCTTGGTGAAGAAAAATCTTTCAGGTTCAAATTTCTGCAGGATACCTGGAGAACCCAGCTCCCAGAATATCGCCTCAACAGACTAAAGCAAGGCTTTGTCAAAATAAAATCTTTCACTGCTTCAAAAATTGAATTCCCGACAAACTTCGGGATCTCTAAAAAATAGGGGAAGAAAAACCCTTTTAAAAGAAAAAGCCCTATCAGACGTGGAGAACCCTCGTCTCGGGACCCCTTTTCAAAAATCAGGCAGTCTCATCGGACGTGGAGAACCCTCGTCATGAGACCCCTTTTCAAAATTCAGACAGTCTCATCGGACGTGGAGAACCCTCGTCATGAGACCCCTTTTCAAAAACCAGGCAGTCTCATCGGACGTGGAGAACCCTCGTCATGAGACCCCTTTTCGAAACTAAAGGTAGAAACCGCCTGGAGGGTCAAACCAAGGTAGATACCGCCTGAAGGGTCAACACAAGGTAGAAACCGCCTGAAGGGTCAATTCAAGGTAGATACCGCCTGAAGGGTCAACTAAAGGTAGAAACCGCCTGAAGGGTCAAACCAAGGTAGAAACCGCCTGAAGGGTCAATTCAAGGTAGATACCGCCTGAAGGGTCAACTAAAGGTAGAAACCGCCTGAAGGGTCAAACCAAGGTAGAAACCGCCTGAAGGGTCAATTCAAGGTAGATACCGCCTGAAGGGTCAACACAAGGTAGAAACCGCCTGAATGGTCAATTCAAGGTAGATACCGCCTGAAGGTTCAACTAAAGGTAGAAATCGCCTGAAGGGTCAAACCAAGGTAGAAACCGCCTGAAGGGTCAAACCAAGGTAGAAACCGCCTAAAGGGTCAAACCAAGGTAGAAATAACATGAAGGGTCAAACAACAGTAGAAACCGCCTGAAGGGTCAACCCAATAGTAAAAATCACTTAAATGGCCAACTCAATGGTCCGATCCACCATGCGGATCAAAATCCTTGGCAAATCCCAAATGGGACGCGTCTTCCTTAAATTCCTATCAGTTAGGAATCCCATTATGGTTTGACCTACCATACGGGTCAGAGCTTAACCTCCCTAGGACACTCTAGTAACGAGTCCCTAGGTATTCTCTTGAATCCATCAGACACCCTGAAAATGGTACAAACATCGAACAAGTAAGTGACGGGTATGTCTCTCTACTATCTCACTCTCTCATGTCAAATAAATGTTTCCTCCTTCAAGAAAGAGCATACATCGACAAGCATGAAGAACTGGATGTCATGACTCCTTTTCCTTTAGTTTCACGAGTCGAGTCGATCAGGACTCAGGTGTCACCTTGTCTTTGAGAGAAACCTCTGAGAGGATTCCTCTGACGAGATTCCTCTCAAAGAGGGGCAGCTGTTGACACCTAAATTTTGATCAACTTTTTTTCCTTTATTTTTCAAAAATTCATAGAAAATCCAAAAAAAGCTGAAAAATTACAAAATCAACTTTGGTAGCCTTGGCCAAGCTAAAGGGACCATTTTGGAAAAAAAATATTTTCATATTTTTCATATTTTTTTTATTATTTTCGAAAAATATAAAAATAAAAAGAAAATCAATAAAAGTAGTATTCGAGGTCACAAAAATATAGAAAAATAGTCAGTATTTTTATTTTTAATTTTCTTTACTTTTGGACCTCATAAAACAGTAAAATTCAGGTTCGATTTTAAGTGTTTTCTGATCACCATAAAATTGAATTTGACAAAAATATTAGTAATGATTAAAAGGAAAAGGAGTGAAAACATCATCATTCAAAAGAAAAGTAAAAGAGAAAAGAAAAGTTTGAGTAATGATGGGGAATAATAAAATAATAAAAAAACAAAAAAATAATAATAAAAAAATAAAAAAATTATCTCTTTCCCTCTCTTTTCCCTCTTCTCTCACGCTCTCTTCTCTCCGCCCCCTCATCATCCCCCCTCTCTTTCTCACACGCTCTCCCTCTCTCTTTTGGCTCTTTCCTCTCTCTCTCTTTTTCGAATGCACTCAAGTGCACTTGAGTGCACTCAATTGAGAGAGAGGGACGAGCGGCCCTCTCTCATCGGCCGCTCCCCTCCTTCTTCGTCTCCCCCTCCTCCTCCTCCTCCGGGTCTCTCCTTCTTCTTCTTGATTTTTTTTCTTTTTTTTCTTCTTCTTGGTGAACCTCCCCACCTCACCGACACCACTTCCCGCCACCACACATCCGGCCTCCTTCGTTGAACCAGCTACCACCGCACCACCACCTCGCTGCCGCCGCTACCCGCTTCGAGCCGCTAGATCCGAAGACCCGAGCCGCCGCAAAGTTGAGAAACCCGCGAGCCAACGCGGCTTGAAGCCGCCGTGCTCTGTTTTCCTCCGCCCCGACGTTCCCTCAAACCTCTGTCATCGATCCCGAAGTCAGCCGTCGTCCGCCGATCGTTGATTTAGCCGTTTCGGCCGTGCCCCGCTCGGTCCCCGCGTCCAGGCGTGTCCGAACGTGTCGGAGAGTGTCCGGGCGCGTCGGAGAGTGTCGAGCCGTGTCATAGCGTGTCGGAGCGTGTCGGAGAGTGTCGAACGTGTCGGAGCGTGTCGGAGAGTGTCGAACGTGTCGGAGCGTGTCCGGACGTGTCGGAGCGTGTCGGAGAGTATTGAACGTGTCGGAGCGTGTCCGGACGTGTCGGAGCGTGTCAGAGAGTGTCGAACGTGTCGGGGAGTGTCCGGGCGTGTCGGAGAGTGTCGAGCCATGTCATAGCGTGTCGGAGAGTGTCGAACGTGTCGGAGCGTGTCCGGACGTGTCGGACGTGTCGAACGTGTCGGAGCGTGTCGGAACAGTGTCTTAACAGTGTCCGATTTTTTTTGTTTTTTTGTTTTTTTTGTTTTTATTTTTATTTTTTTTTAAAATCATTTCATTCTTAATTTGTGAAATTGGCTATTGACATTCTAATGGCGATCGACAGGTAACGGGCATGGAGATGGTCCCAGGCTGGGGCTGGGCGATTTAAGGTCGGTGTCCAATCCGGTATATTCTACGTACCCGATCCATATATCAGAGTTATTTTTCTAAAAAATCGCCATTATAGACTTGATTTGCATGTATTTATTTCAATCTAGTAGTTAGTTTGTTTACTTGGTTAAGTGTGGTATGCTGTCAAAGAAAATATTTTCAGAAAATATTAATAATAAAAAACAGAAAAATCTAAAAAAAAAATGGAAAATCAAAGGAAAAATAAAAAATTGAGAAAAATTGCAGAAAATTCCTAAAAAATTATAAAAAATTCCCAAGGCTGAAAATGACCAAAAGAAATTGATTTGTTGCCGTTTTCGGGATTTTCTCCCATTTAATCCAAAATGACGATTTCACCCCTCAAAGGGTAAATCGTCTTTGATATTCTGATGAATTGTGAAAATTGCTTAGAATTTGGCGATGGGCCAGATAGGTGGCTAAACCTTATGTCTAAGATTTCCACATTTCATTCCCACTTTTAGAAAATGACGATTTTACCATTCGAATGGTAAATCGATTTCTAAAATTCCAGAAAATCATGAAAATTACAAAAAATAGGAAATGGGTCAATTGAGTGACCAAACCTATTTTTGACATTGTTTTACTCCGGATTCATTCCGAAATGATGATTTTGCCCTTTTTGGGCAAATTGTCCCATTTGTCTCAAAATTACGATTTTGCCCCTGATGGGCAAAATCATGTCTAAATCATTCCTAAGCCTGATTGATGCTTCTCTAGGCCAATATGGCCTTATTAGGAATGCCATGTGATTTATTTGTACATTTGAATTCATTGATTTGTGCATTTTATTATTGATTGTGATTGCTAGGATAGTCATTCCTATCTGCACGAACTCCTAGATTCAGGACTTGTACCCCACTCATCCGCATGAAATCTTAAGTCAGAAAACTCAGTCAACTTAGGTACCGAAAGGGCGTCAACTCTGATAGTTGACGTAACTAAGTCCCCGAACCCATTTCTCTGGTTATCGCAGAATTGAATAGAAACTCCCGACTATTCAATAAGGTGGTCCAATCATACCCTCCCAAAAATGATTGGTGGCGACTCCATGGCATGCACACTTAGCACATGTCACTAGATCACACTGAAGGTCGACTACGCATACCTCCGTTGCGATTTGGGTAACGGGCCTTGGGAGAGGTCCGCGTTCGACCAGACTGGACGGCCCATTAGCCCTCGAGAGCCTCAGACTAACCTCGAGAGGGTCGCGACAATACCAAGGGTATAACTGTTAGAGCACTGGTGGTTATTAATCCTGGCAATCCAACTGGGCAAGTAAGAATTTGTGATTTGAGAACTTTTTCCATTCTAATTCAAATGCCAGATACTGTTTAGAAGCATGTGTGGATGTCTTAATTTCGAATGTTCAATGTTTACCTCTCTGATGATTTTTGGGTTTGGCGCTGCAGGTCCTAGCAAAAGAAAAACCAGAGGCTGGATGCCTGCTTCAAGCTAGCCGGTTGCATCAATAACTCATTGCATTTAGGTGGTTAGTATTTTTACTTCTCATATTAAGAACAATGACAACATTGACTTGAGAGAAACTTTCATGCAGGTATACAAGCAAATATTTATGTTCCCGGATAAGCAGTTCCAACTCATCCAAGAAGGTTTTGCTCGATCAATGGGGTATGGTGAGAACGACATCTCCCTAGTCTCTTTTCCAATCAGTCTCAAAACCCCCCCTCTTTTCTTCCCTCATCTCTCTCTCTCTCTCTCTCTCTCTCTCTCTCTCTCCTCTCTCTCTCTCTCTCTCTCTCTCTCTCCTCTCTCTCCTCTCTCTCTCTCTCTCTCTCTCTCTCTCTCCCTCTATCTTCATGTTTGATATTTAAGTAACGTGGTAATCAATGATAAGTCGAATATGTGGATTTTCCATTTCTGTGGACAGGATACTATGGTAAGTGTGGTAAAAGAGGAGGTTACATGGAGGTGACAGGGTTTAGCGCTGATGTGAGGGAACAGATTTACAAAGTTGAGTCCGTAAATCTTTGTTCCGATATCGCTGGTTAAGAGAGCACTCTGACATTACTTGGGATGTATAACATGAGAGCAGGTTGGAGATAAATCACATGAGTCATATTGTGATGAGAGAGATGGAATACTCCCATCCCTAGCAAGACGAGCACATGTTAGCTTTCTTTGCTAAAGAGCGAAGATTAGTTAATATGAACTGGAATAATTCTTCTTTCGGAGTAACTGATACATGTAGGGACGCCATGGGGAGTATTTACCAGTAAATGACAAAAAGGATACTACTAAGTAAAACCATGCTTCTTTCAATTCTCATCAAGCCATACTCTTTGTCCTCCCTTGCGCAGATACTGGAACATGCTTTTGAACAGCTTAGAGGGTATAATGTGCAATAGAGCAAACTTGGTAATCTCTTCCCTTGTATTCATCTTCCCCATAAGGCCATTAAGGCAGCAGAAGCTGCAAAACAGCACCAGATGCCTTCTACTGTCGACGCCTTGTTGATGCTGCTGGGATTGTTGTTGTTCTTGGTTCTGGCTTCAGACAGGTAATTTCATTAGTGTGCAGTGTTCTATATAGTTAAGAAGAAATTGCTACTGCATGATATCCATTTTGGAGTATAAGATTCTTTTCAATCCATATTATGAATGGTTAAATCCATTGCTCGAGCTATTTGTGGTTTGACTCCTCTAAATACTTTTATTGCATTTTAATAGTTGATGGTTTTTATTTCATGTTAAGTTGTGCCATGACTATTCTTTTTTTTGCATCTAATGTTTATGTTTAAACTTTTTTTGTTGCTTTTGTCAGTGTACAATTGATTGCTGCTCCTTGGAGATGGTCTCGTCTGTGGCCTCTTTGCCTGTTGCAGTTGCTGGAGGGGATCCAATTTGGTATAAACTTTGGACGAAAAAAATGGAGACAATTTTGTCGGATAACCTTTGGGGGGGGGGGGGGGGGGGCAGTCAAGTAGGCATAAATAGGGATTGTTGGTGGGTAACTGAAATGTATTTATAGTATTGTTACACTATAAATTCTATAAATTAATTTTGCATTTGATAAAAGAAATTAGGTTATCATTCTTCGTTATCGCATTTTAAAATTGTCTCGTGCCCGGTCGTTGCAAAATTCAACTGTTGAGATGACTAAAAACACCACAGGCACTGTGGCAAATCCGCGACGAGCAAAATCCGTCGCGAATTTTTCATCGTCAAATATGCGAATGTCTGCTGGAACTAGCGACGACAAAAGTTCATCGCGAAAGCCGTCGTATGTAGCGACGAAAAATCAATTTCGTCGCTACATTTCCCGAAAAAGATTGGCGTTGACAAAATAATTTCGTCGCAATATTCATCTCCAATTAGCGACGAAAATTCATGTCGTCGTTAATCAGCTACGAATAATAGTCGTCGCAATTTCCTACGGATATTTTCGTCGTAAAATTCGTCGCTGTAACTTTCGTCACTAATTAGCTACGGAAACGATTTCGTCATATAATTCGTCGCTAATTTTGCGACGAAATTGTGAGATCGTTGCTAATTTACCACGACCGACATTCGTAGCAAAGTTGGTCGCTGACTAACGACGAAAACTTTCGTCGCTAAGTTGCGACGCAAAATTTTCGTCCCAAATTGTGTCGCAATTTAGCGACGAAACCTTGTCGTCTCGTCGCTAAATTTAGCGACCTTTTTTTAGCGACGAAATTGTTTTCGTCACAGATTGCGTCGCAAAAAAATTTAGCGACGAATTCTGGCCAAATTTTCATCGCAAATTGCGTGACTAAATCAGTGTTTTTTTGTAGTGTAACCTAATGCGGACCCTCCCAAACCCTACCGAATCGCAACACGAAAAAATTAAAACAAATGAGGAGTCGCCACTAATCGTTCGTGGTAGATCGATTAGAAACCTAGGTAAATTAGCGGGAGAACTAATTCACCGCTGCGAACCAGAGATTTTGGATCCGGGGATTTGGTTACGCTAATCAACTTAGACTAACGCCCTTTCGGTACCTAGATTCTTTTTTTTTTTTGGGATTTTTCTTGAGAAAAATAACAACTCGGAAATCAACTCAAGGCTTTTGCTTCTTCAATTTTTTTGATTTTTTTTTATTTTGAATAAAAGCAAGATAAATTACTAATGCAATGCATGATCTAAAACTATATGACATACGATGAATTATTAAAGGATACAAAACTTCAAATAATCGAAGATTACAAATAAAGGATCAACTGACTCGAAGTTCAATAAAAAAAAACAAATTTGAAACTAACACTTTGATAATTCCGAAAATCCTAAAAAAAAACTAAGCGAAATTTTCCCCGACGCTCTCGTCATCTTGATCCTGCTGGGCTTGGGCCGCCGTCTGATCGTGGACGTCACCCTTCTTGCAGGGCCCACACTTTGGAGCGGTTCTGATAGCCCGTCGCGTCTTCCTGATCTTCCTATGAAAATTGTTGATCATGACGGTCCCATCCATATTTCTAACTTCCCTATGACCCAACTCCATTGGGCCCACAACATCGGGCTTTTCTTGGTCCATCTAATCCTAATAGCCGAAAATTACATTACAAATAAAATGACATGGGGAACATGGGATGACATGACAATATGCGGAATGAATTGGTCATTTTTTTTAGAAATTCCAAATTTGCTAAACAAAAATCGAACTCGCCATTTTATTCATTTTTTTTATTTTCGAATTTTTTTAAAAAAATTTCCGAAAATTGTATCCATATGCGGAATGAATTGATCAATCTAGGATTTTCCGCCAATCACTTTCAAAAATATTCGCACGCCTTCCATATTTGGAAATCGGGATTGCCATCTATTAAACGCGCCTTCCTTTTTAAAAATGCGATCAGATTCAAAATTTCCTAATTCGAATCTTTCCTTACCGAACGAGATCGACTTGAAACGGGAAACTAAACCTAGATAAAGCAACCATAGGATTTCAATCAGAAAATCAAATCCAATCAATTTCTATCAATTAGGCAAGCAATCACACCAACATTGCAAGAATTCAAAAATCCGAAAAAATCAAGTCTTTATTTCCAAAAATTCAGCCTCGCCGATTTAGCATTTTTTTTGTGTCAAGCCCGGCAAATCGCGCCCGCGGGGTAACGGACGGAACCAGCCGTAACTTGATTTTTTATTTAGCAAAAATGGCTTTTGATTTTGTTGGAGATCCGCGGTACATGCAAAGGCGATTAAACTCAACTAAACTAAATCAACGGCCATGACAAATCAAACAATTATCGATCAATGATCAACCAAAATCAAGATTAGAATTATCCTTTCCCTCGTCGCGTTAAACACTCACGGGATCGATTCGATATCTTGCGAAAACAAGAAAACAATAATGGAAAGTCGCCGAGGCCGAGGATGATGGCGATGGACGGCCGGCCGAGACTGAAGTCGAACTGGCGATGGGCGACGGCTCACGGGGGTGGATGATTTTCATGTTTCAAATTCTTCAATAGATATCCACTGTGGATGCTAATGATGTGTCCCCCACTCAAACCTTGTGGACCAAACTTTATCGATCACATAGTGGTGGCCGATGGGAAGACTCCCGACTCGCGGGAGTGCGGCTGAGGAGTTGCTTGTGAATTGAGCCGGTGATGTGCTTCCGACCGGGTTGACAAAGTATCACCAGAGGTGAGACCTTCAAGGAAAATCCATTGGCCTTGTAACAATCAACGAGTGCGCTCGCTAAATTCCAGAAGAAAACCTGCGACAAAATTCTAAGTGAAACATAAGAAGAATTTTCAATTCGATAGTGGGCCTCTCGATGTTCTTTATTGACGTGTTTTGTCCGATGTCCGGCTTGGCCTTCATTCTTTCTTTCAACAAGCACACATGGAAAGGCTCCTGGATATTCCTGGTCTTCTAAAAATAACATTAGCCAAAGAAAAAAAAAACTTTGACCATGACCTGCACTTTGTGAGACCCATTAATTGATCATCAGTAGACTAAACATGCATGAACTCGTGAGGTATCGTTCTCTGGATAACATGCACAAACATTAAACATGACATCGCAATATATAAGTTATCGTATTGCTCAGCGATTCGCAACTCGTGAATGGCAGGGAATTGTTGAACCAGCGGGTCGTTGCACCCGAATGATAAACTGTGTTTGGACTGCGGTGGCCGGCAGCAGGGATTCTCGGTGAGGAAGGGACTGCTGGTATTTGGGTGGACTCATACCCTGAGGATTCGCCAATGGGAGTAAAGGTCGTCCCTCCGTTGGTGAAGAGGAAAAGCTTCAAGGTTCTTGAGTCATCGAGAAGATGAGGGACGACTCCATCTTTTTCAACTTGTTTCTATGCCCTCCAGAGAACTCTCTGCCTCTTTGTCTTCTTTTTTTTTTTGTTCCATGGACGACTCCTCCTTCTGCCATATGCCACCCTCTTCTTTTCTATTCTCAATCTGCCATATTTTCCAATTGAATTGGTTTCCCAAACCTGCAGAAAAAAGAACGTCCAAGAAGAAGACCTCCCCCAAAAAAAAGACTGCCCTCCCTTTCAATTAAATTGGCCTCCTCCTTTTGAAATGAGCGCTCCCTTATGTTCACTTGGCAAGTCCGGATACACGCAGTGAATCGCTGAATTAAAGGGATGAATTGTCGTTGAGAATTCAACGTGAGGTGTATGAAAGCTTTCTTTTGTGCGGATCCCCACGAATATTCCCTTTCTCCATGACCAGATTCGTTCCACCATGTAAAGAAACAAACGATCTTTTGAATCAATCAATCATGCTGCTGACCTATCTATTCCAATTCGAGATTCAATCTCGAAGGTGAAATAAGCATGGAGCCAATTGTCTAATCCTCTTCCTTTTTCCGGAAGAAAAATTCCAAAACAAGATTAAATTCTCAGCTTGATTGGTGGAACTCTATTGATTGATTTTTTTCTTTTTTCTTTTTTTTTTTTTGAAAAAAATTAGAAATGGATGTTAATGCAACGCATGCAAAAAATTAATGCATATGAAACTACACTAAAATGATTTAAACATTTTTTTCTAGAGACTAACGGAAGCCTCTAATTGTTATACAAATTTTTCTAAATGAATTAGCCAAAATTTAGGTGCTAACAAGCCCTAAACCTTTTTGTATTAATATCAATTGAGTCAATTCGATCAAAAAAATTTTTTTATCGAAAATTGTTGAATTGAACGCCGGCTATTTGATGTGGCATGGCTGACACTGACATAGTCATTTTTTGATAATCTTGTAATTTTTTTTGAATTTTTTTTTGAATTTTTTCTTTTATGTTCTTTATTATTATTATTATTATTATTATTATTATTATTATTATTATTATTATTATTATTATTTTGCTGAGGGTTGGCAAGAGCCGCGTCACCCTCACTGTCTCAGATCTGGCGAGGGCATCGCACCTATTGCTGGGTCGGGGCAAGAGGATGCGTGAACCCTAGCCCTAATGGGAAACGACCCTCGCTTGTGACTGGTGACGGTCGACTGATGGCCCTTGCAGCTCACAATAGACAGAGGAAGAAGAAGAAGAAATAGTAATACTAGTTCGTCCCTTGCGAGCCCACAAAAGAAAGAGGAAGAAGAAGAAGAAGAAACAGTAGTAGTAGTAGTAAAGAAGAAAAAGAGAAAAGGAAAAGAAAAAAGAACCAAGAAATGCTTTACAAAATTAAAAAAAAAATATATTAAAATATTATTAAAAATATTCACATCAGTTCCGATCATACCACTTAGGATAACAGTGATCAACGATTTCCAGCCAAAATTGATCAGAAGGACTCAATTGGTTCCAATGTAAAAAAGTTTAGAACTGAATTTGTCTAATTAAAAGATTAGGGTTGATTTAATATCAATGTCGTTGGTTTAGAATTTTTTTTTTTTTTGGGTACTTTTCCCACAATCATCCATATGCAACCTTAGTGCCACAGAAATTGTATCCAAGAAAAATTGAAAAACACTCACCATACCTACGTATCAATGAACCTACTAATTTCTAGACGTTGAGCAGAATAATAAAATTTGGCCCTAGTACATCCATACATGCCCTATTTGTGATCAAAATATCTCCAAATTATTACCCACGTAACAATTTACATGCTTAATTGGAAAAAGAAAAAAAGTTACGGATCATCGAGAATTTCTAACATAGACTGTTCGTCCTGTGCAATTGTGTGGCTCCAACTAAATTCAGTTTGATAAGAATTATTACTCTTGCACGTAATTTAAATTCCAAAGATATCTTGGGATTACTTTTACATTGTCTATGCAGATGACATAGTGACTATGCTGTAATTTAACTCGGTCACATGCAAATTCTTATGGCTTGAGTTTTTCTGTGGTGTCAATTTCCTACCATTTATCTTCATCAGATACAAGTGACCATAGTCGCAAGTAGCTTGAAACCTCAAAGATTGTTTTTTGGGTACTTTCTAGATATGTTCAGATTGATTACGTGATTGTTCTTGCCCAGGTTTCTACAGTCCTGTTTGAGAATGACAGAGAGAGAGAGGACTTAAAGGATGAGAAGATGGAGGATTTCTCCTTTCTGTTGCGGTGGAAAGAAAGATAAAATCATTCACAGATGCAAACCCTTCCAGGCGTTTCCATTGATGAGCAGGGAAATCTCAACTTGAAGGAGGGTTCTGCGTCGTTGCAGAAGATCTGATTCTGAAAGTGTTGTGCCTCTCATTTCTCAAAATCAAAGGTTAAGAAAAACTTGAAATCAGTAACTCGATCCACATAGCTATGCAATCCCTACCTTTATTGCCAACCCTAGAACTTCCTTAAACCGAGACAAGTGACAAGTCAGGTGTCAGCAATGGTGACCTCAACCTCCACGCCGGGCTTGATAGTAATCGACGTAATTTGCTTTACGACATGCTGAGAGCTGAAGAGGTCGATGACCCGTTTGTGAATGCGAAGCTCGAATAGATCCCACGTGTTGGTTCCTGAAAAAAAGGAAATGCAATCAGACAGACAAGTTCGGGATATAGGACAATCTTTCCATATAGCAAAGTTTGAGAGAACCTATCTGGAGTCAGACTAAAATGTTCTGTCGTTTCAATACCTTCTCCACAAGGCGACTTCCTGGTGTTGATGCGAAGGACCTTGTTGGGGATCCTCACCGGCCCCTTGACCCGGAGATGCCTATCCTTGGCACCGCGAATCAAATCAGAGCAAACTGTTGAAAGATCGATGTCCATGTCAAGCAGCGAAATAATAAAAACATGACTTGAAACAGAAAATCCAGAACTCAAGTATACAGATATCTCCAAAGAGCAAGGAGTGAGGACATATGGTGAAAAAGTTAACTGCACCTTGTACATGCTAATTGTAACCTGTAAAATAAATTGGAACAAGTTATTGCATATCATGTACATGCTACTCCTAATGTGTAAGTCAAAATCTCGGAACAAACTATTGCTCGGACCTCGTGTACCAGGTTAATTGTTGAATTCAGTGAAGTCATGTGAGATCTTCCATCTTCGATGACTCGGATAAATTAATGCCTCTTAAATCTTTACTGAATTTGACAATATAGTTACATTCGTGTGTGTGTGTGTGTGTGAGAGGGAGAGAGAGAGAGAGAGAGAGAGAGAGAGAGTCATACTCAAGAGTTTACTTTAATTGTAATAACTTAAAAATATTCGAAGTCAAATACACAATATAGTCAGAGACATATTAGAACATAATTAATCATCCGGATGCTATTATTATTATCAAGAGAAGCATTTGGAAAAACTAGTTTTTCCGCACCTTATATAATTAAGTCTGCAATGAAGGGGTGTGCTCGAATAATGATAACCATACAAATAGACTATGCAAATCATTGAATTACTAAGTAAATGGGATAATTATGAAAACAAATTGACCTTGTTAAGAAGTACCCTAAGACAGCTCGATAAATACCCGAAAAATAGTAGATCATATTATTTTTAGCATGTTACAGCATAAAAGAAATTCTCAAAGGATAATCAATGATGTGTTCATCTTCAACAAGATAGTTGATTCCTTACAATTCAATGATTGAATTCCTTTATGAAACACAATAGATATTCAGAGAGAAAGAGAAAGAAACGGAAAATAAAACAACTTTTTTCGAGATTCTTAACATTTTTTGAAGTCAAAGTAATTCGGATCTTAAGAATCTCTTCCCCAGAATCCTCCAAACCAGGCTTTGTCGGCTTCATGGGGTAATCCATCGTTGCCAAGCTATATAAACAAGGTCAGATAGCATCAGCGAAACGAAAGAAACTAATGAAATGTAATCAAAGGGACTGGACAAGGCAAATAAGCTTTTCCCTTCTCTACAGTAAGAACCCTCATAGGACAACACAGTTTATGATCAACGTTCGTACGTGACTGTGACGGAATTGCGGACTTAGCTCGGGAATTGAGGTCATTAGCAATCACATTACTTGAACTCTACTCTAATGTGGATTCACCAATCAAGGCTTCGACATCAAATTTACAAATCCCCAACACGTAAAACCCTAATTGTCGAAAGACAGTAACGTTAGAGAGAGAGAGAGAGAGAGAGAGAGGGAGAGGAGTACCTTCCTCGGAGAGATGGGGAGTTAGGGACGGAGAGAGAAGCGGTAACTGTGCTGAAGAAGAAGAGCTTGCAGAATTTGACAGAGAAGCAAAGGGGTTTATATGCTTCAGGTTTTGTTCTTCGAGTTTTCATGCACGTCTAGGGTTGGAGCTTGCAGGAGTCTGAGTTAAACGGGTTTTCGAAAAATTGCTATTTAATTCTAATTTTAAAAACAATCCTCTCTTGGACTAACTTGAGAGCTATGCAACGCAAGAATTTAATTAACGGTACAAAATTCTTATCCAAGCCCTTTTTTTTTGTTGAATATGTAAGTGTTATAGAGCAGATGAAGTACATAGTCTAGGGGTGTCCTCAACATTACAAATAGAGCTAATAATTCAAAACATAAGATCATGATAAGGAGAAAGATACTAATTTATAATTTATTTTCGATGGCAAAGATAAGATTTCCACATTATCTATCTTTATTTTCTTCAATTTGAACTGTGAATAAAAGAAAAAAAATCGTAGACTAACGAACAAAGAGTTAATTCTCATTAATTCGTATAGGTGTCCTCCCTTAAAATGTCCAACATGCCCTTGACATATGCGATTCTCTCAATAGGTTAGATATGATATTACTGTAATTTAGTATTCGAGACCTTCTGAGATTACGACAATCCATCGAACTTTTCGCGAACAGCTTTGTACATCTTTGGTAGCACCACACTTCATCTATTTCAATCATTAGATAGATAGCCACCCATCATTAGCCAAGAAAAAATGTATGGAAATAGCCCCATCTAAAGTAAAATGGAAAATAAATCATATTGAATTGCAGTTGTTCTACCTTCCCACAAAGAAATGGCGAAGGAAAGAACTAAATTGTAACTCGACTCTTTTAACCTTTTTACGGTTCTTTTACAAATGCACTAGTCTAGATTAAATAGAGTTATCTTTGAAAAAAAAAAAATCGAACGCCACAGCTTATTTTTTATATGACAACTCACTTATATGTAGCCTATTCATCTCGACAAATTACAAACCAAATTGAGGATACGTTTGTTTGGGAAAAAAACTACATTGTAAAAGAAAATGCATCAGTTTTTAATAAAATACCCAATGATGCCCTTTTCCCGTAGTTCGAAAATTTTTAGAAATGCCGGAGTCGATTTTATATTATTACATGCTTCATATTGGCCCTACTTGGTTGTACTAACGATATGTTGATTGGTGTAGAAATAGGGCCATCACATAGGTGGGTTAGGTCAGATTTGGGTGAAATCGAATATTGTTCTCAAAGTAACCTACTTTACCCGTTTGACACATTTATAAGCTGTATGAATTCAATGACTCGTACTGAACCAGACTCGTGCCGTTACCCGTACTCGATCCATTTACTAAAACACTTGTGTATTTAATCATAACCTTTGGAATTCCATATTCATCTAATAAGAAAATTACCAAAAAAGTCTTAAACCTATTGTAATTTTGCCAATTCAATTCTAAACCTTTTTTTTCCGAATCCAATCCTAAACCTTATTATGCCGATTTAGTCTATTCGGTAATTTTTGGCCTGCAGCACTGACGTGGACACCGACTGGCTGACGACCTAATATATTAATTTTTTTTCCTTTTCTTATTTTTTTCCTTCTCTTTCCCTTCCCATTTCTTTGGCTTCAATTACACCAGTTCATCGGAGAAGAAGAACCAAACTAGCTACAGGCCACCCGCCACGCCACCGTCTACGTCCACAACCCATCGTCTCCGCCTTCGCCCCGCCATGGCCCCCCCCAACGTGGTTCTATTGTCGAGGGCCGCCGCTCTGATCAACATCACGAGTGGCTGCATGTTCGCTAGACCTCGGCGAGGCTCAACCTCGACCGCCTGGCCATGGCGAGGCACGACCTTGCCAGATCTGGGCTGGTGAGGTTGGCAACTGGCTGGAGGTAGAACGGGGAAGGAGAAGATGAAGGAGAGGAAAGGGGAAAAAAATAAAAAAAAATCACAAAATTAGTATAAAAAAATGAGTCGCGGGTCGGCCGGTGTTCACGTCAGCGTCGACCGGCCAAAATTAGCTGGATAGATTGCATTGACATAATTGCAAAAGATTTAGGACTGTATCAGCCAAAAAAAATATATTTAGGACTGAATTGGTACAAATTGCAATAGGTTTAGGACTTTTTTTTTTTTTTATAATTTCCCCTCCATCTAACTAACCCACTTAAAGTTCTTAAATGCAAAAGAGTTGATTTATAATCAAGGACAAGAAAAAGTTCATACTTGATAGAAAATTTATTAAATTATAACAACAAATAACGCAATGGAATTGAAGCCAATTAAATGGAATGTAAGATATTGAAGAATATGATTTATGCTGATCATGGATTGTAGTAATAAGAGCTAAGATTGGGATATTACATAAAAATAATAATTTCAAATACAATCAAGAAAAGATATACTTCAATATCTAACTGATGAAACTTTCAAGATTAATATACATGTAAAAATAATGAGGAAAAAAAGAAGCCCTCTCTATATTTTTTATAAGGGTGAAGTCAGGCTCATGTTATGGGCCCACCAAGACTTTTCTGAACTTGGAACATTCTGAATGAACTAATAATCTTATAAATAAAGGATGAAAGAGAGTTACAAAGGTAAATTGAATTTGAGTAGACTCATATGTTTCTTGTTACTATTCTAAATTCATTTATAACTGATTTATTGAACATAAATAATACATATAATGATTTAACCCATCAAATATGGATTAAGAAGTGGATGGTGTAGATCAATAGGAAATTGTGGCTCAATGAAAGTTTCGATTAACTCAATTATCGAGCTCGAACTTAGGACTACTTTTGAGCGCCATTGAAGTAATTCTCCATATTGAACCCAATATACATTTCTTCCTTTTCTTTGTCTAGTAAACGTTATAACATTGATAAAGAGACCATATCACATGAACTTTCGAGTTCCAAATTAAGCTACGAATTCTTCATAAGTACATTCTCATTTGTTCGACTCACGTTCTGAACTCACGCTCTAAACTTTTCAATTTGATCGATTTTGACCTTCATATCTGCCTTTTCAATTTGGTCAATTTTGACCTTCACATCTGCCGTTTCCAAGCAAAATTGACCGGAAAAATGACATTGCGAATCACTAAAAGGTTTAACACAGAATTAACCAAACTAAAAATTTCGTCTTATTATACATCATTTGCTCCGCTGAAATATTTTGCTTCTGGCCACACCGTCACACTAAAGTTTAAATGGCAGGATCAGCAACGACAGAATCAATCCATGCAGAAATTGGATGAGAAACACGGCCAAGAACAACGAGTTGATCATTCTAATTAATAGAAGAGAAGCAAAATGGCATATCACAAGGTCGGGCTATTGAAGAAAAGTCCTAAAATTCCTGAATTTGAGGTGCAGCTTCAAGAAAACATAGAAACCGTCGCAAGTCAATTTTAATCATCCGCCACTCTCGAGCTAAGTCTTCAAGAAGAACTCTTAAGAAAAGCTTTATCCAGGTGAAATTGAAAAAAGAAACAGTAAGCAAGAATCCTTCTGCATATAAAAAAGACTTCAAAAATTGTCAAGACATAACTGGGATAACAAAGCTATATAATCCCCTACATATCTCCACCACAATAAATCTCTCAGACAAACTGGTCGTAGCAAAAGTGACTTAAGAGTCTGCAATGGTGACCTCGACCTCCACACCTGGCTCGATAGTAATGGAAGTAATTTGCTTGACGACTTCCGGAGAGCTGAAGAGGTCGATGACCCGCTTGTGGACCCGGAGCTCAAACCTATCCCAGGTGTTGGTTCCTGATCAATGCAAGAGAACTGTCAAGTTCATTCAGAGCACGTAAAAAAACTCAACCAAAACCACAATGTGATTTCCAGAGGTTTAACGGACTATAACACTGTCGAGACATTGACCATGATCAGCACGTATCAAATATGCAAAATGTGGATAGCTCAAAAATCTGCCAGAAAATTAGAAAACAAGAACTTTTCCGAATTCTGGATATGAATTTGCAATAATATTACAGCATCAGCACCTATATTGTGGAGTGACAACCACACAGAAACAATTCATACAGATAAAGCAGAGCAAAGCAGATCTACAGAACATCATATTTCAGTGGGCCATGTATCAGAGTCACACATATTCACTTGTCACGTGAAACTGACAAGGCATTGAACAGAAGTATGCAATCAAATACCTTCTCCACAAGGTGACTTCCTAGTTGTAATGTGAAGAACCTTGGTGGGCATCCTCACCGGTCCCTTGACCCGAAGACGCTTGTCTTTTGCCCCACGCACCAGATCAGTGCACACTGATAAATAAAAGCATCTCTTTTAGAAGCAACATAATTTCAAACAGAACAACAATATTGGCCTCTTCTATATAGGAATATCGCAAATAGCCTTGAAAAACTGAAAATCTAAGGTAACTCCAAGAAGCAGATGCAGCAGACCAAACCTCCTTGCCATTTGGTGAAAAGTCAATGGATCCACAGGTACTAAAACGTAATGAACAAACGAAATTTTCATTGAATTTGAATATATATATCATTCAATAAGGAAAAGACAAACGAAATGAATGAAAATATATATCGTTCAATAAGGAAAAGTAGCTTGGGTTGGTAATTTATAAGCATTATGCATAAACATTAGAAAAAAATTTCTGTTTTAAATTGTTTACTCTAGAATGAACAGATTGTCAAACGTTAGTATCAGTATCAAACTAGATTCTATCAGCAGAAATTATTTTTGCCAAATTACGAAGCAGAGAACAATTCATAAGATAATATGATGTCGAAGCAAAAAAGGTTCAAGAGACCTTTCTCAAGATTCTTAACATTCTTGGAGGACAGAGTAATCCTGATTTTGTGAATCTGCTCCTGGGGTTCCTCCAAACCCGGCTTCGTCGGCTTCATAGCATAAGCCATCTTCACTCCTTTTGGTAACTTAACCCTGCAAAACCAAATAAAGTCGCATTCTTATCGAGTCAATGAGATTAAATTAAATAGGTTTCTTTTTCACAGAATAAGCCAGAAAAAAACAATATTTTGCATTGCGAGTGCGATTTTTACTATGCTTGGCAGTTTAAGTAGTGAGAAAGACAGTTGTTAAAGGAACAAGTCATGGAGGGTGAATGAAATAATTATGTAGACTAAAACAATCTTCACATATTCACATTCTTGATCAAAGGAAAACTAGGGGCAGAACTGAGAAAAAAAGCTCACTATGCATTTCCTTCCATTTCCTCCCAAATTTTTTGGAGGACATGTTTTGTCGGACTGAAAAACAACTATTTCTATCATATGTCCTCTGCTTCCTCAATATTCATGCTATCCAACCAAATAACATATTCACCAGCATCTCGCTTCATTCCTCTCGGCCAACTCCACCCAACCAAACATTGATTAGAAAGAATTGGACAGAAATTATCTATGAGTTCCCTTCATTTGGGTAACAAAGGGGAAGACAACTGATGCTAATAAAACAAAGGAAATAACTACCCTGAGCCCACAAATCACTTCCTCACAAATTCAGAGACAAATGGGCAGAAACTTTCCATCTTTTCCCTCCGACCTTCTAATCTCTTTCAAAGTGTAAAAAGGAAACGACCCTTTAGCCCATTAACTAGCTCAATTTCCCTCCACGTCGTGTTTCCCTTCAAATATAAGATCCAACCCACTGTAATTTTTGTCCCTCTTCTTTCTCCCTCATTCTCACTCTTAGCTTAAAATTGCCAAGCGTAGCGTGCAAAGACTAAACAGGAAGTGATGAAAAATAGCTCGGTCATGTGAGCACCAGCCACAGTGCACCATCCACGACAAGATCAAAAACACCGACACAACCAATCAGAGATCCGACATCATTCCAAAACCACAAAGACATAATTCCGCACAAGCATTGCATCTCTCAAATCCAATCACCAACAGAACCAGAACAAGCGAACTGGAACTACTAAACAATGCTCAGCACTAGGGGTGAGCGGTTCCAGGTTCCGAGTAAGTTCCACCTAGAACCTGGAACGTACCCGCTAGTACCGGTTTCTCATTTTTCGGAACCTAGAACCTACCCTCTATACCCTGGAACCTACCCTGTCGCAGGTTCCAGATCCGGTTCCAGGGTACCCTAGAACCTGTCAATACAATTTTCTTGGCATCAAAATAGAAGAAAGTCTGAACATTTGGACTGAAAACAAGTAGAAAGTCTTCCCACAAAAGTTTTACAAGAATATTCTCAACAAGAGTCCTTTGACAGCAATGAACAGAGCTCACTTCGACAAAATACCTAAAAATGGAACAAACATGAAGGTATCATTATGATCAACTCCAAGCCAAACTGAATTCAGAAAAGTTGACACAATGGGATTTCGAATCACAGTAAGGGAAAGCAGTAACATCAACATGATAGAGTAAACATAACATATCTGGATGTTCACTATAAATAACCAGAAGAAACTGAATCAATTCGCACACCAGTTACAATACAGAAGTGAGGAGGCTTGGTACATGCACCAATAAAACGAACAATATTTTTGTGCTGAACCTGCCTGCAGTTATACCACATAACCCCAGAAAAGAACATGATTTAGCACTGACAATGCAGCCAATCAATGTAACTAAGTTAAAAGGAGACAGAATCCTATAAGAAAATCTGGCACAGCAACATCACCAAGTCATTTAGCAGCAACTTTGAGCCTTACAATTCGATTCTAAAACACATACTAACACATCAGCATCCAATGCTGGTAAAACAAACTCTTAGGGCTCAGTTGATAAAACTGAAAAATAAGTGCTGAAAGATACTGAAGTTTTAAGTGTCGAAAATGAAAATAAAAAGTTGTTTGATAATAGATGAGGATTAATCACTATAATTTATTAGTTGCTGACCGAATAAGAAATAGTGAGCATTGTTGGAAGGTTTAGACATTCAAACTTGCAAGATAAAACTAAAACACCCCACTTGGATGCATTCTGTAATGCCCAAAGGAAACATTCTTTAAACATTCTTTGAAAAGATCAACACCATGTCCCACATCAGTGCATCACAGGAAGGATATTTTTTCCTGAAAGACACCAAATATTAAGGCTGCTAGAGTTTTCAAATTCCAATTGAAACACTATATGCAAACACAGACAGCTTATCACGAGCCTCCCTTCTGATCGCATGGGACCCGAAGAAGCAACAGAGCAGAGAATTTCTTCTCTCTATACATGTTTCGTAGCCCATTGCCTACCAGTCTCCTCATCCATGGACTGATCAAGCTTCTGATCCAAATCCCACCCACATACTTGCCCTGTTATCACTCTCTTCATCAATTTCAGCTCCTCAATCCATGTCTAAAACGATTTCACAAAATCAATTTTGCCTCTTTCCACTCCAATCACTTCTTCAAATACATGGGCAATTATGGCACCACCTAAATCCAAGTATCTCAAACTAAAAACCAGGCCAACTGGAATCGAGAAGCTCGATTATCACACAGGTTTAATGCTAGTATTGAATCAGCAAACACACACAAATAAATCTGGGGTGCCGTCAAATGTCGAGTGGAGCTCATGCTCACTGCTCGAGTTCGAACTATTTCGGTATTTCATCTACTCGAGTCCAAGGCTTGCCAATACAAAGCTTACAAGATCACGGGCCTAAACAATACAAATCGAGCTGCTGTTGTTTTCTTCTGAAGCACTTAAGAGTTGCAAGAACAGGGAAAAAAGAAGCCATCGAATTGATTGTGTAAAAAGCGAAATCGACCCACAAAATCAAAGAGAGGAGTTACCTTAGACGGCTCGAGAGAGGGAAGGAGAGGGAGTAGCGGCTTAGACGGCTCTCCTTCTCGAGAGAGACGGCTCGAGAGAGGGAAGGAGAGGGAGTAGCGGCTTAGACGGAAATGGAGGTGGCGGACTCGGGAGGGTTTATATATGTCTAGGTTTCGGTTTTTAACTGACAATTAATTGGGCAATTTTCCTAATTAATGTTTTTTTTTAAAAAAATTATCAAACAATACTAAAATAAAAGTAATTACCAAATTGGGCCCCAATCGGCGGCCCAGCTTCCTCATTCAGGCCCCAATCGGCGGCCCAATCGCCGATTGGGGCCGCAAGCCATTTTTTTTTAATTTTAATTGTTTAATTTTTATTTTCTTTTTTTTATAAAAGTAATTATTAAATTACGTAACTTACATAGGAAAAAAAAACAAGCACTATATAATTCATATTCCATCATTAAAATTTACTTTTAATTTATATTTTTTTTTTCATAAAAGCTGCAATTAAATAATAAATTATATAAAAATAATATAAAATTTGAGAAAAAAAAAAGAACAAGCACTACATAATTCATATTTCACAATTAAAATATACTTTTAATTTATATTTTGTATATTATCAATTACATAATAAATTATATTGAAATTACGTAATTTTGAGGAAAAAAAGACAAGCACCACATAATTCATATTCCACCATTAAAATTTACTTTTAATTTATATTTTGTATAAAAGTTTCAATTAAATAATAAATTATGTTAAAATTACGTAAATTACATGGGAAAAAAAACAAACACTGCATAATTCATTTTCCACCATAAAAATTTACTTTTAATTTATATATTTTTTTTATAAAAGCTTCAATTAAATAATAAATTATATTAAAATGATATAAAATTTGAGAAAAAAAAGAACTATGTAGTGCTTGTCTTTTTTTCCTCAAAGTTACGTAATTTCAATAAAATTTATTATGTAATTGATAATATAGAAAATATAAATTAAAAGTATATTTTAATGGTGAAATATGAATTATGTAGTGCTTGTTCTTTTTTTTTCCTCAAATTTTATATCATTTTAATATAATTTATTATTTAATTACAGCTTTTATAAAAAAATATAAATTAAAAGTAAATTTTAATGGTGAAATATGAATTATGCAGTGTTTATTTTTTTCCCTCGTAATTTACGTAATTTTAACATAATTTATTATTTAATTGAAACTTTTATAAAAAAATATAAATTAAAAGTAAATTTTAATGGTGGAAAATGAATTATGCAGTGTTTATTTTTTTTCCCATGTAATTTACGTAATTTTAACATAATTTATTATTTAATAATTACTTTTATAAAAAAAGAAAATTAAAATTAAATAATTAAAATTAAAAAAAAAATGGCTTGCGGCCCCAATCGGCGATTGGGCCGCCGATTGGCACCCAATTTGGTAATTACTTTTATTTTAGTATTATTTTGGTAATTTTTTTTTAAAAAAAACATTAATTAGGAAAATTGCCCCAATTAATTTCGACCCAAGGAAAAAAAGAAGACAATTGTAACAAACAATCGCGTGTGGGGCACCTCTGCCATTAAATCCCCACCGCCCCATCTCTACTTTGGTCAGCCTCTTCAGCGCGGCTCAAGCAACAGTCCTTTCTCTCTTCGTCTTCCCTCGTGCGGTCGAAGCCTTCTACGAGAATTTCTCCTTCGCCGGGCGACAGAGCACCACCAAGAAATCCGCCATATGGTTTTCTTGCTAGCGCTTCTAATGGACTTAACCGTAGGTTCCTGACCATCTGCTATCTTATCAGTCTGATGAGTACTAGAGTGACTGCCAGATGATGTGGTTCAAGTCTCCGTTGCCCAGGTTTCAGTTGAAGGAGAATACTTGCTTGTGGAGGGAGACTGAGCAATTGCGCGGGTGCGTTGGGGTTGGGTGGGGGACTGTTCTTGGTTTTGCCATTGAAGGTAGAAGAAGTACTTCGTTAAGTCGTTCTCAGACTCTTTGAACTGAAGCTCATTTAAGAGTTCATCGAACTTGAGGTGTGCCCATATTACATGGAACCCGTGATTCATTAAAGCTACATTCTGCTGCTAGTTGGTATATTTCCGGTTCATTTGATGCAAATTATAAGTTCTGCTGTTTTACAAGTATTAGCTACGGCGCGTTTGGAACTGTTGAGGTCGTTGTAATAAAGCTTTTCTTGGACAAGATGGTGATTCTTGGACTTTTTGGAGAATGCACTAGCTCCTTTATGCAAATCATATTTTCCCTTCCTCTTGATAGAAAAATCATTACTGACACAGCATCAAGTGTGAAATTACCACTGTTAATCTTCTTGGATGATTCTGTTGTATAAGTTTTAGTCACGTGAAAGGAAAAAGGATGGCGCCATGTAACTACTTTAGTAATCTTTGAAGGTTCTTTGTGTTGGGATTCACGTAACACGTACGGGCAAATAAAAATTAGTAAACGCAGCGGAAATAAATAACAACCCATACATGTATCTCCAGAGGCGTACTTCGTGCATTTCAATCGAAAAATCACAAAGCACCAAAGGGAGTAAATAGACTACCTCTTGTAGCGTGCTTGAAACGGAGGTGTCGGTTCGATATTCTTCGATCTCAGCCCCACAAGTGTCGGGCCTCTAGTTCAGACACACCACCAATTGACGAACGGGGAGACGACTAATAATTCCACAACAATTGTGCTAGCAATTTGCGGAATCAATATTCCAAACCAATTTACGGAATCAATATTCCGAACTTGGTATATTTTGGTCACTCAAAATTATGAGAATATAGAGAGTGTTTGTGTTCTTCTCTCAAAGCTCTCAAAAATCTGCTCACTCTACAAATGTGCTAACCCAACCTCAAAACTCTTGCCATCCTTTTATAGCCAAAAACACATTCCAATAAATTGTATTATAAAATAGCACTAACAAATAATAAATGCTTTCTAAAAATAGCACTCACAATTTATGATAAATAAATGCCATATAAAAATAGCACTAACAATAGCACTCACAATTTATAAATAGCACTCACATCTTATAATACAAAAATGCTATTTAAAAATAGCACTAATAATTATAAATGCTATCTAACAATAGCACTCACAATTTATCATAAATAAATGCCATTTAAAATTAGCACTAACAAATATAAATGCTATCTAACAATAGCACTCACAATTTATCATAAATAAATGCCATTTAAAATTAGCACTAACAATTATAAATGCTATCTAACAATAGCACTCACAATTTATAATTAGCACTCACATTTTACAATACAAAAATGCTATTTAAAAATAGCACTAACAAAGGTGTTAAAAATAATAATAACCATTATTATTATTACCGGAGTTAAAGAGGTTACCAAACAGTAAAATACGTATAACGTACAAATACGTATAGCATACGTGTACATCGTATATACACGTGCAAGTGACCAAAAAGAGAAATAAAATTAAATCTCATTTAATTTAATTTCAACCCAACTAATTGGTATATTTGCAAACAAATTTGCAATGTCGTCTTTCCACAATGCGTTGTCATGTATTGGTTAAGGTGTGTGACATTCCTAGGTTCATCACCGAGCTGGCAGTAAGGCATGTACTAACACATTAGTACTTCCAAGAGAATTGATTGTCCCGATCATCCTCTAGGTCCTACAAGCCATGAGTGACATCTAGCAATATGTCATGGCTACCCAGACAGTGTGAATTCTTTTAAGAACATTATGAACCTGTCAGCTTTGGCTACAGTGTAATTCAATCCTTCTGTCTAACTATGTCCCGATCGAACAAAGGCCATGGAATATTTGTCAAGCCACCAATTCGATCATATGTACAAATCTAACTTGACATGCATTTATATGAGACATGAACATTTCATTCTCAATCATAACCCCGGCCGAGGATTTCAATGCATTGTTACAATTAGATCACATAGGACATCATACCTTTATTAATAAGGAGACAGATTCCATATTGCGTACACATGTGACTTCGTATGTGCCTGAACTACGACCATCAAGTACAGAGACGAATCAACGACCCGCCAATATGCGCACTTGTGAACCATAGCCATTTATCACACAAGTCAACACTGTACCTCAGGTCTAAGGATTATTTACACAAGACCAAAGCATGAACGATTAGACATTGACCACGCAAAAAGCTTCCATGTCGCTAATCATTCAATGTGCGTCACGTTCAGTGAACTTGTCCGATACAAGCACCTATGTTCTAACTCGGATATCGCAATACCCAATGACTTGTGACTCGTCATTTCCTTAAGTATCTGATACTTAATTATGAAGTTAAGAACATACCGACCTCAACAGGATCATTGATATCCATTCAATAATCCATTGATCGGGAACTGTTTTAAAGATTCAGTCTAACCGTAAACCTGTCACACATATTCTCAACGTCTTAAGAATAGGTTCGGCTACAACTGATCTTATGGATTTTATTCATTTATATTTGGACAAATGAATAAATACGTCTTTGCCACTGATAAGAAATCAGAAGTGCAACGGATATACCCAATATGTACTATTACACAGTTGCTTTAGGGCATATCTCTAACACTTTGCACCACGTATCCTGATGCAATTTCAACAGGTCTACATCATTAGATGCATTCTTGGGTGTTTCTGTTTAGATTTGGGGAATCGAGGGTGTAGGATCATTGTCCTGGCTGCCTAATTATTTAAGCCCAAGCAAGTAGAATGCAGAACTGGATACTTCTCCACTGGTTTCAATTCCAAAGCAAAAGCAGTAGCACATTCTCTTTTGTCGCATAGAGATGTTTATATGGCCAGCAATCACATTCCCTTTCTTCAAATAGTGCATGCATTATCTTACCACATTTCATCTTGAGGGATGTTTGCCAGAGGCTCAATTTTTTTCTGAGATTTCTTGCCTAGGGAATAATGGTTTCAGGTATCATGAATGGACATAATTGGTAACTCTTTCCAACTTTTAAGAGAAGGAATGGAATTTCTCTTGGATATCCATTTGGATGCAGTCAATATTTCCTCGCATGCATTTTATTTAGTTGTTCGCCGAATGTGTTAGAAAATCACCTCATGTTTCCCTGTAGGTTAAGGAGATGTTGTCCCCCTGCTTTTTATCGCAACAACCACAGCATGAAGGGTGGCTTCCAGTTTTAGCAGTGAAACCGGTATTGATTTGCGAAGAAGATTCTTCATTGGTCATCCTATGTCTACATACTTGTATTCTCTAATAGAGACGTTAGCGACTCTTTCCAGAGACAGAATGCATCTGACATCATTATGTTTCTACATATCTGCTAGTACCCCAAGTACTAAATTATAGCTTTAAGAGTTCATGAGATGTTTTTGTCCCACTACACTTTTTCTATGCGCTGATCTGGAGTTTTTTTTTTTTCTTGATCTCGATAAGCTAAACACATCGGAATGGATTTGTATAAAAGGTTCATTGAAATGCATATCTTGAGGTGTCTTTTTCTCTTATTATTATTTTTTTTTTATGTATTAAAAGTTGCGTTATCTAGATATAACAAGAAGTGAAGGGCAATCTCGCCAAAAATAAAATATCATATCCTAAAATTCTGTATTTTACTGAAAATTTTGGTTTCTGCTCATCAATCTTGCAGCGATCGTACTGACATTGCATGATAGGACCAGTTTATGTATTTTTGTCTATGTTTGCCACACTTTGAACTTGCTTAGGTCCTATGAACCTAAGGTCCATAACTGGGAAGTTTCTCATGAAAAAGTGAAGAATTCAGATTTTCTTGAAATAAATAAATAAATCCATCAGGCTAACTCCTCTAGTCATTTTTTATAATTTGGGCTTGGCGAAAGTTTCGCTTTCTTTTTCAGATGTTATGATTTTAAGGTATGTTGATTATGATTAATGGTGCATATACTACTGAATTGCAATTAATGTCGGATCTTACAACTATATTCGTCTGGAAAATATCTAAATCTTTATGTCCAGGAATCCTTTTCTATGCCTGTGTGGCTAAATTGGAAGTGTGTTGGGTTACTTGGGTATATATCTGTCCTGTGCTCTAGTTGGCAGGCCTATTTCATGCCTGATCTGGATAGCCACTGTCTAAATTACTGGATACCCTTAAGCAATTGGGCATCTTTGATCTTCTAGATGAGAAGCTAGATAGGATAAAAGGTACCGTTTCGGCGCTCGGTTCTGCACCATTAGATCAGTTAAGCCCAAATAAGTTTGGATGTAATCCTAGATGAGTTTGTGTGAGTGTGTGGATCTCATGGTGGACTTGGACTACCACTACAATAGGTGTGACTATTGCAGCAGCAGCCATGGTATTTTCCCTTATACTTTATTTTTATCACGACCCTGGTTCACCAAATACACTACATCTAATCACAGAACGCATTTAATGCTTTGATATTCATGGGAAACATGTTTAAGTTTTGTTTTGTACTATGGAAATATGCCTGTCACATAAGTTGATTATGGAAAATGTTCTGTTGATTCAGGTTGCTAAGACCATAGAAGTCGCAACTATCCTTGTGTGTGAAGTTGCAACCTTTCATTCAATGCTTAACCGGACAAAGGTGAGAAACAAAGGTCCTGTATGCGCAATTGAAAGTGGTCATTTCCTCATTTTGTTATATGGGTGTTGTTGGCGGGCAAGCACCACCTGTTGGTCTGTGGCACGACTCCTTGCATGACTAGTGGCTCATGTGACAGGCTCACATGACACTGAAGCAACCTTATGAAAGACTTGGGAGTGATAACAATGGCAAGTTTATTGCAACATCATGATTCCTGCTCAACATCGCACACAAGCATTCTTTTGATTCCATAAAAAAATTTGAGATATATCAACAATTTCATCATTTTTTTACCCACAGAATTGACCAAGGATGGTTTGTTCTTTGGAGAAATGGATTGCTTTCAGTGTTTACTTACATCTTTACTAATTCCACATGTATCTTTTGGAGAACTCTATCTGAGTAAGATAATGAGGCCAGCATATCTGGATAGGTTGCAAAGGCTCCGGTCACATAAATATAATTATTTGCATAAGGATACTAGCCATCTTTTATTTATCTGCAGTGTTCTACTGCTTATAAGCGATCCATTATTAAATATTTTTTTTCCAAGACCTCAAGCCCCTTTGCTCTCTCCTCCACCACATCCTCTCCTCGCCCTCCCTCTCCATGTCAGGCTCACCCCTCCGGCCCTATCCATCCACCGCCAAGAGTCTGCCCTCCACCTCTCCTCGCCCCTCCGCCACTCCGCCGCCACCCCGCCTTGCCAAGCTCTTGATGGTTGCTGGGTCTTCGGTTTTGCAACGAGAAGAATTCTTATTTTTGTTTCTGTTTCTGTTCCAAAAAGAAAATAGTATAATTTTTTTATATTTTAGTTTTGTTCCAAAGATCAAAATTTATCTCTGAAATATAAAAATAAAATTGCATTACTAAATGGATTTCTGTCCGAAACCTATTCTCTAGAATTTAAAAAGAACAAAAAAAGAAAAAGAAAAATGAGCATCCTTAATTTCGCTTAATCGTCTCCAAATCTCATCTTGTTCGACGAAAGGGCGAACAATTTTTTTTTTTTGTTTGCAATGAGAATCTCCCCGAAATTCGTGAGTTGTTCATGCTGGTGCTGCTTCTTGGAATGCAGTCTGAGCCACTGTAGTTGGAAAAAATGGGAGTGGGTGCGTGAAATGGATTGCGAGCGTTGAGCCCTGAGCACAGTCAGGATGGTAAAAAAAAAAGGTGCCATCTCCTTTTCTCCTTCGGTTTGATTTCTATTTTATTTTATTTTCAGTTTTCTATATTCTTTTGAATATTTATCCAAATTTTATTTTAGAAAAAAAAAATGCACTGTTCCGACGCCTTAACCACTTTAAACTCTTACTCGAAATAAAGTTCTCGTTTTGAGCCTCTTTTGACAAAATGACTTCACTTTGGGCTTTTATCTAAAATTTTCCTTTTTCTTTTTTTCCCTTAATCACTTTCAGATTTGGTCGGTCTTTTTAAGGCGTTTATTTCATTTTTTTTTCTTTTTTATTGTTCTTCAGCATTTCCTTTTGGTCTACCATGAATGAGTAGACATTCAGTCATGACATACTCCGCTATCCGCCTAGTGGCATGGGTGGGGTGAGGACGTTTAGGGCCTGTATGGATGGTGGCTGGGGAAACTGTTTCTGTTCCAAAAGTGTTCCGGGAACACTTTTGGAGCAGAAATGCGTATGGTTCAAAAATGTTCCGAAAGTGTTCCACGGAACACTTTTGTGCCAGGGAACACTTTTGAATGAACAAAAAAAACTTACTTCTGAGATTTTGGAACACTTTTTGGAACACTTTTGAAACCACCATTTATTGTCGACGATGCAGCTACCACCCGCTGCCTAGCTAAAAGTCGGTCGCCTCCGCCGGTCGCCGGTCGCCGGCCGCCACCGCCGCCGATCGCCGGCCGCCGCCGCCGCCGGTCGCCGACTGAAAAAAGTGTTTTTTTTTTTAACTTACCAAACGCGTTTTTTCCCCAAAAATCGTAGTTTTGAACAGAAACACAAAAAAAATGTTTCTGTTCAAAAAATGCTCCCATGAACAGAAATGCTACCATACGTAGCCTTAGTTTTTTGGATTGGGATCCTCTGTCCACAAGCAAGTGGTTAGGGACCTGATCACAATCGATCTCAGCCGTCCGTTCGTGGTGGACGGCTGAGATTAAACTCTGCCCAAAAGATACATTAAATTAATAAAGAATTTTGAAATTTGAAATTCAAATTTTTTTCAAAATATGAAAAACACGCTTGAAGATCTGTAGACTGAGATCGCTTTCCTTTTCTTTCCAAGTGGTCCCTCTCCGAACTCTTCCTCCCTCGTTCACTTTCGATCGCCTCCGTGCGCTTGAGCTCGCCTCCGTCCGGGATCTCTGTGCGCTTATGCTCGCCTCCCTCCGGCAAATCTCCATGCGCTTCAGCTCACCTCCCTCCGTCCGGGATCTCCGTGCGCTTGAGCTCCCGTTTGTCGGCTGTCGGCGAATCTCAAGCCCAGCCGTCTCTCTTTGCGCAACACGCTGTTTAGACTTGAAACGCATAGAGGTTTATATAGTATTCCTTTGCTTTTTGCTCGAGCATGTACCCCAAAAAATGCAGCTAAAGTGATAGAAAAAAGTTTATTCTCCACTTAATAATGAGATTTAATGTACATTTTGTTAGTAGACTCATATGTTTCTTGTTACCATTCTAAATTCATTTATAACTGATTTACTGAACATAAATAATACATATAATGATTTAACCCATCAAATATGGATTAAGAAGTGGATGGCGTAGATCAATAGGAAATTGTGGCTCAATAAAAGTTCCGATTAACTCAATTATCGAACTCAAAACTTAGGACTACTTTTGAGGGCCATTGAAATAATTCTCCATATTGAACCCAATTTACATTTCTCCTTTTCTTTGTTTGGTAAACGCTATAACATTGATAAAGAGACCATATTACATGAACTTTCAAGTTCCAAATTAAGCTACGAATTCTTCATATATATATATTCTCATTTGTTGGGGTCGACGACCCCACGTTCTAAACTCGAGCTCTAAACTTTTCAATTTTATCAATTTTGACCTTCAAATCTGCCTTTTCAATTTGGTCAATTTTGACCTTCATATCTGCCGTTTCCAAGCAAAATTGACCGGAAAAATGACATTGGCAATCACTAAAAGATTTAACACAATTAACCAAACTAAAAATTTCGTCATATGATACATCATTTGCTCCGCTGAAATATTTTGCTTCTGGCCAAACCGTCACACTAAAATTTAAATGGCAAGATCGGCAATGACAGAATCAATCCATGCAGAAATTGGATGAGAAACACGGCCAAGAACATCGAGTTGATCATTCTAATTAATAGAAGAGAAGCAAAATGGCATATCACAAGGTCGGGCTATCGAAGAAAAGTCCTAAAATTCCTGAATTTGAGGTGCAGCTTCAAGAAAACATAGAAACCGTCGCAAGTCAATTTTAATCATCCGCCACTCTCGAGCTAAGTCTTCAAGAAGAACTCTTAAGAAAAGCTTTATCCAGGTGAAATTGAAAAAAGAAACAGTAAGCAAGAATCCTTCGGCATATCAAAAAGACTTCAAAAATTGTCAAAGACATAACTGGGATAACAAAGCTCTATATAATCCCCTACATATCTCGACCACAATAAATCTCTCAGACAAACTCGTCGTAGCAAAAGTGACTTAAGAGTCTGCAATGGTGACCTCCACCTCCACACCTGGCTCTATAGTAATGGAAGTAATTTGCTTGACGACTTCTGGAGAGCTGAAGAGGTCGATGACCCGCTTGTGGACTCGGAGCTCAAACCTATCCCAGGTGTTGGTTCCTGATCAATGCAAGAGACGGTCAAGTTCATACAGAGCACGTAAAAAAACTCAACCAAAACCACAATGCGGTTCCCAGAGGTTTAACAGACTATCACACTGTCGAGACATTGACCATGATCAGCACGAATCAAATATGCAAAATGTGAATAGCCCAAAAATCTGCCAGAAAATTACAAACAAGTACTTTTCTGAATTCCGGATATGAATTTGCAATAATATTACATTATCAGCACCTATATTGTGGAGTGACAACCACATAGAAACAATTCATACAAGCAAAGCAGACCAAAGCAGACCTACAGAGAACATCATATTTCAGTGGGCTATGTATCAGAGTCACACATATTCACTCACTAGTCACGTGAAACTGACAAGGCATTGAACAGAAGTATGCAATGAAATACCTTCTCCACAAGGTGACTTCCTAGTTGTAATGTGAAGAACCTTGGTGGGCATCCTCACCGGTCCCTTGACCCGAAGACGCTTGTCTTTTGCCCCACGCACCAGATCAGTGCACACTGATAAATAAAAGCATCTCTTTTAGATGCAACATAATTTCAAACAGAACAACAATATTGGCCTCTTCTATATAGGAATACCGCAAATAGCCTTGAAAAACTGAAAATCTAAGGTAACTCCAAGAAGCAGATGCAGCAGACCAAACCTCCTTGCCATTTGGTGAAAAGTCAATGGATCCACAGGTACTAAAACGTAATGAACAAACGAAATTTTCATTGAATTTGAATATATATATATATATATCATTCAATAAGGAAAAGACAAACGAAATGAATGAAAATATATATCGTTCAATAAGGAAAAGTAGCTTGGGTTGGTAATTTATAAGCATTATGCATAAACATTAGAAAAAAATTTCTGTTTTAAATTGTTTACTCTAGAATGAACAGATTGTCAAACGTTAGTATCAGTATCAAACTAGATTCTATCAGCAGAAATTATTTTTGCCAAATTACGAAGCAAAGAACAATTCATAAGATAATATGATGTCGACGCAAAAAAGTTTCAAGAGACCTTTCTCAAGATTCTTAACATTCTTGGAGGACAGAGTAATCCTGATTTTGTGAATCTGCTCCTGGGGTTCTCCTCCAAACCCGGCTTCGTCGGCTTCATAGCGTAAGCCATCTTCACTCCTTTTGGTAACGTAACCCTGCAAAACCAAATAAAGTCGCATTCTTATCGAGTCAATGAGATTAAATTAAATAGGTTTCTTTTTCACAAAATCAGCCAGAAAAAACAATATTTTGCATTGCGAGTGCGATTTTTACTATGCTTGGCAGTTTAAGTAGTGAGAAAGACAGTTGTTAAAGGAACAAGTCATGGAGGGTGAAAGAAATAAGTATGTAGACTAAAACAATCTTCACATATTCACATTCTTGATCAAAGGAAAACTAGGGGCAGAACTGAGAAAAAAAGCTCACTATGCATTTCCTTCCATTTCCTCCCAAATTTTTGGAGGACATGTTTTGTCGGACTGAAAAACAACTATTTCTATCATATGTCCTCTGCTTCCTCAATATTCATGCTATCCAACCAAATAACATATTCCCCAGCATCTTGCTTCATTCCTCTCGGCCAACTCCACCCAACCGAACATTGATTAGAAAGAATTGGACAGAAATTATCTATGAGTTCCCTTCATTTGGGTAACAAAGGGGAAGACAACTGATGCTAATAAAACAAAGGAAATAACTACCCTGAGCCCACAAATCACTTCCTCGCAAATTCAGAGACAAATGGGCAGAAACTTTCCATCTTTTCCCTCCGACCTTCTAATCTCTTTCAAAGTGTAAAAAGGAAAGTACCCTTTAGCCCATTAACTAGCTCAATTTCCCTCCACGTCGTGTTTCCCTTCAAATATAAGATCCAACCCACTGTAATTTTTGTCCCTCTTCTTTCTCCCTCATTCTCACTCTTAGCTTAAAATTACCAAGCGTAGCGTGCAAAGACTAAACAGGAAGTGATGAAAAATAGCTCGGTCATGTGAGCACCAGCCGCAGTGCACCATCCACGACAAGATCAGAAACACCGACACAACCTATCAGAGATCCGACATCATTCCAAAACCACAAAGACATAATTCCGCACAAGCATTGCATCTCTCAAATCCAATCACCAACAGAACCAGAACAAGCGAACTGGAACTACTAAACAATGCTCAGCACTAGGGGTGAGCGGTTCCAGGTTCCGGGTAGGTTCCACCTAGAACCTGGAACCTACCCGCTAGTACCGGTTTCTCATTTTTCGGAACCTAGAACCTACCCTCTATACCCTGGAACCTACCCTGTCACAGGTTCCAAATCCGGTTCCAGGGTACCCTAGAACCTGTCAATACAATTTTCTTGGCATCAAAATAGAAGAAAGTCTGAACATTTGGACTGAAAACAAGTAGACAGTCTTCCCACAAAAGTTTTACAAGAATAATCTCAACAAGAGTCCTTTGACAGCAATGAACAGAGCTCACTTCGACAAAATACCTAAAAATGGAACAAACATGAAGGTATCATTATGATCAACTCCAAGCCAAACTGAATTCAGAAAAGTTCACACAATGGGATTTCGAATCACAGTAAGGGAAAGCAGTAACATCAACATGATAGAGTAAACATAACATATCTGGATGTTCACTATAAATAACCAGAAGAAACTGAATCAATTCGCACACCAGTTACAATATAGAAGTGAGGAGGCTTGGTACATGCACCAATAAAACGAACAATATTTTTGTGCTGAACCTGCCTGCAGTTATACCACATAACCCCAGAAAAGAACATGATTTAGTACTGACAATGCAGCCAATCAATGTAACTAAGTTAAAAGGAGACAGAATCCTATATGAAAATGTGGCACAGCAATATCACCAAGTCATTTAGCAGCAACTTTGAGCCTTACAATTCGATTCTAAAACACAAAATAACACATCAGCATCCAATGCTGGTAAAACAAACTCTTAGGGCTCAGTTGATAAAACTGAAAAATAAGTGCTGAAAGATACTGAAGTGTTAAGTGTCGAAAATGAAAATAAAAAGTTGTTTGATAATAGATGAGGATTAATCACTATAATTTATTAGTTGCTGACCGAATAAGAAATAGTGAGCATTGTTGGAAGGTTTAGACATTCAAACTTGCAAGATAAAACTAAAACACCCCACTTGGATGCATTCTGTAATGCCCAAAGGAAACATTCTTTAAACATTCTTTGAAAAGATCAACACCATGTCCCACATCACTGCATCACAGGAAGGATATTTTTCCTGAAAGACACCCAATATTAAGGCTGCTAGAGTTTTCAAATTCCAATTGAAACACTACATGCAAACACAGACAGCTTATCACGAGCCTCCCTTCTGATCGCATGGGACCCGAAGAAGCAACAGAGCAGAGAATTTCTTCTCTCTATACATGTTTCGTAGCCCATTGCCTACCAGTCTCCTCATCCATGGACTGATCAAGCTTCTGATCCAAATCCCACCCACATACTTGCCCTGTTATCACTCTCTTCATCAATTTCAGCTCCTCAATCCATGTCTAAAACGATTTCACAAAATCAATTTTGCCTCTTTCCACTCCAATCACTTCTTCAAATACATGGGCAATTATGGCACCACCTAAATCCAAGTATCTCAAACTAAAAACCAGGCCAACTGGAATCGAGAAGCTCGATTATCACACAGGTTTAATGCTAGTATTGAATCAGCAAACAAACACAAGTAAATCTGGGGTGCCGTCAAATGTCGAGTGGAGCTCATGCTCACTGCTCGAGTTCGAACTATTTCGGTATTTCATCTACTCGAGTCCAAGGCTTGCCAATACAAAGCTTACAAGATCACGGGCCTAAACAATACAAATCGAGCTGCTGTTGTTTTCTTCTGAAGCACTTAAGAGTTGCAAGAACAGGGAAAAAGAAGCCATCGAATTGATTGTGTAAAAAGCGAAATCGACCCACAAAATCAAAGAGAGGAGTTACCTTAGACGGCTCGAGAGAGCGAAGGAGAGGGAGTAGCGGCTTAGACGGCTCTCCTTCTCGAGAGAGACGGCTCGAGAGAGGGAAGGAGAGGGAACAGCGGCTTCGGCTCGAGAGAGGGAAGGAGAGGGAGTAGAGTAGCGGGTTAGACGGAACTAGAGGTGGAGGACTCGGGAGGGTTTATATATGTCTAGGTTTCGGTTTTTAACTGACAATTAATTTCGACCCAAGGAAAAAAAGAAGACAATTGTAACAAACGATCGCGTGTGGGGCTCCTCTGCCATTAAATCCCCACCGCCCCTCCCCTCTTTTTATTGGAAATGGCTACGAATGACTGGCCACGACTTGTTCCGGGTCTTTTGATCCTCGATCTTTTCAAAAATGACGATTTTTCCCTTCCAGCAAACCGTCCTAAAAAAAAATTCACAAAAGTTCCAAAAATTCCAAAAAAATAGGAAATAGCCACGAACAACTGGCCAAGACTCATTTCGGGTGTCTTGACCCCGATTCCTTTGAAAAATGACAATTTCGCCCTTTGGGCGAATCGTCTTCCAAAAATTGAAGAAAATTCCAAAAAAAAAAAAATCTCAAAAATGGGAAATTGCCACGATCAACTGGCCATGGAATATTTTGGGTAATTCGGTATCCAAACCTTCTAGAAATGACGATTTTTCCCTTCGGGCTAATCATCCTCAAATCTTCCCATTTTGCCCCGGATCTTAAATCACACTTTCCCTAAACCTTACAGAAATGACGATTTGAATTGATGTGCATTGAAATGATCTATTTACGCGCTTGATTCATGCCTTCATTAAATTAATTGTGATTGATAGGACTAGTCTTCCAATCTGCAGGAAACTCTGAATCAAACATATTTCACCCAAAATTGCGCCTGCATGAACTCTTAGTCAAGAAAATCACTCGCGTTAGGTACCGAAAGGGCGTTGGTAATGACACCGACGTAACCAAGTCCCCGAATCCAAAATCTCTGGTTCCGCAGAACTGATTCGATCTCTCCCAATCGGTTAGTAAGGTTTCCGGTCTACCCTCCAAGAAAGACCGGTGGCGACTCCAAATGCATGCACACGTTGCACATGCCACCATGACCACACTGAAGGTCGACTACGCATACCTCCGTTGCGATTTGGGTAATGGGCCTTGGGAGAGGCCCGCGACCGACCAGACAGGACGGCCCATTAGTCCTCGAGAGCCGCAGGCAAACCTCGAGAGGATCGCGACATTAATCTTCTTTGATGATTCTGTTATATAAGTTTTAGTCTCATGAAAGGAAAAAGGATGGCGCCATGTAACTACTTTAGTAATCTTTGAAGGTTCTTTGCACCACGTATCCTGATGCAATTTCAACAGGTCTACATCATTAGATGCATTCTTGGGTGTTTCTGTTTAGATTTGAGGAATCGAAGGTGTAGGATCATTGTTCTGGCTGCCTAATTATTTAAGCCCATGAATGGTTTCAGGTATCATGAATGGACATCATTGTTCTGGCTGCCTAATTATTCCATATTCTAGTGCAGTTGGTAGCATTATGTATGCTATGGTTTGCACTCGACCTGACATATCACATGATGTTAGCGTGGTAAGTAGATATTTATCATGCCCAGGTAAAATTCATTGACAAACAGTGAAGTGGATCTTGAGATATCTGAATGGTACTTCAGATTATGGTTTAGAGTTTGGGAAAACTTGTGAAACTCTTACTGGATATGTTGACTCTGATTATGCTGGTGACCTTGACAAAAGGAGGTCGTTGACAGGATACATCTTTATTGTTGGGGGTTGTGCAGTCAGTTGGAAAGCTTCTTTGCAGCATACAATTGCTCTGTCTACTACAGAGGCAGAATATATGGCTATTACAGAGGCAATCAAAGAAGCTATATGGTTAAGAGGCTTATTTGGAGAGTTCAGTGTGGATGATGATGTGACTGTTGTGCATTGCGATAGTCAGAGTGCTATACATCTTACTAAAGATCAGATGTATCATGAGAGAACAAAGCACATTGATGTGCGATATCATTATATTCGAGACATTCTTGCTGAAGACTATATTAAGGTCTTAAAGATTGGTACAGAAGACAACACAGCTGATATGTTGACAAAGTCATTGCCCTTTACTAAATTCAAGCACTGCTTGGATTTGGTTAATGTTTGCAGCAGCTGAGTTTTATGCTGGTGGGAGGAAAAGATTGACTTAATACTTATGTCTACTTGGGAATTCAAGTCAAGGTGGAGATTTGTTAATATGCCTTCAATAGTTAGGGGCTTAAGTTATGGGTCTTGGGCCAACATTAGGGTTTAAGGGGTAATACTATAAATATTGCTCTTTGCTCATTCTGTCTGATAGAGAAGCTTACGTTGCCTCTTTTGTAATCCCTTATTCTCATAGTGGATTTTGCTTATCCTCTCTCGCGTGATTTTTCCCGCAAGGGTTTCCACGTAAATCTTGGTGTTCCGTTCTTCTCATCTGTCTCAATTTCGTTTTAGTTTCCGCATTGTCGTAACAATTACAATTATTCGGAAGCCATGACTCCCAAATTGCCGGGTGAAAAGAAAAAAAAAACAGAACAAAACAAATGCAATCGAGATACATTAATTTCCCTTCCAGCTACTGTACTAATGAACTCCTCTGAATCTGTACAGCATCCGACGGTGGCGTACCGATGGATTACGACTTCATGACCAGGCCACTTGTTTGACATCGGTTGCCACGCCGAACCGGGGCAAGCCACTAGGGTACGCATTCGGAGGAGCCACCCCCACAACATGGCGGGCGGCGAAATTCTGCATGGTCGTGCAGGGCGCCCCGCCCCCGCCCGTGTAGGAGCACCCGTTTCCGGGGGGATGGACGGGGCCCTTCTGCAGAGCCTGTAGACGGAGGAGGTCTTGCCGGGCCCACGCCTCTTCGCCGAGCAACCGGCACGCCTCGTTTTGTTGCACCATCATTGACCCCACGAGGAGGAGCAGGATGACAGCCATGGAACCAGACCTTGAGAACCTCATCTCTCTAAAATTCTCTCTCTCTCTCTCTCTCTCTCTCTCTCTCTCTCTCTCTCTCTCTCGCAATTCTTCTTGTCGGTGGTGAACAACTTTAGGGAGCACAAAAACGATGATGAGAAGATAGATGCGACTGCGTCTTGGGGTTGTCGGGCTATTTATCAATCCAAAGACGGGGGGGTGTTTTGGTTCCACTTCAAAAATGTAAGACCGGGTTTTGGTTTCTGACTGGACGATAGTAAGAGATTACATCTTTGTTTGGCTTTGAATAAGGAGAGGCGGGGAATATAAAAGTATTACAACGACTACGAATGCGAATGGGTCAAACACGTATTGAAGAAGAAGCAATATAGAAATTGCTATAACATGTCGTGTCCCATGCATGGAGGAGTATCTCATCCGAGGATTGGTGAAAACGAATGTCCTCCTTATCAATTCGATGTGATATATTTGCCCTCCGGTCATCCACGTTATACGATCAGAGCACACTTTTTCCTACCCGTTCAACTAATCACTTGGTGATGATCAATATGGGTGAGGCTGGTCGAAGAAATTAATTAAGTACCATCGCTTAATATTATGGGGAGAACTATGCATGGGGTTCATTTAGAGTTCGGGAAAAACTGTTCAAAAAGTTCTAAACTTATTGTATTTTTACCAATTTAGTCATAAACCATTTAATTGTGTCGACTAAGTTCTAGACATTTTCACCTTTTGTCAATTGAGTCCGTCCAGCCAATTTCAATCGGAAATCGTTGACGTGGAAGTCGGCCATCCGCCTCTGGCCAGTCGCCGGGCCGATTAAAGGCAGAAGGGAAGAAACCAAAAAGAAAGAAAAGAAGAGGAAGAAAAAACACATCAACAATTTTATTTTATTTTTGCAAATATTATTAAAAATTATCCATGTTAACGTCGCTAGTACCAAAAAGGCCGATGCCCTCATCTGCGGTTTTTAGCTAAAATGGCCAGATAGACTCAATTGTCAAAACGTGAAAATGTTTAACACTCAATTGGCACAATTAAATAATTCAAGACTGAATTGGCTAGAAATCGTTGCTCGATCGAATTTAGTTGGAATGATTCCTTGTGAGGCATTACATATGCCCCGCTATCTATCGACTCTTAGCTTTCAGA